>CM068967.1:1342020-1358519 GCA_035128595.1 Eptatretus atami
TGTGTGTGTGTGTGTGTCCATCACAACCAACCCACCGTCACAACAAGAAGGGTCCCTCATGCATTAACTCACATTCTACTTTCCAGGTTCGTGTGGCTCGTATGTGGAACTACGTTCCAGGTGAGCTAAGAAGATGCCGAATGAAACACTCACAGGAAGTATAAGGTGTGAATGAAGAAATGAAATGATAAATGGAGTGATAAAGCAATGATAAAACACAAGATACCAAATGAAACACACAGTGAATACGAGATGTGAAGGAACGAATGAAACACAGATTTGTTTTTCAAACATTCCTCATCAGTTTGTGATGTCACCAGATGTACAAACACGGTCTCCAAGTTGCAAGGTTATGGATGCGAATCACCAAGGATTCTTATTGCAGTCATGTGAGATGAAATCGATAATTCATAACCGTCATTTGTGTTAACCTTCGACCCTGAGAAGTTTATTAAATAAGATATGTCCTCGGGTAACAAGGAGATCGACATGATCGAGAGGAATAAATTCACGACTTTGTGCCTTCAGCAACATCCATTAGTGCGGCAACATGGCCACGGTGATGGAAAGTGCAACCTTGACACAGTTCCACCACAATCGCACCACAACCAAATTTCACACATCTTCTGCTCTGTAACTTCACTACAAGTTTTCAGAAAATCACACAAATTAACCCAAACACAGCCACACATGTATGTAGGCTAACCCAAACACAGCCACACATGCATGTCGGCTAACCCAAACACACCCACACATGCATGTCGGCTAACCCAAACACAGCCACACATGTAGAGTGGGGAGAACAAGTATTTGATACACTGCCGATTTTGCAGGTTTTCCCACTTACAAAGCACGCTAGAGGTCTGTAATTGTTATCATAGGTACACTTCAACTGTGAAAGACGGAATCTAAAACAAAAAATCCTGAAAATCACATTGTATGATTTTTAAATAATTAATTTGCATTTTATTGCATGAAATAAGTATTTGATACAACAGAAAAACAGAACTTAATATTTGGTACAGAAACCTTTGTTTGCAATTACAGAGATCAGACGTTTCCTATAGTTCTTAACCAGGTTTGCACAGACTGCAGCAGGGATTTTGGCCCACTCCTCCATACAGATCTTCTCCAGATTCTTCAGGTTTCGGGGCTGTCACTGGGCAACACAGACTTTCAGCTCCCTCCAAAGATTTTCTATTGGGTTCAGGTCTGGAGACTGGCTAGGCCACTCCAGGACCTTGAGATGCTTCTTACGGAGCCACTCCTTTGTTGCCCTGGCTGTGTGTTTCGGGTCGTTGTCATGCTGGAAAACCCAGCCACGCCCCATCTTCAATGCTCTTGTTGAGGGAAGGAGGTTGTTGGCCAAGATCTCGCGATACATGGCCCCATCCATCCTCCCCTCAATACGGTGGAGTCGTCCTGTCCCCTTTGCAGAAAAGCATCCCCAAAGAATGATGTTTCCACCTCCATGCTTCACGGTTGGGATGGTGTTCTTGGGGTTGAACTCATCCTTCTTCTTCCTCCAAACACGGCGAGTGGAGTTTAAACCAAAAAGCTCTATTTTGGTCTCATCAGACCACATGACCTTCTCCATTCCTCCTCTGGATCATCCAGATGGTCATTGGCAAACTTCAGACGGGCCTGGACATGTGCTGGCTTGAGCAGAGGACCTTGCGTGCGCTGCAGGATTTTAATCCATGACGGCGCAGTGTGTTACTTATGGTTTTCTTTGATACTGTGGTCCCAGCTCTCTTCAGGTCATTGACCAGGTCCTGCCGTGTAGTTCTGGGCTGATCCCTCACCTTTCTCATGATCATTGAGGCTCCACGAGGAGAGATCTTGCATGGAGCCCCAGACCGAGGGAGATTGACTGTTATCTTGAACTTCTTCCATTTTCTAATAATTGCGCGAACAGTTGTTGCCTTCTCACCAAGCTGCTTGCCTATTGTCCTGTAGCCAATCCCAGCCTTGTGCAAGTCTACAATTTTTTCCCTTATGTCCTTAGACAGCTCTCTGGTCTTGCCCATTGTGGAAAGGTTGGAGTCTGATTGATTGAGTGTGGACAGCTGTCTTTTATGTGTTAACGAGTTCAAACAGGTGCAGTTAATACAGGTAATGAGTGGAAAATGGGAGGGCTTCTTAAAGACAAAACTAACAGGTCTGTGAGAGCCGGAATTCTTACTGGTTGGTAGGTGATCAAATACTTATTTCATGCAATAAAATGCAAATTAATTATTTAAAAATCATACAATGTGATTTTCAGGATTTTTGTTTTAGATTCCGTCTTTCACAGTTGAAGTGTACCTATGATAAAAATTACAGACCTCTACGTGTTGTAAAGTGGGGAAAACCTGCAAAATCGGCAGTGCATCAAATACTTGTTCTCCGCACTGTATGTAGGCTAAGCCAAACAGCCACACATGTATGTAGGCTAACCCAAACACAGCCACACTTGTATGTAGGCTAACCAAAACACAGCCACACATGTATGTAGGCTAACCCAAACACAGCCACACATGTATGTAGGCTAACTTCAGAACATCAAAACTTCACCACAAAAGAGCTTGGCATTGCTGCCCCCCCCGCCCCCACAACCACTTCGCACCTCATGCTTGATGGAGCGTGCTCCGTAGTGAACGTTGTAACCATCTGTGAGAGCCATCTCCACATCCCGACCCCAGCGAAGGTCAATGTCGTGTTTCTGCTTGGCCTGAAACACAGGGCATACCCAAAATACCACCACCACCACCACCACTGATTTTTTACCAACAAATGGCTCCTTAACAGTACCACCACCATGCCAACCATCAACATTCCAGTTGTGGAGAAAGCACAAACAAACAGAAAAAAACGCCATGCTTCTTTAATGCTCGCAAAAAACAACATCCATTTTCATTATTAAAATGCTTCATCTTAGACAATGTCACCGAGAATCCTCCTTCAGCGAGGGAGTTAAAAAAGAATTAATGTGAATTTAAAAGAGGTTAGGAACAAAAACAGAAAGTCAAACCACCGAGTACTAGTTTCAAAATCAACAATATTAAAACACGTGACTGTGGTTTGATATGCGAGGTACATTGGCAGGCAGCCATGGAAATGATGCCCAAAAAGCACGGCTGGAGAACACAAATCAAATCGTCCATTTGCTTCCATTGGTGTGAGGAGGGACGAGTTAGAAATGGAAGAAAAAAAACAAAAAACAGCATTACTTATTGGGAAGGGTTAGGGTGGGGGATTTGGGTTCGAGCTGTGGGGAGCAACGAGGGGAGGGTGGGTTTGAGCCGTGGGTGGGGTGTCGGTTTGGGATGTGTTAGGGTGAGTTTGGGCTGTGTTAGGGTGAGTTTGGGCTGCGGGTAGGGTGAGTTTGGGCTGCTGGTTAGGTGAGTTTGGGCTGCGGGTAGGGTGAGTTTGGGCTGCGGGTCCGGTGAGTTTGGGCTGCGGGTCCGGTGAGTTTGGGCTGCGAGTAGTGAGTTTGGACTGCGAGTAGGGTGAGTTTGGGCTGCAGGTAGGTTGAGTTTGGGTTGCGGTTAGGGTGAGTTTGGGCTGCGGGTAGGTGTAGTTTGGGCTGCGGTTAGGGTGAGTTTGGCTGCGGTAGGGTGAGTTTGGGCTGCGGTTAGGGTGAGTTTGGCTGGGTAGGGTGAGTTTGTGGATGCGGTTAGGGTGAGTTTGGGCTGCGGGTAGGGTGAGTTTGGGCTGCGGGTCGGGTGAGTTTGGGCTGGGTCGGGTGAGTTTGGGCTGCGGGTCGGGTGAGTTTGGGCTGCGGGTAGGGTGAGTTTGGGCTGCGGGTAGGGTGATTTGGATGCGGGTAGGTGAGTTTGGGCTGCGGGTAGGGTGAGTTGGGCTGCGGGTCGGGTGAGTTTGGGCTGCGGGTAGGGTGAGTTTGGACTTCGAGTAGGGTGAGTTTGGGCTGCGGGTAGGGTGAGTTTGGGCTGCGGGTAGGTGAGTTTGGGCTGCGGTAGTGAGTTGGCTGCGGTAGGGTGAGTTTGGGATGCGGGTAGGGTGAGTTTGGGCAGTGGGTCCGTGGTTTGGCTGCGGTAGGGTGAGTTTGGACTGCGAGTAGGGTGAGTTTGGGCTGTGTTAGGGTGAGTTTGGCTGCGGGTAGGGTGAGTTTGGGATGCGGTAGGGTGAGTTTGGGATGCGGGTAGGGTGAGTTTGGGCTGCGGGTAGGGTGAGTTTGGGCTGCGGGTCCGGTGAGATTGGGCTGCGGGTAGGGTGAGTTTGGACTGCGAGTAGGGTGAGTTTGGGCTGCGAGTAGGGTGAGTTTGGGCTGCGGTAGGTGAGTTTGGTTGGGGTAGGTGAGTTTGGGCTGCGGGTAGGGTGAGTTTGGGCTGCGAGTTGGGTGAGTTTGGGCTGCGAGTAGGGTGAGTTTGGGCTGCGGGTAGGTTGAGTTTGGGTTGCGGGTGGGTGAGTTTGGGCTGTGGTAGGGTGAGTTTGGGCTGCGGGTAGGTGAGTTTGGACTGCGGTTAGGGTGAGTTTGGCTGCGGGTAGGGTGATTGGGATGCGGGTAGGGTGAGTTTGGGCTGCGGGTAGGGTGAGTTTGGGATGCGGGTAGGGTGAGTTTGGGCTGCGGGTAGGGTGAGTTTGGGCTGCGGGTCGGGTGAGTTTGGCTGCGGGTAGGGTGAGTTTGGACTTCGAGTAGGGTGAGTTTGGGCTGCGGGTAGGGTGAGTTTGGGCTGCGGGTAGGTTTAGTTTGGTGCTGCGGTAGGGTGAGTTTGGGCTGCGGGTAGGGTGAGTTTGGGCTGCGGGTAGGGTGAGTTTGGCTGCGTAGGTGAGTTTGGGCTGCGGGTAGGGTGAGTTTGGGCTGCGGGTAGGGTGAGTTTGGGCTGCGGGTAGGTGAGTTTGGCTGCGGGTAGGGTGAGTTTGGGCTGCGGGTAGGGTGAGTTTGGACTTCGAGTAGGGTGAGTTTGGGCTGAGAGTAGGGTGAGTTTGGCTGCGAGGTAGGGTGAGTTTTGGGTGCGAGTAGGGTGAGTTTGGCTGCGAGTAGGGTGAGTTTGGGCTGCGAGTAGGGTGAGTTTGGGGGGGGGGGCTGCGAGTAGGTGAGTTTGGGCTGCGAGTAGGGTGAGTTTGGGCTGCAGTAGGGTGAGTTTGGGGCTGCGAAGTTAAGGTGGTTTGGGCTGCGAGTTGGTTGAGTTTGGGCTGCGAGTAGGGTGGGTTTGCGCTGCGAGTAGGGTGAGTTTGCGCTGCGAGTAGGGTGAGTTTGCGCTGCGAGTAGGGTGAGTTTGCGCTGCGAGTAGGGTTAGTTTAGGCTGTGAGAAGGGTGAGTTTGGGTTCTGGAGGTCACGTTCTACATATGCAATTATGACATCATAACGAAGGCTCCAATTACTACATCATACGAAAATTACACTTATTCCCCATGGAGAGAACTTTCCATGTGCCAAGTTTGAATTTTCTCCATGGTGAGTTTTGGAGATACAGAGGTTCAAAGTTTTTCCTTTTTTCCAACATGGCTGCCACACCACGTGACCTATGATGTCATAATTATCATTAAAACATTCTGTATGAGTATTCACTCCGATGGTGAAAATTTCGTGTCAATCTGACAAGCTGTTGCAGAGAAAAAGACTAATGTTCTGTGCAGACAAACAAACAGACCCAAATGCCCCTCTTTGGTGATGGTAACAAAAAAGAGCAATCAGAGATTGCTGACCCTTGCCAGGACTTGTTTTGTGAGGTGAATTTTGTGTGGCAAATAAATGGAAGGATGTACTAAATGAAAGGTCGAAATGGTCTAGTTGTAAATGTGTAAAGGTCAGAAAAGTTGTAAAGGTGAATTGGTCTGAAGGTTGAAAGTTTGAAAGGTCTGAAAAGGTCGAAAATTGGTCTAAAGGGTCATAAAAGGTCAAAGTGGTCCAAAGAGTTAGAATTATCTGAAGGGGTCTAAAGGGTCTTAAAAGGTCTAAAAATTATCAAAAGGTCAAATGGGTCTAGAGTGTCTGATTAGATTAAAAGGTCTGATTAAAGGGTCTGAAATCTAGATTAAAAGGTCTGAAAGGTGTGAAGGTCTAAAAGGTCGACAGGGTAAAAAGGAGTCGAAGGGTCTTCGGGGTTCTAAAGAGTCGAAGAGCATGTAAAGGATGTTAGAGATCTAAAGGGTCCAAAATGGTCTCAGGGGTCCTAAAAGGTCTTGGATGTCTAAGGGGTGTATGGGGTATTTTGGGTCCTTGGGGTCTTTTGGGTCCTCAGGGTCTTTTGGGTCCTCAGTGTCCTCAGGGTCATATGGGTCCTCAGAGCCTTATGGGTCCTCGATGTCCTCTGGGTTCACGGGGTCTTTTGGGTCCTCGGGGTATTTTGTCAGGTCAGATCAGATCTGTGACTTGTTGCAGGCACCACATAAACCTGTATGAACCTGTTTCATGGTCGGGTCATCGGCGACTAAACCGTCTCCCCCTCAAGATTTCCTGGTGAGGAGGGTGTATGATATGGACACCCAGCAGGATTAAAAACAAAACCTGTCAAGGGGCAGAGGAGCTCCTTGTGAGCCAACAGCTATACATATCTGGTGCCCAACTGTGTCTGCGGACATCCTCCTGCAGTTGGGTTACCTTTTTCATGGAGGCTGGTGGCAGGATTTGCATTCCGGCTACAGTAAAACACTTCATTCCGCAAAACAAACACACAAAAAAACCAACAAAGAAAACTGAAAACCCACTCCGTGGGAGTACCTCATGTGCAGCTGCCCGTCGCATGGTAGCTCACCGGGTGATGAGATTGGGGCAAAGCCTTTGGGACCTCCATTCTTTGATAGATGGAAAAGCATGGGGTAATGTTCCTGGGTCAGATTGCAGTGGTGAGTGTCGGGGTGGTGCTGTGTCAACCAGTAGACAGCGGTCTCCTTGGGTTAACCTGAGGCGAACCCTTTGGGTCGGTGCCTGGAATGTCCTCACTCTAAGAGAGGATGACCAACTGTCTCTAATATTATCTGAGCTCCAGCATTTGAACATAGGTATTGCAACACTCTCTGAGGTTTGGAAACTGGATAGTGGTGAGATCATGGCAGGTGGTTACACCTACTATTGGTATGGTCGTTCTGGTCATTCGGATGGTTACCATGCCCAAGGAGTTGCTGTAGCTATGTCCAATAAGCTGACTTCAATGATAATTGAAGTAACACCGGTTAATGAGCATATTGACACGAAGGATTTGTCACTCCTTGGGTATCGTTTCACTGGTCTCTGTTTATGCTCCGACTGAGGCGAGTGATCGAACCATGAAGGACGCATTCCATACCATGCTCAAATTTGCAGTTGATCAGTGTCCCAGATGAGATGCTCTTCTAGTCTTGGGGGATTTCAAAGCATCAACTGGAACTGATAGGGATGGTCATGAGACATGTGTTGGTCCCCATGGGTCTGGAACTGTGAACCTGAATAGCACTAAGTTCCTTGACTTTGTAAGAAGTGGTGAGATCATGGTGGGTGGTTACACCTACGACTGGTCTGGTCGCTCTGATGGTTACCATGCCAAAGAGGTTGCTGTTGCTGGATCTAATAAGCTGACTCCCATGATAATTGAGGTAACACCGGTCAACAAGCGTGTAATGAGACTGAAGATTTGTCACTCCTTGGGTGTCGTTTCCCTGGTCTCTGTACATTCTCCGACTGAGGCGAGAGATCTCACTGTGTCAGAGGCATTCTATGCCGTGCTCAAGTCTGTGGTTGATCGGTGCCCCAGGAAAGATACTCTTCTATTCTTGGGAGATTTCAATGCGCTTTCAATTTTCCCTCTCTGAAAAGGAAAGGGTGATCGACAGGACTGCAACAGCTACCGAGGGGTGACACTGCTCTCAGTGCCGGGCAAGGTCTTTGCTCGGATAATTCTTGATAGGGTCCGCCACCATCTGCTTGAGCACCAGCATCCAGAGCAGTCAGGCTTTACACCAGAGGTCAACGATTGTCCACATCCTTGCTCTTCGGGTCCTCACTGAACACAGATGAGAGTTTCGGCAGGGGCTGCTTGCAGCCGATGTTGATCTCTGCAAAGCGTTCGAGTCAGTGAATGAGGATGCCCTCTGGAGGATTCTCAGTCTTCGTGGGGTGCCACCAAAATTGATCAATCTGACGTCTGAACTATACTTTGGGACTGAGAGTGCTGTGAGATGTGGTGGTTCCATCTCTGACTTATTTCCAGTTGTGACTGGAGTTCATCAGGGGTGTGTACTGGCCCCCACACTTTTCAGTGCTTGTGTGTACTGGATTCTGGGGAAGATGTCGGAGAGATCAAGCTGCGGTGCATTGCTTGAGAATGTCAGGATCTCTGATCTTTATTTTACAGATGATGCAGTCATCTTTGCAGACATGGTCGATATTATTTTGGGGGCTCTCGAAGTGCTAAATGAGGGGTCGGAGCCTCTGGGATTACGGATTTCCTGGATCAAAACAAAGATCAAATGGGCCGACCACGTGCGTCATGGTTGCAGCCGGTTGATCGGCATCTCAAGAAGATGGGGATGGGAGAGACATCTGACCGTGGGATGGCCAGACGGAGGTCCCTGGAGTACTGGCGGAAACTGAATACAGTGATGCGCTGCTTCGACGCATGCTCTCGTCCCTGACTTGACCTGGTATTTTGGGTCTCAAGGATTTTAGGGGTGTTGAAGGATCTAATGTAATTCATGCACATATCTACATTCTGTGCGGTCAGAGAAACAGACAAACAAACCCAAAAGCAATACCCTCTCCTCTGGTGAGGGTAACGAGAACAGCACTCGGTAGAGCTGTTCACACCACACTGACACACATCACTGCAAACTGACTCGGAAGGTTACCCCATGCTTTTCCTCCTATCCTCAAAGAATGGAGGTACCGAAGGCTTTGCCGCAATCCCATCATCTGGTGAACTGTCCTGTGAAGGGCAGCTGCACAAGAGGTACTCCCACAGAGTGCGTTTTCTGTTTTTTTTTTGCGTTTTTTTGCGGAATGAAGTGTTTTACGGTGGCCGGAGTGCAAATCCTGACACCAACCTCCTTGAAAAGGTAACCCAACTGCAGGAGGATGTCTGTCAGGGATGTCAACAGAATATAGGAAAAAGTCTGAAGTGAGGGCGAAGCCCGAGGGGGGCACGAAGGGGTGTATCCCCTCGTCCAGAAATTTTCTAATTCTAAGATAGCTTTGGATTGATTTGAAGCATCCAAAAAATGTTTTTTATTGGGTTCCTATACTCACTCTAAATCAAAATAAAACCTTCAACTTAAGTCTGTTTTTGTCATGTTTGTCAGACAAATCAGTCCGCAATATCAAAGCAGTCAGCAGCATAACTCCTCCTGAAATTGGTTTCCGTAACAATCACAATGTTTTAGAGCCCAATGTCTAGAGTCGATAAACAAGTATTTACTAGTAAGTAGTCACAGTCAAACCAGATTTAAAAGGGAACAGCATTTGTGACAGAAACAAGAAACATCCGAGACAAGACAGGCTACTTCCTCATCAGATTCTTCTGATGGGCAAGTCTAGCAGTCTTTGCTGCCAGCATACTAAGTTCTTTCGCCTTCCTCTTAGTGGCACTAGTGGTGGTTCTCTGACTCAGGCCATAGCTTCCAGTCTCTTTTTCTCTCCTTGTCTCTTTTCAACTGAGCCTTCTTTTCCACCTTGTAGGCTGTGCGCATGTTTTTGACCAGAGTAACATTAACCGGATCAAACTTTGGGTCATCCCTCTTAAAGTATTCCACTGCTGACTTTCCAGATGCCCTCAGTGAATATTTTACAGTCTGAATAGACTGTATGTCTCCGGTGCAACTCTTGCTGTTTTGGATGATATAACGTCTCCCATGACATTGAAGGATCCTTCAACTTGGGGTCCATGGAAGCAAGACAGAAGTGCCTTCACAAGTTTACTTAGCGAGGTATACTTGTCTTTGTTGAAGACCTGGTTTGCCCACCACTCATCAATTCGCCATCCATCTTCTGGGGCAGCCAAGTTTGCATCTACATGGTACTGTCGTACCTCAAGGTCATAGGCAACCTTCCTTCCTCATTCAAGACATTGGTCATCAAGTCTGGAAGTCGCAACATAAGCTTCACAGTCACATCATGGCCTCTACAGGTTGGGTCAATAGCTGATGCTGCACGGAGAATGGGATTCAGTATCGGCATCTTCTTCAAGAGGTACATCCCACATGTGCTAAAGGCTTCCTTCAGATTGGTTTTGAAGTCCTTGACAGTCGTGTTGGATGGATGTAGACAGTTCAAGATGGACTTTGCTTTTCCATGAACATATCTTCAACATTCAACAAGTTTTGGGCATTCCCTGGGCCAACTTGCAGTGATTGTAGCCTTCTGTAGGACAGATCATTAATCACCTGGGGCTTCACATAGCAGGCTAGGAACTCCTTCAGAAGACTACAGATCTCGTCATGGATTTTGTGAATCATGGGAGACCTTGTTTGGAACAGCACTACATACTTCTTGAGGAGAGGTAACACTGCAACATAACCCCCAAGATGAGGCGCATCTTTTTTCTCACATAGAACAAACGATCCAAGATGTTCTGTTTGCGTTTCTTCCATCTTCGGTCATATTCTTCTTCTCAAGATGGGAATGTATTTCTCGGATTCTGGCCTGTGCAGTTTCAGTCACCAATTTCCTGTGATAGATTTCAGCCAACAGTGCTTGATATTGAGGGCGATGTGCCTTGGGTAAGAAGCCATAGTAGAAAACTGTGAGGGCATCAAGCTGACGCACAGTATCCACACTCAAGTCGTAGGCCGATAGCCAGCGATGGCTGATGAATCGTTCAGGCATGTTGAATTGGACATCAACGAGAGTACACACCTCCTGATACAGTTCTCTCAGATCAACAGACCATTATATCATTGTGAAGTAATGTGAATAATGACTCACACCAACCACCAAATGGTTTGCAGAATACCTTTGCAGCATTATGTGCATGGTGGCAGGTGTCACCATCAATGTCTAACAAGTGTGGGCATTCTCTCCACGGATGCGAGTTTCAAAGCCAGTCTTGGAGCCAGCATGACGTTGCATGAATCCAAGAGCATAGACATCAAGTTGGTAAATGGAATGTCCTTTGCCTCAAACAATGCAACAATCTCATCATGTAGAGATTTACTATCCATGTGGACTACATCAATAGATGCCAGATGTTTCACCACAACCGTTTTGGTAGTTTCGCGAAAGTAACTCACGAGAATCGCAAGAATCCTTTTGAGACTCTCAGAGGTAGACTCATCAATGTTCAGCGAGAAAAAGCACGTTCTCAACTGCTGCAGAGTCTCTTCCTCCAGTGTCTTTGCCAATCCATGCCTGGTCTTGTACGAGGCAGACACACGATTCATTGATAATAAGTCAAGAGCCTTTGGTCTTTAGCTAAAGTTTTTGATAATTCGATCACTTTTGGCACCAGAGTAAATGGCAATGAATTTTCACAGACGAATCCACACACCAATGCTTCAGCTGTTGTAACTCGATCCTGGACTGGTGCAACCGTTTTAGTGATGGTCTCGTTGTTAGCAGCTGTAACCGGCATTGAACCTGAAAGAGGACATAAAATAGTCATGACGCACGCACAGAGAAGTTTACCCAACTGGTGTCATGGCAATTCGAAATTCAAACATTCATTTCCAAGGAAATATGAATGTTTTTGAAAGTCAAGCGATTAAGGAGTTATTGACAATTTGTGCAGCAATTTCTTCAGATTTTCCATTTATTCTGAACATTCAAAATTGAAATATCTCTGTTATTTGTGAAGGAATTGACCCCAAACCACTTTCATTTGATAGCCAATATAAAATTGCATTTATGATAAATTATCAAGAGTTCACCCCAATTTGACCTTTAACCTTGACCTCTGAGCAGACAGGCCAAAAAGGGCCTAGCTAGGCACTGGGAACAAGACCAAAACACAGATGGTCCACCATGCCCACGTGCAGGCGTCCGCAAAGATCGTTTGGTTAATGTTAGTTTATATTTTTGCCGTACGTAATGGCGCTGCACTCGAGCACGTGTTCTAAGGCGCCAAAGGCCGTGGGCGTTATGATATAGGGGTTATGATAGGCTTTTTGGGCCGGGGAGGGGGCTTACCTGGAATACGATAATTTCCTTTCACTGCCTTGGCAGCCTTCACATGTTTGCCGGTGGTGGCATGCTTTGTTAAAACGACCGATCCCCGACTGCCGTAAGCCAACTCGGAGTTGCAGATAATACAAACAGCACGGCCAGCAGTCTTGAGTTTCCTCACGAACGTCCCCACGATCTCGCCGTCATCGGCCTTTTTTCCCAGCCAGTCCCATCGCCAACGGTTCTTTAAACCGGCTTCCTTATCACACGATTAGCTTCCGATTCTAATGCAGGGTTGCGTTCAACGATATCAGGTCGTTGATATGCAGACATGACGATTTAAATCACAATACCATGCACTGCCATGAATAGTACAAAACGAAACTAAGAGCCTACTATTATGGGATGCCAAAATCTTCTAAAATCACGGTACTCACACGGCCACGTGATACTCGAATGATCAGGTCATGCTGTTCCTAATATGGTCTAGGTACGAGCTGTAGTGAATGAGTTCATTCATAAAAGATTGGCGGGGATGTCGGTAGCAACCTCGATGCTGGTTTTAGCCGTGAAATTGGACCGCTGATAGAGCGCGGGAAGTTTAGCGCATAAATTAACGATTCTCAGACAGCCGTATGGCATGCGTCTCGTCTGGACCGGGAGGCCGGGGCATGCCGCGTTTCGCCAGCGGCTTGTTCAGCGAACTTTCTGAGTTTTTGACTGAGCTTCCCATAGTCTTTGCCCCTACCCTGGATAGAGAAGACCCTACCCCCCCCCCCCCATGATTTTTATTGCAAATCTGAACGAATCACGGACCCCAACTTGCGCAATGAAAAAGTCGGATTTCCGCCTTTCGGCGGAAATTTGACATCCCCGGTCTGTAGACACAGTTGGGCACCATACCTCCACCAGGCTGAACAATTTACATTTGGTATCCCAGTGATAGGGTGGATCCGGATCCAGACCTGAACCAAAATCGAATCGATTCGTCCTTGTCACACACCCAACCTGTCCACCAAGTTTTGCCCAAATGAGTCCATCCACTTTTTGAGATATCCTGCTCATGGACAGACAGACAGGGGTGAAAACAACCTCCGTCCACCTTTGGTGGTGGAGGTACAGATGGCCGTGGTCAGAAAACCAACTTTCCAGATTACCCTGCGAGCCCAGGCCTGTAGCTCTCGTCGCACGAGCAGTAGTAGCTCAGAGTGTGAAAATGGTATGAAGTAAACAATCTCATTGATTCGACCCAGAAATTCATCTCTCCGAAAGTTCTCCTGCCAGACACATAAGAGAAACACAAGGTGGATGACATTCAGGAAACCCTTTAGTTTTACGGTTCATGTATTTTATAGTCAGTCACCTGTTCTGTGGCCAAAGATTACATTAAATGCAAGTTGTAACTAAAATTGCAGACTTTCACAAGTGAGTGCTATTTCTCCTTCCCCACCACATGAAAGAAGCAGAAGAAGTCTCATTCCCCCACACCCCTGCCCTCCGACTCCATCTTTTTGACTCTAGTAAATTCAGAAGGAAGGTACTGAAAGATATCTTAATCTACCTGTTTTAATCTGAAGGAGTATCATTTTGCAAAGTCTTGTCTGGTTTGGTTGAAACACAGAGGCTTGGGCAAACTCAAAACCTTAATTTTGTGAGTGATTTTGACCTTTGCCTTCCGCACAATCCAAAATGATTCTCTGAATCCCAATCAGGGCTGTTTGAAGCACATTTTGTACCAAACCTTATCTCTGTCGGCTCAAACAAAAGGGAATGGAAAAAAATGTGTGATGCCTTGCATTTCCCTTTTGACACCTTGAAATCAGAACAGGACCTGAAATGGAATATACTAGTGGGCACTCTCGTCCAGAGGCCTGTTTACATATTACATGTTACATATACATATACAAAAACATACAGTGCTGTGTAAAAGTTTGGGTTACTCCAATGATACTCATACTTTCGGGTAAAATCATCAAATTATCAGTGATAACGGTCAAATGTGTTTAAGATTGAAAATTAACAGCCTTTATAGATCAAAAATAAATAAATAAAAAAACCAATGTCCCCCGTAGGGTGATCCGTATCTTGCCAAAAGGTGACCACGTGTGACTTCTTTAAGGTCAACTGAGGTGACAAGAGCTGCTATCCACCAGGAGTGACTCCTGAGAATATCTGCCTACGAGAGATTCCGATGAGAATCGTTCTACAGAGTAACCATGAAAAATATGCGTTTGCCTCATAACGTCACCAAATCACGTCATAATGTCTCAAGCTTAATATATCTAGAAAGCACTCATCGAGTGTTCAATTTGAGGTACTACACGATATGGTTCCTAAAACTTGAAAATTTGACCTTGGGTAAAATTGTTTGACTTAGGCGTTACCATGAAGGTAAGGCCAATCGCCACCAAAAATTAATCAGCTGAATGCCAGACATGAACTATATTCCATGAAGTTTGAAGACGATCCGATCAAAATTACTCCAAAAATAAGGGTTTCGTCGACTCCCCTGATTTGCGACAAAGTGACCTTGACCTTTGACCTTGACCTTCAAAATTTATGCGCTGAAAGGGACCTCTATAGGCCTCTGATATGCGAAGTTACAAAAATTTCCAATGAAAACTGTGCTCTGCAGAGTGATTTATACGTGATTACAGATAAAAAAAAAAAAAACAAAACAAAAAAAAACACATGAAGGTCAAGGCCAATCGCCACCAAAAATTAATCAGCTGAGCGCCAGACCATGAACTATATTCCCATGAAGTTTGAAGACGATCCGATCAAAATTACTCAAAAAATAAGGGTTTTGTCGATTCCCCTGATTTGCGACAGTGACCTTGACCTTTGACCTTGACCTTCAAATTTTATGGCCTGAAAGGGACCTCCATAAGCCTCTGATATGCGAAGTTACAAAAATTTCCAATGAAAACTGTGGTCTGCAGAATTTTTTTTCGTGATTACAGACAAACAAACAAAAAAAAAAAACAAACAAAAAAAAACATACAGACTGACTAACATATCTTGCAAAAACTTCGTTTTGGCAAGATAAAAACGTTTAAATAAATAACAAGAACAGTGTCATTTTCTGGTATCAGCCAATACTTCGTGTCCAAAAATATTGGATGTACAGTATATATACAGTGCCTATACGAAGTCTATACCCACTTTCAAATTTTTTACCTTTTGTTGCCTTACAGCCTGGAATTAAATTGCATTTAATCAGACTTCTTACCTCCACCACCAAAAGTGGATGGAGGTTATGTTTTTACCCCTGTCTGTCTGATTGTGAACAAAATATCTCAAAAAGTTGTGGATGGATTTGGATGAAATTTTGTGGAGAGCTTGGGTATGTGACAAGGACGAAATGATTACATTTTGATGAAGATTCGAATCCGGATCAGGATCTGAGAATTTCTTCAATGATTCTTCACCATTGAGAGATGGGGCTAAAACGATATATAGCAGGATATCTCAAAAAGTTATGGACGGATTCGGACGAAGCTTGGTGGGTGAGTTGGTAAGGTGACAAAAACAAGGCAATTTAATTTTAGTTTGAGTCAAAATCCAGATCCAGCCTATCAGTGGGATACAAAACGCAAACTAATCAGCCTGGCGGAGGTATGCTCTTTTACGAGTACCATTCTAGTTCCACGCTAATTTACACATCGTAACCCAAAACTTCCAAGTGAAAAATAAATTCCACAAATTTCAGAAAATTAATAAAAAATACAAAACAAGAATATCTTGAATGGATAAGTGTCTCCCCCCACACCCCCACCCCCCTTTATAATAGTAATTGTAAATTAGCTCAGGTGTAACCAATCACCTTCAAAATCACACACCAAATTTATTGGCATCCACCTGTGTTAAATTGTAGTGATTCTGATTATTTCAGAATAAAATCAGCCCTTCCTGTGCATGTCACAGCAAAGACAACCATGAGCACCAAGGAGCTTTCAAAAGACCTCCAGGATAAAGTTGTGGAAAGTTACAGATCAGGGGATGGGTATAAAAATATTCCAAAGTTCTCGGATATCCCTTTTGGAACACAGTCCAGATAATCATTCAGAAGTGGAAAGCATATGGTACCACCAAGACCCTGCCTAGATCAGGCCATCCCTCCAAACTGGATGACCAAGCAAGGAGACTGAACAGATAGGCCACCAAGAGGCCAATGGCAACTTTGAAAGAGATACAGGCCTTTATGGCAAGGAATGGTCACTGCATGCATGTGACAACAACATCCCAAGCACTCCACAAGTCCGGCCTGTACGGTAGGGTGGCAAGAAGGAAGCCATTACTCAACAAAGCCCACCTTGAGTCCTGTTTGAGGTATGCAAAAAAACACTCCAGGGATTCTGAAGCCATGTGGCAAAATTTTTTGTGGTTTGACAAAACCAAGATGGAACTTTGTGGCCTAAATGCAAAATGTTGCATTTGGCACAAACCCAACACAGCACATCACCCAAAGAACACCATCCC
>CM068967.1:1383665-1399529 GCA_035128595.1 Eptatretus atami
TTTTTACCCTTTATCTCATTGTGATCATAAAAGTTTACTGTGCAGCCATGTAGCTATTATCAACCTGTGCACCACATAGCCATTACGCTGCACATCACACGTTTATAGCCCATTCTCGATCTGCACCAGCCACCGAAGCCCATCGCAATGTGCGCAGCCGAAGCCCATTTGCCATCTGCGCACAAGAAGCCAATCACACTGGTAAGCTACATAGCCAATCCATCATCTGCACATCCACAAATCAAAACCATCACCTGCACAGCAATGCATCAAAACACCGCCACCACATATCCGCGCACCAAACAACATATAACCTGTCGCCACCTGCGCACCGCTAGCCGTCGCCACCCACGCAGCCTCTAGCCTCGCCAGCCGCGTAGCCCGCGCGCACCCTTGACCGCGTACCCTCGCCAGCCGCGTAGCCCGTCGCCACCTGCGCAGCCGCGTTATGCCCGTTTGCCACCCGCGCAGGCGTAGCCCGTCGCCAACCGCGCAGCCTCACCAGCCCGCATACCCCGTCGCCAGCCGCGTTAAGCCCGTCGCCAGTTGCGTCTAGCCCATCTCCACCCGCAGCCGCTAGCCGCTGCCACCCGCGTAGCCACCGGCTTGCCCACCCGCGTAGCCCCGTCGGCCAGCCACGTACCCGTCGCAGCCACGTAGCCGTCGCCAGCCACGTTAGCCCGTCGGCCACCACGTTAAGCCCGTCGCCAGCCACGTAGCCCGTCGCCACACGTTAGCCCTCGCCAGCCACTAGCCCTCGCCAGCCACTTTAGCCCGTCGCCACCCGAGCAGCCCGTCGCCAGCCGCGTTAGCCCGTCGCCACCACGCACAAGTAAGCCCGCGCAACCCGCGCAGGCCCTCGCCAAGCCGCGGCCAGCCGCTACCGTCGCCAGCCGCGTAGTAGCCCGTCGCCACACCGCCGCAGCCCAGTCCCCCCGCGCAGCCTTCGCCACCCGCGCAGCCGTCACCAGCCCGTTAGCCCTCACGCCACCCGCGCAAGGCCCGTCGCCAGGCGCGGTTAGGCCCGTTGCCACCCGCCACTGCATACCTCCCGCCTAGCCCGTCGCCACCCACGGGCCCGTCGCCACCCCGTGCCCGTCTGGCAAGTCCGCTGAGCCCGTCGCCACCCGCGCACCCGTACCCCATCGCGCACATCGCTCTCGCACCGTCGCCACCCGTGCAGCCTGTCGCGCAGCCTGATAGCCTCGTCGCTACCCGCGGCAGCCACGTAGCCCGTCGCCAGCTGCTTTAGCACCTTCTCCACGGCCGTGCAGCCCGTCGACCACCTGACGCGCAGAACCCTAGCCACCCGCGCGCCCGTAGCCCGTCGGCCGCCACGTAGCCGTCGCCAGCCGCGCAGCCCTCGCCATGCCGCGTAGCCCGTACTCCCGCTCGTAGCCGCCACCCGCGTCACCGGCCAACCGTCAGCCGTGCAGTCGCCCCCCAGCCGCGTATAGCCTTTTGCCACCCGTGTTAGTCTCTCCGTCCCACCCCCGTATGCGCCCGTCGCCAGCCCACAGCCCGTACCGACCTTCTCCGCTAGTCCGTCGCCAGCTGCATATCCATGCCACCGCGCAGCCCGTCGACCAGCCGCCGTAGTCCGTCGCCCACCCGCGCAGCTGCGTAGCCCATCGTCGCAGCCGCGCAGCCGCACCACCGCGCGCGAGACCCGGCGTAGCCAATTATTCCGATCAGTGGACAGGTGGAAGCATGAATGAAATCAGCAGAATTGTGACTTCAGGTATGCTTACCCGATGTGTGGACCAAGGAGAAAGGCCCCTTCTCACTCTCCACCTTCACTGACTCTATCTTCTTTTCCCCACCCCTTTTTGTTCTAAAAAAAAAAATTTTCATTCTATAGTTTCATTTTATTTATCATTTCTTCTTCTTCTCTCTGCCTTTCATTTCACGTCCTTTATTTCCTTATTATTCCCCTTTTTCCCAGTCCCTTGACAGACTTTTGACACGAACCCTCTCTATTCGTAGAGTATTGGTCATTCCCACCTCTGTCGCATCCTCCCTGATCCCTTTGGTCTTCGGTTTGCATCTCTGACTCACTCCCACCCTTGTATCATCCTTCACTCCCGTCCAGGTCCCTTCTTTTGTTCGACAAGGATTAACGCCGAGAACCTCACTTCCCTGTTTCGCACATGGTTTAACGTACCTTCAAAAACACGTCTGGTTGATTCCATCCACTAGTTATTTGGATACACAATTTGGTTATCACCTTGTTTCCGCACTGATTATTTTCTTTTTTCATCCTCCATGACTGTTTTCAACCTTGTGATTTTGCCTGATGAATCGTTTCCAATTTCCGCAATTTGTTTCATGGAGCTCAAATCCCCCAGTAACATGGGAAGTAATCCATTTGGTTGATTGATTGTTGGTGATTGTCCTGCAGTTTTGTGATGGTCAAGGTTCGTGGTCGAATTGTCAGATTTGTGTGAACTCTTGTGGTTGGAAGATGAGTTTCGTTCAATCTACTGCATCACTTTAGCACGGGCAAATGAAAGGAGCTTGGGGCTAATCATCTGGGAGGTTCCGGCAGTTTCTATTTCCTTCGCACTTGTTTGGGAGTGAATATTCCAGCACCTCAACGCAATGGCTGCCATTTCTCAAATAACTAACCCAAATACAGCACTGGAGTATCAGGAGGAACCCAATGAATGAAAATTCAGTCATCAGGAGAAACCTGGATAGGATTCGTGTTTCGCCTGCTACTCCTCTACCCTCTAACCCATTCAGCGCAGCCATGTGAGCCTTGCAAAACTATAATGTTAGGATTCATCCTCCGTAGCCAAAAAGAAAAAAAAAAAGAAATAAAGAAAAAATGAGAACCATCAACATTGATAAAAAATGTATGATTCCAAGCACTCGAGTTCATACAAAAATCTCATATTCCCCGCACTTCTCATACTGTCTGTTCCCATTGCCCATCGAACACATTACGCCCTCCATCTCCTTTTCTGCTGTAGTTGATTGATGGGATGCGAGCTGCGCCGCCGGACCCTCCAAGCTCAACTGGGTTGCATCGGCTCTTCAAGCCACGCTTACTCCATGACCCCCGCCTTCCGATGTTAGCTAGCGTCCGATACTTTAACGTGTGCCCGATGGGCGGCCGTCGTCTGACAGATGGGTTTGTTTACTCTCTGTGTCTTGTCGACTCTCCGAAGATCGACACTAGCAGTACGAGTTTCACCAAGTTAAACGTACAATCACATCACTATTGTGTAAACGCTCTTCTTTGTTTTTTTGCTTTGTTTGCTTCGGGTGGTTCATACCTTGGTCACCATCGCGGAGGCTCTGTCGAATAATCATGTTGAAGGCAGGTTTAGTGATTTTCAGAAAGGGATGCCGTTGAATTGAAACATAGGCTGGGGACCTCCCTTGTCTACCAACCACCACCATTTGTTGCACTCGTTAATGGCTTCCCTTAATGTGCGTCAGTTGTGCTGAGGCCCGAAATCTTGTCACGTCTCTGAGATTATGCTGTGGTTCATTTTCATCGAAAGAGCTCCCTGCTCTCTAACGCTTCTATTGGTCTTTATGACTGCTTTGCTTTGTTGAGGATGTGTGCAAAGCTTGCCACCTCGTTAACTTTGTAGAGGCGTAACCTTGTCGAGAAGTTGTTTGCATTTAGATGAAAATTGATTGAAGTAAATCCTTTACACGTTTGGGAAAGGCAGAAATATGTGATTGAAGTAAATTTGTCTTGTTTACTTTTAATTTCTCTATGGATAACCCTTATGAAGCTCCTATGTCGAGGGTTGACATGAGAAAATGGTCGAAGCATATGATTTGGAATGTGTTCAATGAAATCGTTTTGTGGCATTGCATGGAAATGGCGTGAAGTTCATGACTTGATCAAAGATTTGTTTCTTTCATGTCATTGTGTGTTTGTGCTAACTTTGTGATTAGCCGAGCAGGACGCTGGACGTGAAATCTGCTTCAATCCAGGACCCATAGTTTGTGTTCTTGCATAATCTTCTCCATACAGGTTTCCAAAAAGACCGGATGAACTTTGGTTGTTAATATGTTCAGAACCACAAATGATACGCAGTTATCCTTTGGGTTATATGATACAGAAACTCATGAAGTTTTGGCACAACCATCAATGTATTTGAACATGAGCTACGTTAGTCACCGCAGGACATCAAGGCGCTAACTAGAGTTCTTGCCATGTTCGAGCTCAGCCATGTTTGCCTTCCACCGAGTGCACTATGCACTGTGATCCAGAAGACGACGATGCCTTAAGGTTTCCACCCTTAATGGTTGTCGACATCTTGACAAATCGCTCACCGAAAAAAATCAAGGGGGGGGGGGGGATTAATGTCTTGTTGATCATGGGGCCAGGCGGTCTTGAATTCGTCTCGGCCCAATCCAGCGACCTGGAAATCTTTTTCAATCAGAATGGTCGAAAGACTAAGGCTCAATGAGGGGAGCCCTTGCCTGTTGAAAAATGATATCGGGAATGCAGTCTCCAATTGTATGAAGGCAGATTCTTCCAACATGTCATCGTAAATTGTTTGAGCGGTCACTGTATCCTCCACAAGCAAGAACGTCCCACCAGTTCATGGAGAAAGCGCACACCAACACATTAACCTTTAACTATCGTGTATTGTTTAAGACCACGTGGGGTTTCCAAGAGCCCAGATCCTCACATGTGTGCCGATTGACCTTCCCGTAATAGTGAAAGCAACTTCCTCTGTGAACATGACCTTTTTTCAGGAATCTTCTCATCTTCTAGCGACTGAGCACTTCAAGGAAATGGCTGCATTGGGTCCTCGTTTGTTGAGTCCTCAGAATCGCACCCTATCGCATAAATCTTCAGTCTTTTATACGCAAAACCAGTGTACAGTGGTGGTTGTAGTCCCAGTTCTTCTGGACGTGCAATCAAAGTTGATTTTTCTGGACTTTTAATAATTCACACACTCGTCCAACGTCCGCTGCACTTGTGCTTGTGACCATACTTTTCGTGTCTGACAACTTCCAAGTCTCCTTTCAAATCTCATGTACCACTCTCTGTACGAGTCTGCGAGTCTTAGCTGGATTCTCCCTACCTTTGACCAAAAATTATAACGCTGATCTGCGTGTCAGATCTCTTGTTGATGAAACCATTCAAACACACTGAAGCTTTCTCCTGTGAGATCCTCCATTTCTTTGACATAAACCACCGAGACCTGAAAAAGAAAGAAAACTTTTGAAAGTTTTAGTATCGTGGAAAAAACAAAAGTATCGTATATTGTGTACTAAATATATTTACAACCAAATTGTTCCAGGTCTTTTTGAACATTCCTGATTGCATTTCAGGGTGTGAATTTCAGTCACTAATCAACCACCTATTATCTTGAGTCACATTGGCCAAAAGGTCAAATAGGTCAAAGTGAACAAACCTGTGTGAATTTCTAAAATCCTCAATTTTCATCACCGATTGACTTTTGAAAATTTGAAGAAGATTGACATCTGGTCACTGAATTTGACCAGTAACTATTTTTATGGTCAAAATTGTTGAGGGATTTCGCGAAGTAATTCTGCTCTGCAAAACATCACCATTTTGTGCCTTGTGCTCATAGATGTCTTCCCTTAGAGTATCCATGCTACATCACCTCAGACACCTTGCTCGTAAACATCAGGCAAGTTGAGCCTTGTCTTTTTCATGAAGCTTGCCAAACGTGCCCACACAATCACCCCCTCTTTCAAAGTCACTGTTGGTGTCTCTTGCAACCTATGCGAGCCATAACGTATAGGCAATTTTATTATCATGACCTCTAAGCAGCGGATTTACTTGATTGATACGTGGGCCCACACCCGTGGGGAAGCCGTTGCTTGGAATATACTTGGTGTCACTCATTTACCCCAGGTGTTCCCCTTTTTGTCCACTACCTGTGCTAAGATTATGTATCGCAATGATCATCTGCACGATTGGCAACTAAATCATCGGGGCATTTAAAATTGTAGAGCAGTGGAAAATATGCATTTCAGATGATTATTCTGTCAACCTGTGGAGTGAACACGCGGAGGTTTGTTCATTCTGACACAGCCTTGTGAGTGAACAAGAGGTCTTTCATTCATGACACACCTGTGTGAACAAGCGAGTACCTGGTTCATTCTGACAACGACCGTGTGGAGTGGAACCAACGATGTCCTTGCGTTGCATTTCTGGACCACAACTTGTGGAGTGAACAACGAGTCCTGTTCAATTCTGGACACACCTGTGAGGTGAACAACGATGTCCTGGTTCATCTACACACCTGTGGATGAACCAACGGGTCCTGGTTGCATTACGACATGCGTTTTGGCCAGATGAAGTTCAGATCATGGGTGGGTGGATATCTTGCATCGGTGACCTAAAGGTGTTTGAGGATTATCACCATAGTCCTCATTAATAGAAGCAGGAATTTGTCTGCATTACATTTTATCCCATGCAGCTGTGTGAAATTGAAATGTTGAAATGTCATTCCAAGCTGGATATACCCAAGGTGGCTGCAAATCCATGAAGGTGACGATGTGAACAAAGCTGATTTCTTTGCCTTCTTTGTAAGTATCTTGACCGAAATATGGCATTCCTTAGATTCATGTATCTGCAGGAGACTCGACAAAACGGGGGGGTTGAAAAGTAGCTGGGTGGACATGTTCGTGGCCCTCCATTCTGCCTGGCGTGTCACCCTCTACAAGTACCCCCACCACCACCATTCCAAATCATAAATCTCGCCTCTCCTCCACAGCTCTGCATTGCCCGACAATTGCCGAAGTAACATCATAATGTTCCTATCGTCTCGATTATTACCCGATCCTCTTTCCGCCTCCACAGGGCACGCATCTTTTCGCGGTGACGCACTTTTGCATCCTAACGACGGGTCCGGCCAGCGGCATTAGGCAAGACCGCGGGGCGTCCGCACCGACGCGAGGTGCGCATCCGTCTGTGCCGCTTAACTTGAGTTACGCGGGAGAATTAAACACACCCATTACTTATCGCGCGGCGTCCATCGCTCAAGGACCCGCCGCACCATGCCTGGTTTACATTCACAAAGATGCCTCCGCATCCCAGCCGCCCTGCCGACGCTGCTGATTTAGATTTCCAGTGACAAGACAGATGGGGACAGTTCCGGCTTGTAGAGAGCTTTCCACACCAGCTTTTTTCTGCCCTTTAGTTTTTTCTGTTTAACCATTCCCTCTCTCCCCCCCCCCGCACCCGTCTCCTTTCTCGATCCTGTTCATTTTCCCTCTAATTATTTTGTTTCTTTTTTGCCAAGCCAACCGTTCTGTCCTGTCGGTGGATGTTTCATTCCAATTTGCTTACGCATGTCCAGCAAGCCTACATTGCTCTTTCATGTATATCTTTCGCCCTCAACTTGAACAACATCTCCATTTTTACCTCCTTTGGTTCCCCAAATTCCTCATCTCCTTAACTACTGTTCCTGCCTGTGGGTTTTTGATAAACACCGTAATTAATAAATACTGCCCTAAGCTCACTTTCAGGCAAACTGTTGTCATCAGTCAGGGACCTGATTAGAAAATTTGAATCTTCAAATGCAGCAAAAAGTGAACACAGATCTCTTTTGCCTCCCTCCTCTTGAGCAGCTGTACGAGGAAGGGGAGGGTTGAGTCAAACAAACAGGGTTCCTACCATTCGGTTGGGGCAGAATAAGGGTTTCCATTGTTATTGCTGTGGATTGATGAAAAGGTGAACCCTGGTGGACCCCTCCATAAGATCGTGGTGATTCTCACTGAAATGAAAACCGCATAAGTGCGTGGTCATGCCGATGAGATTGTCAACATCCCCCACAGATGGTAGCCTTCCAGAGTATATAACAGAATTGTTGATCCTCCGTGAGAGACATGATTTCCCCATTGTTGACATTATCCCCACGAGATGGTGGAGCCTTTACACAAGTATATTAACATGAGATATGTGATCCTCATGAGATGACCCATGATTCCCATGTTGACATCCCCACGAGATGGTGGAGCTTTACAACAAGTATATTTAACATGAATATATGTGATCTCATAGATTGGAATATTCCCATGTTGACATCCCCACGAGATGGTGGAGCTTCCAACAAGTATATTTAACATGAGATAGTGTGATCCATCATAGATGGAGATCATATTCCCATGTTGACATCCCCACGAGAATGGAGCTTCACAAGTACATTAACATGAGATAGTGGTGATCCTCATGAGATGCATAGATTTCCATGTTCACATCCCCACGAGATGGTGGAGCTTTCCACAAGTGCACTAACATGAGATAAGTTGTGATCCTCATGAGATGGACATCATTCCAAGTTGAACATCCCCACCGAGATGGACATTCCCAGAATGGAATCCACCGATGAAATCGTAGATATTGCCCATGTGAACATTCCAACGTGAACTTTCATTTATTAAAGTTATAATTTCTCTCCACAACCTATCATCACCAGGAGAGAAAAAATCTGCGCATTGTGAAGGTGTGCCCAAGATGGAGCTTTTAAACTATGATTCAACAGATTATTATTCCAACTTAAACAAAACGGGGGATATTGTAATTCCTCCGCCCGTCTGTTCCACACTATCTACTCCTAAACGGTTGTGATCACACCTGGCAAAGGTGTGAGAGCAGAAGTATCATTTTTTGGACCTGCCCCTTTGCCCTGGCGATGTCAAAGGTGAAATACCAAAAAGAATTTTGGGCATCATTAAAAAATGAAAACTTTGCATATTTCATGCGTTCCCCAATGTTGATGCCAACATCGCAATGATTTTTTTTTGTATTTGTCCCCTCCCCCTCCCCCCACAACCACCATGTTCATGCCCCGGGGGTAGGGATTCAGGGTCATGGTCAACAGAAGATTTAATTTTTTCCACTAATCTAATATTGGATCATTCCTGGTGGAACTTCTTTGCCATCATTCAACTGCTTTACGTGGAAGCTGATGGGATTTGCGAGAGCGGCCATCGACCACTCCAATTATTTATTTTATTTGTCTCACTTGGTTTACTTTTCTGAAATGACTCCAAGTGATGTCCTAAACTCTGTATACAAGCCGTCGGTTCAACGCAAAGCGTTTTAATTGCCAATCATGCTTGTGGTTTGCCAACCCTCTCCCAGGATAGATGTGAGAGAGGAATTTGTTATTTGGTCACGCATAGCTATGTGATAGTTCACCAATTCTTCGCAATAGGACAGCATGGAATCTTTAACGGTTCACCAACTCATTCTGGCAGATTGGACTCCCTTATTAACGTCATTTCCGAGGGTACGGCAATTATGCACCACCCCTGTTATGGTGTCACCACGTGGTTATGTGGCGCATGATGGAATCGCATACCTGTAAACACCAGTGGATGACAGCTTATAGCTGGTCAGCATTCATAACCAGGCCTTGACAGCTTTAGAAGGCAGTGTACATGCCTCTTAGGCCATCCTTCAGCGCCCCTATCAAATGATGATTTGGTAATTGCATTACTTGTTACCCTCACCGGAGGAAGGTATTGCATTTGGTCCCGTTTGTCTGTCATGTCTGTCTGTTTGTTGTTTGTTCCACCAGAACTTCCGTGGTTTTCTCGCAGCGCTTGTCAGTTTGAGACAATTAATCAGCAACATCGGAGGCGACTACTCATCGAAGAGTACTCTCGGTACTCTCTATATGTAGAGATGATGTGAAAAAAAAAATGTCATCTCGATCTGTTACATAATAAAACTGGAGTGAGTATCTTCTGTAAAAAGTCGCTTTGGCTACATATGAGAACCTACTTGTTTGTTCAGCTGATTGTCGAAGCAGGAATCACTTTTCAGTTCTCCAGACATGGAAAAAGCAAAAAAAAAAAAACAAAAAACAAATTGTCAAACCCCAGGAATTAATCTTCTCGTCATAATCATAATAATAAAATAATAAATAATAATAAAATAAACTGGGAACTGGCCACTTTATAACTGCTGCACTGATGGACCGGTACCAACGTCCGCCTTTGATACAACATGAAGACTTACTGCAATGAATAGTTGCAGTTTCGCTTCGATAGGATAAGTGGTTCCAGAGAAAACATTATTAATAGTGATACAAATACAGCCCTGCTTCTATACAGCGCGACTGACGAGTTACGAACCGAGTAGCAACAAAGTGTTCAATCACTTATACGTATGCAGTACCCTTTTTCCTGGGACATTGTCAGTATCAATTGAATTGCTGTTCCTTACCCCCAAAACATGCAGATGCAGCCAGTGAGCCTTCTGGAAAAAAACAAATCCAAAAGTTCTCAATTAAATAATTAAATAATTCTGGCTGCCAACTGCGTGGCCGATAGGTTGAAATTTTAACCTATTGTTCACATGTCGGCTGGATAATAATTGTAAGTTTCACATATATTGACAGCGGTTCCAGAGTAAATATTGCTTAATATTTCCCCTTCAATCCAACATGGCTGTCAAACCATGGGGCCGATCGAGTTGAAATTAAACCCTTCATCCACATGACTTTCCATCATAAAACTGAAGGTTCACATTTATTGATGCAGTAGTTCCAGAGTAAACATTAATATAAATTTTCCCTTCAATCCAATATGGCTGCCAAACGAGTGTCATACATCAAAACGGGGGGGGGGGGAGAGAACTTTTGTTCGTCATGAAGAGGCGGTCATACATATAGAGTTTCGCTTCGATCTGTTTCGCCGCTTCAGAGAAGAGAACTTTTAAAGTTATTAATTTTCAATCCGATATGGCTGCCGTACCATGACCTATTACAACATAAATTTAAATTCTCTCTCTAATGGGGTAGTGGATCATGCTTGTTAAGTTTCTGTTTGATCAAACAAGGTGCGTTTCTTCCAGATGGAGGGCCAAACCATGTGACTTGACATCATAATTTTTACACCTATATGCAGGCAGGGGTCGATATAGTTGCAAGTTTTGCTTCGATAGGTTATGTGTTCCAGAGAAAACAATATAGGTACCCAGTCAAATTAGACGGTAACCTATTGTTTTCTTCTGTTTATTTCTATTATTTATTCTTTTTCCGCCGCAATTTGCGGCGTTTCGCTTTAAAAATCATTTTCTCAGGAACGGTAAGTCCGATCGACACGAAATTTTCACCATAGTATGTATCTTTTTTGATAGAAACTTAATTGGTAATTGTGACGTCATAGGTCACGTGGTACGGGCCCATCTTAAAAAAACGAAAAACTTTGGACCTCTGATCACTGAAACGGTAATGAAAAAAAACATGCTTCATAGATTTGAATAAGCTCTCAGGGGAACGATATTTTCCTGTCATCGGTCAAGAGGTGTGCCGTCAAAATTCGTTATAGCAACGCTGCATGAAAAATCTGAAATTTCTTGAGCCTCATCTGCACACAAAACCTTTGAAAAAATATATTATGACGTCATAGGTCACTTGGTTCGGCAGCCATCTTGTTTTGAATTTTTTTTTAAAAAATTCTTCTCCAGAACGGCCAACAGATTGAGGCAAACTTTACACACACATTCCCCATGAGTCCTTTTTTCAAGTTTGTTAATCTTATTGATCGGTCACATGGTTTGGCGCCATCTTGAATTTACCCAAAACCTTCAAACATCTTCTCCAGAACGGCCTCAGATCAAGGGGAAACTTCACAAACCTATTGCCACGAGTAGGGAATATAAATTGTTAATTTCTATTGATAGCACAATGTGGCAGCCATGTTGGATTCAAGAAAAATATTAAATAATGTTTTCTCTAATCACATAACCTATCGAAGGCAAAATTTGCACTATCATCCTCCATGATGTCTGCATTCATAAAAATTATGAGTCAAGTCGCAGGTTTGGCGCCATCTTGGATAGAAAACGCACTTTTCCGATAACAGACAAACTTCACAAACGTTTCCACTACACGATGAAGCAGATTAAATATTGATGTCATAATCACATTGGTCGTCGCCATCTTGGATTGAAAATTAATAAATTTTAAAAATCTTCTTCTCCAGAACGCAAGACAGATTGAGGCAAAATTCACACACTTTCCCCAATGAATCCTTTACAAGTTTGTTAATTTCTAATTGATAGGTCACATGGTTTGCGGCCATGTTGAATTTACCCTAAAACCTCAAACATATTCTTCTCCAGAACGGCTGATCGATCAAGGGGAAACTTCATATACTATTGCACAGAGTAGTGAATATAAGTTTAATTTCTAATTGATAGGTCACATCGTTTGCAGCCATGTTGGATAAGAAATAATTAAATAATGTTTTCTCTGGAACCCCATAACCTATCGAAGCGAAAACTTGGCAAATAATCTCCCCCATGCCTGCAGACGTGTAAAATTATGACGTCACAGTCACATGGTTCGGCGGCCATCTTGGATTAGAAAACGCACTTTCGATAAAAGAAACTCACAAACATGTTCACTACCGATGGAAAATTTAAATTATGATTATAGATCACATGGTTCGTCTGCCATCTGATTGAAAATTAATAATATTAAAAATCTCTTCTCTCAGAACGCCAGACAATTGAGCAAAAATTCACACACACTTTCCGCCAAGACATACCTTTCACAAGTTTGTAATTTCTTGATAGGTCACATGGTTGGCAGCCATGTTGGATTCAATAATTATATTAAATAATGTTTCTCTGGAACCACATATCCTATCGAAGCAAGACTTGGCTACTATAATCTAGCCCATGCCTGCACATATGTTAAAAGGACAAATGTGTCCAAGAGCCGCCCATTAAGGTTTTGTCTTCACCAGAAGAAGAAGAACAAGAAGAAGAAGAAAAGAAGAAGAAAAAAAAAAAACTTCCTATATTTCTCACTGCCTTGACGGAGCCAATGCGAGACCCGTCATGGACGATCGTCGCATGACAAGAAAATAGTGTATTTACGAATAACAAACATTAAATGGAATAATCTTTAAATAGTAACGTGAACTTTTCGAAACTTAAAGAAATGTCAATATATTTAAAAATTCATGATAGACGCTCTCAAAAGGCACCCTCAATGCCGAGCGATTGACAGAGTTTATATTAAGACGATCACAAGTTTCCCCTTGATCTGACGAGCCGTTCTGGAGAAGATGTTTGAAGGTTTTGGGTAAATTCAAGATGGCTGCCAAACCATGTGACCGATCAATAAATTAAAAAACTTGAAAAAGGACCTCATGGGGAATGTGTGTGTAAAGTTTGGCCTCAATCTGTCTGGCCGTTCTGGAGAAGAACATTTTTTACAAAAAAAAAATTCAAAACAAGATGGCTGCCGAACCAAGTGACCTCTGACGTCATAATATATTTTTTCAAAGGTGAGTTGTTGTGCAGATGAGGCTCAAGAAATTTCAGATTTTTCCTATGCAGCGTTGCACCTAACGAATTTTGACGGCACACCTCTTGACCGATGACGTCAGGAAAAATCACCCGTATTCCCCATGACGAGCTTATTCAAATCTATGAAGCGAATGTTTTTTTTATTTCACCGTTTCAGTGATACAGAGGTCCAAATTTTATCGGTTTTTTCAAGATGGTGCCCGTACCACGTGACCTATGACGTCACAATTACCAATTAAGTTTTCTATCAAAAAAGATACATACTATGGTGAAAATTTTGTGTCGATCGGACTTACCGTTCCTGAGAAAATGATTTTTAAAGCGAAACAGCCCGCAAATTGCCGGCGGAAAAAGAATAAATAAGAAATAAACAGAAGAATAACAATAGGTTACCCAGTCTATTTGACTGGGTACCCTAATAATGTTTTCTCTGGAACCACATAACCTATCGAAGCAAAACTTGGCAACTATAATCGACCCCCATGCCTGCATATAGGGTAAAAATTATGATGTCAAGTCACATGGTTTGGCCTCCATCTTGGATAGAAAAACGCACCTTGTCTGATCAACACGAAACTTAACAAGCATGATCCACTACCCCCATTAGAGAGAGAATTTAAATTTATGTTGTAATAGGTCACATGGTACGGCAGCCATATCGGATTGAAAATTAATAACTTTAAAAGTCTTCTTCTCTGAAGCGGCGAAACAGATCGAAGCGAAACTCTATATGTATGACCGCCTCTTCATGACGAACAAAAAGTTCTCTCCCCGGCCCCCCCGTGATGTATACACTCGTGGCAGCCATATTGGATTGAAGGGAAAATATTAATTAATGTTTACTCTGGAACTACTGCATCAATAAATGTGAACCTTCAGTTTTATGATGGAACAGTCATGTGGAGTGAAGGGTTTAAATTTCAACTCGATCGGCCCCATGGTTTGACAGCCATGTTGGATTGAAGGGGAAATATTAAGCAATATTTACTCTGGAACCGCTGTCAATATATGTGAAACTTCACAATTATTATCCAGCCGACATGTGAAACATAGGTTTAAAATTTCAACCTCATCGGCCACGCAGTTGGCAGCCAGAATTATTTAATTATTTAAATCTGAGAACTTTTGGATTTGTTTTTTTCCAGAAGGCTCACTGGCTGCATCTGCATGCTTTTGGGGGTACAGGAACAGCAATTCAATTGATACTGACAATGTCCCCAGGAAAAAGGGCTAACTGCATACGTAATAAGTAGATTGAACACTTTGTGCTACTCGGTTCGTAACTCGTCAGTCCCGCGCATGTATCCGAAGCAGGGCTGTATTTGTATCACTATTAAATAATGTTTTCTCTGGAACCACTTATCCTATCGAAGCGAAACTTGCAACTATCATCTGCAGTAAGTCTCATGTTGTATCAAAGGCGGACGTCTGGTACCGGTCATCACTGCCAGCAGTTATAAAGTGGCAGTTCCAGTTATCTTTATTATTATTATTTTATTATTATTATGAACGAGAAGATTAATTCCTGGGTTTGACCAATTTGTTTTTTGTTTTTTTTTTTGCTTTTTCCATGGTCTGGAGAACTGAAAAGTGATTCCTGCTTCGACAATCAGCTGAACAAACCAAGTAGGTTCTCATATGTAGCCAAAGCGACTTTTTACAGAAGATACTCCAACTCCAGTTTTATATTGAACAGATGAGATGACCATTTTTTTTTTCCACATCATCTCTACATAGAGAGTACCAGAGTACTCTCTGATGAGTAGTCGCCTCGATGCTTGTGAAATTGTTCTCAAACTGACAAGCGGTTGCAGAGAAAAACACGAAAGTTCTGTGTGGACAAACAAACACAGACAGACAGACAGACAAACGGACCCAAATGCAATACCCTCTCCTCCGGTGAGGGTAACAAGTAATGCAATTACCAAATCATCATTTGATAGGGGCTGACAGGATGGCCTAGAGGCATGTACACTCGCTTCTAAAGCTGTCAAGCCTGGGTTTGAATGCTGACCCAGCTATAAGCTGTCATCCTGGTGTTTCACAGGTATAGCGATTCATCAATGCGCCACATAACCAGGTGGTGCACCACATAACCAGGTGGTGCATAAATGTGCCGTCCCTCGGATAGACGTTAAACAGGGAGTCCAATCTGCCAGAATGAGTTGGTGAACGTTAAAGATCCCATGCTGTCCTATGCGAAGAATTGGTGAACTATCACTAGCATCGTGAACAAATAACAAATTCCTCCTCCAACTACTCCTGGGAGAGGGTTGGCAAACCACCAAGCATGATTGGCAATAAAACGCTTTGGTTGAACCGACGCCCTGTATCACAGAGTTTAGGACATCACTTGGAGTCATTTCAGAAAAGTAAACAAGTGAGACAAATATAAAAACTGGAGTGAAGTCGATGGCTCGCCATCGCAAATCCCCACGCTTCCCACGTAAAGCAGTTGAAAGATGGCAAAAAGTTCCACCAGGAATGATCCAATATCAGATTTTGAGTTGGAAAAAAAATCTTCTGTTTCGACCCATGACCCTGAATCCCTACCCCCTGGGGCATGAACATGGGTGGTT
>CM068967.1:1404109-1441061 GCA_035128595.1 Eptatretus atami
GAGTTTCTGTATCATATAAACCAAAGGATATCGTATCATTTGTGGTTCTGAATATATTAACAACCAAAGTTATCCGGGTCTTTTTGGAAAACCCTGTATAGAAGATTATGCAAGAAGCACAAACCTAATGGGTCTGGATTTGAAGCAGATTTCAACGTCCAGCGTCCTGCTCGGTACATCACAACAAAGTTAGCAACAAACACACAATGACATGAAGAAACAACATCTTGATCAAGTCATGAACTTTCACGCCATTTCCATGCAATGCACAAAACGATTTCATGAACACTTTACAAATCATATGTTCGACCATTTCTCATGTCACACCCTCGACAAGGAGCTTCATAAGGGTTAGTCCATAGAGAAAATAAAAAGTAAACAAGACCAAAATTTACTTCAATCACATACTTTTGCTTTCCCAAACGTAAAGGTTTACTTCACATCAATTTTCAATCTAACTGCAAACAACTTCTCGACAAGGTACGCACCTCTACAAAGTTAACGAGGTGGCAGCTGTTGCACCATCCCTCAAAATAAGCAAAGCAGTCATACAAGACCAAATAGAATGCCGTTCAGAGAGCAGGTGACGCGTTTCTCGATGAAAAATGAACCACAGCCATAATCTCAGCAGACGTGACAAGATTTCGGGCCTCAGCCAACTGAGCACATTTGTAAGAGGAAGCCATTAACGAGTGAACCAAATGGTGGTGGTGAGTACGACAAGGGAGGTCCCCCAGCCTAGTGTTTCAAATTCAAGGCACTCCCTTTCTGAAAATCATAAACCTGCCCTTCAAACATGGATTATTCGACAGAGCTCCCGCGATGGTGACCAAGGTGATGAACCACCCGAAGCCAAAGCGGAGCTTTACAAATAGGATGTGATTGTACGTTTAACTGGTGAAACTCGTCACTGCTACGTTCGACCTCTCGGCAGGAGATCGCACAAAGACACAGAGAGTAAACAACACCCATCTGTCAGACGACGGCCGGCCCCATCGCAACACGTTACAAGTATCGGACGCACGCTAACATCGGGAAGGCGGGGTCAGGATGTAAGCGTGGCTGAGAGCCGATGCGACCCCAGTTGACCTTGGAGGTCCCGGGAGCGCAGCTCGGCATCCCTCATCAACACAGCAGAAAAGGAGTGGAGGGGTAATGTGTTCGATGGGCAATGGGGAACGACAGTATGAGCAAGTGACGGGGAAATGATGAGATTTTTGTAATGAAACTCGACGTGCTTGAATCCATACATTTTTCTATCCAATGTTATGTTCTCCATCTCTCCTTTCTTTATTTCTTTTTTTCTTTGGCTACGGAGGGATGAATCTAACATATAGTTTTTGCAAGGCTCACATGGCTGCGCCTGAATGGGTTTGAGGGTAGAGGAGTAGCAGGCGAAACACGAATCCTATCCAGGTTTCTCCTGATGACTGAATCTTCATCTATTGGGGTTCCTCCTGATACTCCAGTGCTGTATTTGGTTAGTTATTTGAGAATGTGCAGCCATGCGTGTCAGGTGCTGAATATTTCACTCCAAACCAAGTGGAAAGGAAATAGCAAACTGCCGGAACCTCCCAGATGATTAGCCCCAAGCTACCTTTCATTTGCCGTGCTAAGTGATGAGTAGATTGAAGAAGCCTCATCTCTCCACCACAAGAGTTCCAACACAATCGTGACAAGTTCCGACCACGAACCTTGACCATCACAAAAACTTGCACGTGCACAAGCACCAACAATGCATCAACCAAAAGGATTCACTTCCCATGTACTGGGGGATTTGAGCATCATGAAACAAATTGGGAAATTGGAAACGATTCATCAGGCAAAAATCACAAGGTGAAAACAGTCATGGAGGATGAAAAAAAGAAAATAATCAGTGCAAAACCAAAAGGTGAACCAAATTGTTCCAAATAACTGTGGATGGAATCAACAAGACGTTTTTTGAGGTACGATAAACCACTGTGGGAAACAAGGGGAAGCTGAGGTGTCTGGCGTTAATCCCTTGTCGGAACAAAAGAAGGGACCTGGACGGGGAGTGAAGGATGATACAGGGTGGGAGTGAGTCAGAGATGCAAACCGAAGACCAAAGGGATCAGGATGCGAGCAAGGTGGGAATGACCAATACTTCTACGAAAGAGAGGGTTTCGGTTCAAAAGTCATGTCAAGGGGACTGGGAAAAAAGGGGAATAATAAGGAAATAAAGGAGTGAAATGAAAGGAGAGAGAGAAAGGAAATGATAAATAAATGAAACTATAGATGAAAAAAATTTTTTTTTTAAGGAACAAAAAGAGGGTGGGAAAAAAGAAGATAGAGTCAAGTGAAGTGGGAGAGTGAGAAAAGGGGCTTCTCCTTGGTCCACATAGTGGTAAGCATACCTGAGTCAACATTCTGCTGATTTCATTCATTCTTCCACCTGTCCACTGATGAATAATTGGCTACGCGGCTGCGCGGGTGGTGACGGGCTGCGCGGCTGGCGATGGCTATACGCAGCTGCGGCGGGTGGCGACGGACTACGCGGCTGGTGACGGGCTGCGCGGGTGGCGATGGACTATGCAGCTGGCGACGGACTACGCGGGTGGCGACGGGCTGTGCGGCTGGCGACGGCCTACGGGGGTGGCGACGGGCTACACGGGTGGCAAAAGGCTACGCGGCTGGCGACTGGCTACGCGGCTGAGCGGGTGGCGACGGGCTACGCGGCTGGCGACGGGCTACGGGCTACGCGGCTGGCGACGGCTGCGCGGCTGGCGACGGGCTACGTGGCTGGCGACGGGCTACGGGCTGCGCGGGTGGCTACGGGCTGCGCGGTGGCGACGGGCTGCACGGGTGGAGAAGGGCTACGCAGCTGCGACGGGCTACGTGGCTGCGCGGGTAGCGACGGGCTATGCAGCTGGCGACAGCTGCACGGGTAGACGCGGAGCATGGGTGGCGATGGGGTGACGAGCTAGGCGCGCGGGTGGCGACGGGCTACGACGTGCCGACGGGCCACGCGGGTGGCGACGGGCCACGTGGGACGGGCTGCGACTACATGCGCGGACAACGGGCTACGCGCCTGGCGCGACGGGCTGGCGACGGGCATGGCGGGACGGCTGCGCGGGTGGCGACGTGCGCGAGGGACGCGGGGCGACGGGCTAGCTGCGCCTATGCGCTACGGGCTAGTGTGGCGACGCTACGCTGGCGACTGGGGCTATGTACGTGGCTGGCGACGGGCTACGTGGCTGGCGAGGGCGTGCGGCACTACGTGGCTGGGAGGGTACGTGGCTGGCGACGGGCCTAACGTGCGCTGGCGACGGGCTACGCGGGTGGCAGCGGGCTACGGCGGTGGCAGCGGGCTACGCGGCTGACGGGTGGAGATGGGCTACGCAACTGGCGACGGGCTTCGCGGCTGGCGACGGCTATGCGGCTGGTGACGGGCTGCGCGGGTGGCGACGGGCTACGCGGCTGCGCGGGTGGCAACACGGGCTACGCGGCTGCGCAGGGTGGCGACGGGCTACGCGGCGGCGACGGGCTACGCGCTGCCAAGTGGCGACGGGCTACGCGGCTGGCGACGGGCTACGAGGCTGCGTGGGTGGCGACGGGCTACGCGGCTGCGCAGGTGGCGACAGGCTATATGTTGTTGGTGCGCGGATATGTGGCTGCGCAGGTGCTTTGATGCATGGCTGTGCAGGTGATGGTTTGATTTGTGGATGTGCAGATGATGATTGGCTATGTAGCTACGCAGCTGATGATTGGCTCCTTGGCTGCGCAGATGGCAATGGGCTTCGTGCCTGCGCACATTGCGATGGGCTTCGGTGGCTGTGCAGATCGAGATGGGCTACGTGTGACTGTGCAGGTAATGGGCTATGTGGCTGCACAGGTGATAATTAGCTACATGGCTGCACAGTAACTATTTGATGATCACAATGATGATAAGGGTAAAAATACAACACAAACAAAACAAACTGCAACCACCCATGTTTCTATTTTCCCATCAACATTAATCACAACATAATTATTATTAACACCTCTTGGACATCGAAGGCCATAATGAACCAACGGCAGCCCCTTTCACCCACCAGCCACCATTTCCTCCTCACCTCATCAAAGAGCTGCAGCATGGCTGTGAGCACATCTGGATGGGCTTTCTCCACCTCATCAAACAAGACCACGGCATTAGGACACTTGGTCAGCTTCTCGGTAAGCTGCCCTCCCTCAGTGTATCCCACATAACCAGGTGGTGCACCAATGAACTTGGACACCTGTGAGGTTATTAGAGTGCAGTGACCAAGCATATGAATGAGACTTGAGAACCAAAGAGGACAAGGTGCATTGTATGTCGAGGCGTGTAAAACATCGGAAAATGTGAAAATGTATAAAACATCGGAAATTTTTTTTTTTTAATGGACCACAGAACAAGAAATGGAGTAAAAGGCAAATGACACGGAAACTGCCATGAGAGCACGAAGAGAAATTACAGCGCTTCCTGGACTTGTTCGTCCGCAAACGTCACGAGCTGCTTCAGATACAGTATTTAGTTTTCTCTGACATTATGCACTCATCCCAGGGATTCTTACTTCGTGTTTTTGTTGGAACTCTGACATATCCAATCGGATAAATCCCTGCACACGACACAGAACAGGTGATTTCCAACCGACACCCACAGGGCACGATTCACACATCTCCCAACTCACAAAAGAACGGCATCGATACGATTTGAAAAGCTGCTGCGACGAAGCCTTTTCCGTCTCAAGGTTGTCATCACATCAAAGTGCAAGTAGAGCACTTCGTGGAAAATTTAAATTTGGAAAAATGTTGAATTAAAACCACATTCATTCAATTTAAATTGTGATAAAGATGATAAAAGTTGTGTCATACCGTCAGTGAACGACGTTTAATATCAGAGGGTAACATATTGATTACACCTCATCGAGCAGTCATGGCGATACAACAAAACTGGACTTGATGCCACAAGTCATTCATCATCAACATTTCAAATGTTAATCATCGCAATTACAACCCACCCATGAGGAAACAATACAAACGGAATTTGGGGCAGCTTCGACGAGGCCTGATAGACTGGCCATTGGGAGGGACGTCACATCAATCACGTCTCCTCGTGACATTGAATGAATCCAACGAGCAAAACAAAACGTCATCCAATACGATATGTTGGGCAAGTAGAGTGCACTTGTGCTTTCCAGGCAACAAAAGACAAGATTATGTTTGGATAAAGACAATTTTATGAATTGGGTCCCGTTCAGACCGTCGTTCTTCACAGACCGAATCGTCTCACGTGACACTCCTTTCGTTCAAGTGCAGGTGACACTCACCTTCTTCACATCTTTGTGCAAGTACTTTGCCACTTGTTTTGCCAGTTCAGTTTTCCCTGAAAAACAGGCACTCATGTTATGTAGGCCACAATGCTGTAAAAAGGTCAATGATCAAACTTGCTGACTGACTAAGTCGAGGAACGACTCAGGGGAACAGCGATTGTGAGAAATTTCATCATTTCACGTTTGGTAAAAAACTGCCAAATGTATCTTTAAAAAGTAGAATAAACAGCAAATCGTCCTTCACGAGAATGATGGAGTCTCCCTCAACCTCCCATCAGAAAACAGACATGTAATGACAACAACAGGTCCAATTGTGCTCCATCTGCACAGCTTTCCAACCCATCTGGTCACACGATGTGGGATGTCAAATCCTCATCTCATAAACGAGAAATTCTACATCCAGAACTCAATTTCTCGCCGTCCTTGGACTGATCTTACAACTCCCAAACCCCAGGAGTACCTCCGGCTGCGACCCCCACTCTGTTCCCACCCTCTTGTTTGTCTGTGTGTTGTACCATCCTCCCAACAGTGATGACTCCATCGACATCTCTCTCAGACAACATGTGAACATGGACCAACCTTTAACCACTCATCCCAACTCTCTCTTCCTCTGCTAGTGGTGATATCAATTATCACCACTTGCAGAGTACCCACCCGACGGGCGATGTTGTTTCAAGCATGCAATACGTTCTTCTGACGAATACCTTTATTTGGGTGGTGTATAGGCAACTGACAGCTCTTTAAAAAAAAAAAAATTAAACCCATGATGTTATGTGCATGAAGCAAAAACATATCTACTGCTTGTAATTCAAAACACCTCACTGCACTGGTAAACGTGGGGGCAGGAATACTGCACTGTAAATGGTGGAGGCTTGTAATATCCTCCCCCACCTGGAGGTGGCGCTACATGATACATATTTGCTTGGAGAATGGCGCAACAAACAAACAAACAAACACCGGTCTGTGAATTGTCGTAAGGCTAAGCGAAGAAAGGGGGAAGTGATTGTGAATTTAACGTTCCATCTTTATTTACTTTTAATATTGTTCTTAACAAACGGCAACAGGAAAAACGCAGGTATGATAGTCCGAATGACCTTCTTATGCGCCAAAGCTCCCTGTGTATATTTATGCAACAGTTGGTAAGAACAGGAAGAAATGGGGAGGGGAGGACAGAGGGTTAGGGTTGAGGGTGCATGGAGTTGAAGAGGGAGATTGAGATGTTGGGAAGGGGGGAGGGACTGAGAACTTGGGGGTTGGAATTGGGGTTGAGGACTTGAAGAAGAAAGGGGGAGGGATGACAGAGCTGGCTTGGGCGAGGGAGGGCAGAGAGGGGACAGTGTTGGGATGAGGGGTTTGAGGCTTTTGAGGGTGGGGTGGAGTTGAGGACATTGGGTGGGAGGGGGTTTGAGGATTTGAAGAAAGGGGGAGAGGAGCACAGAGCTTGGGTGTGGTGGTGGGGGGGGGGGCAGAGAGAGTGACGTTATGTTACGGGTGACGTTACGTTACGGGTGACGTTACGTTACGGGTGACGTTACGTCAGCTGACCAACGAATGGGTGAAGAGCGGATATACATACATACATACATAATCACATTCACTCACTCCATTATATATAGATGCCCTCAACTTGGCTGGGTGTTGGTACCTCTCTCACCAGCCACGGCACTTCAGCAAAGGACTTCTGTGACTCCATGGGACTAACTCGATCTTTGAACTTTCCAACCGGGATTTCTCCCAATGGCAAATCGTCCCTTCATGACTTGGTGATGACCAACTTAACTACAAATATCTCCTGCTCTTCCTCTGCTCTGATTGGTTCATCTGATCACATGCTTGTGAGAGTCAATATCTCTCTGGCTATTCTCAGAGAGCTGCCCGAATGCCGGCAATTCTAGAATTTCACTCAAGCAGATTGGCAAGGACTGCAATGCAAGCAGCCATCTCTCTTCAGAACTGGTTTCCCAAATCTACTGCTGCTGATGTTAACTCAGCCTGGGAATTCTTACACAAAAGCCTGCTCTCTCTCTCATGCACAGATTCATCCCATCTTGTCTTCAGTTATCCTACCCTTCTTGGCCTGCCATTTCGGTCTCGAGTTTAAAGCTCCTCATTGTGTGCAAGTGTACACTGAATCCTGTGGTGAAGCAGTTGCTCTGAATCTCTTCCTCGAAAGCAAACCCGACTGAAGGCAATTTCAGATCATTCCACAAAGCCCACAAGTGTGTCCACTCTTAGGAGAGCCAGAAAACAACATCTTTCCACCTCAAGAATGAACTTTCAAACTTGGTAACCTCCTCTAAAACCTGGTGGTGCCTCGTTAAGTCTATCTTTGGTGTATGCTCCCCTTCCATCCCTTCCCTCTCTTCAAATGGTACCACAGCCGCCTCCGCCCATGAGAAGGCCGAATGCCTCAATTCTGTATTTCCTTCCAAATCTTGTGAACCCAATCCCTCACTCTCGGTACCCATCCTTCCATGTCGTACCCAATTTGGTTTCAGACCAGGTCACTCCACCTTGGACATGCTGCTTCGACTCACCCAACAATGAATGGAGGCCCTCAATGTCAGATATGCGATCCAAGCCGTCTCTCTGGATATATCTCGTACTTTCGATAATCTGGCATCCTGCCTTACTCTGCAAACTCTCTGCCTATGGCGTGCAAGGGCAACTCCACAGATGGATGACTGACTTCCTTTACCCTCATAGCCAACATGTGGCTCTCAACCAAATCCTTTCATCATCTCCTCGCCCTGTCAAGGCTGGCATGGCCCCAAAGCAGTGTTCTGGGCCCAGTCTTATTTATGATCTTCATCAATGATATCTCTGACTCTGGAAAATCCTCTTTATCTGTTTGCTGATGACTCCACCCCTGTGCAATGACATCCCTCACCCTTCAGAAGGAAGGCTGCAGCCTTTTCCCTCTCTTCAGACCTTGAAAAAAAAAATCACAAACCAGTCAAATACAAGGAATGTGTCATTCTCCAGACAAATCTCACATTCTCACTCGAAAGGTAACTGTCTAGCAACCCCTCCACCCACCCACATCTACTTTCTTAACAACCATTTTGAGGAAGTTCAGTCATTCAAACTCCTGGGTCTCACTATCAGCCATGACGCTTTCTGGGCAAACCACAATTCAAAGTTGGCCTCCAAATCCAGCTGCAAACTGGGCATCCGCCGTCATACAAAATCCTTCCCTGGCACACCTGAACTCCAATCCACCGACTGTACAAGGTCTTCATCTGCAGGATGATGGAGTACTGCTCTCCCTTCTGGGCTGGCTCCCCTGCCTCACATGTTGCTCAGCTTAATGCTGTGGAAACCAAGGCCGACAAGATTATTGGAATCTACCACGATGAAGCCGATTCCATGGACCTATCACTTTCCCTTCGCAGACAGGTTGGTGGTCTGTCTGTCCTCTCCTCGCTTCTTTATGGTCTTGCACATTCTGCTCTTTTTATATGTTTTGTCCCCCCTCCTCTCCCACCGGGTTTCCGCAGGGCACACACGGTCCACCATCAACCCTCCTTTGGGTGAAACTCCCAAAATGCAGGATCATTGCTCACCTTCACTCATTCGTTCCTTTTTTCCCACCTGTGGCATCAACTTCCACATTCTCTTCAATCCCGTTCCTCCCTCTCGGTCTTCAAGACAGCTGTTCACCACCACCTCAGATCATCCCCAATCCAAAACCATGATCTTTTCTCATCTTGTGAACCCCCTCCCCCCCCCAAATCCCTCACCATTACAAATTTCCAGTTTTCTTTCCTGAGAGTTTGCCCTTGTACACATGTTGTCCACCCCGTGTGTCCTCTCCTTCCCCTTATTCCTCCATACTTCCCTTATTTGTCCAAGTCTTCCTCAATTTTGTCCTTCAACGCTGTTGCTGCCCCCCACCCCCTCTCTCCCTTTCTCTCCTGTTGTGTTGTTCTGTTGCATCTTGATCCATTCAGTGTTGTAGCTCTTCCACGAGCCTCGACTTTGTGTACAAAATCTACAATATTAAAGGAGCTCGGTGTTGGTGTGCCTGCATGCGTCCACAGACACAACAATGGGGGATACCATGGTATGCCCCACACAATCGGCAGCACAGCATGCACGTAGATGCTAGGCAATCTTCAAACAGTACGATATCGGTGAGTAAGGTGAGGATAGCTTGCCCGGTTTTAATTTACATTGAAACAAAACTCTTCCTCCTTCATCTTCTTCTTCACTCATAATAATGGTGAGTCTCATTCAATCCCGTTTCTCATATCAATTACATTGAGAAAATGCTTGCTATATTCAACATTAAAAAAACATAAATTATTTTAACATTTTATTCATGTAACAGTATATATCACTCGATCAAACAGCATTTCTGATTAAACACCACCCTTTAAACTTTAAAGCATCGCCACACGCAGGTCGCTCTACTTGCAACACAGGTGAGAAAAGGATACAAACAAAAAAGTAGCTGATATTTAATAATTTATTCACATGATTTTTAAAGGGTGAAAGTTTATTTTTATTTATTTTCTCTGAAAACCTGTCTGTCAAAACACTATACCATCTATTTATTACATAAGCAGAAATGGTGGAAATTTACCTCTTCCCTTCTGTGCTGTATTCTCCATACGTGAGGGGTGGCGGACTAATGTGACATGGTGCTTCACGGAGGGAGACGGCACATGACCTCAAAAATTCCTCTTATGTGCACATATGTAAAAATCTGTACGATAAAAGGAGCTGTGTCTGTTTGTTTGTCTGTTTGTCTGTCTCCTGTTTGTCGTGCTCTAACTTGCGAACGCATTCACGGATTTAACCAATGACGGTGGATTCAGGTAACTCCCAGGAAGGTTTGTGACGCAAAAAATAAAAATAAAAAATGAAGGAAGGTTTGTGCGTGGGTCCATCGTGGGCACACATGACGAAACTGCAAACACCAACTTGCGATGCTGGTTATCCCCACAGGGAGGGAAGGATGTCACAGGAATCCTTTTTTGTTCTTGTCCCATAGATTAGTCATCGCAGCTCCCATCAGCGAAGTGACGGGTCTTATATGCTTGTAATAACATAAAATAGCAACAGACAATTTTGAAAAGCAGTTTTTCAATGCCACTTCAAAGTCGCATGACATTGTCTGTACCAATGGCTTGGATTTCAAAACAAATTCACAAAACGTTGACGGAGAACATCCGAAAACACAACTCGCTCATTTTGTCTTCAAAATAGGAACTTGGAGAAAAACAAAAATTGCAAACAAGACCAAAATGCACGTGACGTGGACAAAGCAATTCTGCTTAAGCCCAACGGAACCTCAGTGGATGAAATGACCCATAATGCAATTCCACACAAGAGCTAAAGGCAGAAAAGTTCTACTGAGCAACAATAATTAGTAATAAAACCAAGCACGTGTTTTAATTGTTATAACCAATCAAAAACATTGAGGCCAAAAGAAACTCCACATCGTCGGCTGTTAATTCTGATGGAGTCTCCAACATAAGTGATCAAAGACAAGTTTGGTCAAAAGCAAAGAGGACAAACCAATGCCAGAGGAGCCGAGGAAGAGGAAAACGAGGGGGTGTTCCTCATCATACCAGCCATTCTCCTTGCGTCGAATCGCTGTGGTCCGCAAGGCAGGGTTAGAGGAGGAAATGGCAAACACAAATAATTAAATAAATAAAAACATGTCTCATGAGTCACATCGAAATCGGAAACTTTCAAACAGAAACGTTTATATCGTGACTGCAGGGCTCAATTTACACAAGTTTGGTATGCGTGTCAAACGTTCAGTTAAATGACAGACAAGGAAAATATGTCACTGTTAAATTTTCTTTCCAAATGAGGCACACGACTGGATGAAAAGATGTGAACAGGCGTTGACTTCTGCCCAATGGCAACTTGATGGCCTCAAAAAAGGGGACTTCCATCCTTTCCACTGGCCATGCTCTCAGCATTTGCAATGACCCGTCTCTTTTGTTCAGTCTTTGGATGACCCGCAGCACCGTTCCTTGGACAGCAGACTTGCACGTCGTCAATACAGTGGTCATACATACAGATCATATTTGGGAACAGCTAACTGCCAACCACCCAGGAAAGATGACTTTCATCAGTTCTCTTGCTCTAATGGGCATGGCTGACATATCGCAGCTTCTGATTTGTTACCTCCGCCACCGAAGGTTGCGTTTGCATCCCCCGTCTGTCTGTGAGTAGGATATCTCAAAAAGTTATGGACTGATTCAAATGAAACTTGGTGGACAGGTTAGGTGTGTGACAATGATGAACTGGTTAGATTTTGGTGAAGAACCAGATACGTATGTGAGAATTTTTTTTTAATTTCCAAGTGCTTCTTCACAATTGAATCAATCCATCCATTGGGACCATACTCTGTGCAGAGCGATGGTGCTGCCAAAGCAGTCTCCTTGGCTATTGGGCACAATCCTGGACGGGTCGCCACTCCGACACAGGATACCAGCAAGCTGGTACTCATTTTGCCGACCTCGGAAGGATGACAGGCTGAGTCAACCCCACCTGGTATGAATTCAACAGAAAGTGGGATTTCAACTCAGGATCCTCGGATCCCAAACCCACCACCCTAACCATTGAGCCAACACCAGGCATGTAATTGAATGACAGGGCCAAAAACGATACGTAGCATGATATTTCAAAACTTTGTGGACGGATGCGGACAAAACTTGGTGGTTGAGTTGGGTAGGTAACAAAAACAAGCCGATTCGAGTTTGGTTCAGGCCCAGATCCAGATCCAGCCTATCAGTGGGAGACAAAATGTAAACCGTTTAGCCTAACGGAGGTATGCGCTCTCAAGAGTGCCGTTGTAATTACCTCCGCCACCAAAGGTGAAGGAGGTCATGTTTTCACCCCTTTCTGTCTGTTTGTTTGTTTATAACTTACAAAATCGAAGATTTTTCAGATGTATTGGTCAGTCGATTTTGATATCCTGTCTGTTTGTCTGTTTATCGCCTGCAGGCCACAATTCTAAACCGATCTTCACGAAACTTCACAACATGGTAGAGTTTGTCATAGGGAAGAAGCCTATTGTTTTTGAGGTCAAAAGGTCAACATAGGCCAAAGGTCAACATCTTCGATGAGATTTCTAAAATCCTCAGTTTTCATCCGATTCACTTGAAATTGGAAGCGGAGTTGCATGTTTGGGTCATTGAACTCAACCACCAATTATTTTTAAGGTCAAATTTGTTTTATAGATTTTGCAAGTGTCGTGTTCTGCATGACGTCATCTTCTTGTTACTTACGAAATCTAAAGATTTTGAAAGTATATTGATGACTTCCGTCATCTGTTTGTGTCTGTTTGTGTTGTGTGTGTGTTTTTTGTTTGTAGGCACGATAACTCAAGAACGGAAGAAGCTACCAATGTCAAATTACACCACGTGATTCAGGAGGTGATGGCTAGCGCTGATTAGATTTTGGTCAAAATCGGTCAAAGGTCAAGGTCACAGTGAGGTCAAATATTCGATTTTTGTTGGTTTGGTACAGAATCATCGTAGAAACTTCTGGTTTGCGTCGCTACCTTCTCTGGAGACAGCTTTTATTAGACAAGGTCAGAGGTCAAGTTGACGATTTCGTAAGTACCAGTCTATGACTGCTTGTTACTTACGAAATCTAAAGATTTCGTAAGTATATTGATGACTTCCGTTTCTGTTTGTTGTTGTTTGTTGTTTGTTACTTACGAAATCTTTAGATTTCCTAAGTATATTGATGACTTCCGTTTCTGTTTGTTACTTACGAAATCTAAGATTTCGTAAGTATATTGATGACTACCGTTTCTGTTTGTTTTTGTTTGTTGTTTGTTTGTTTGTAGGCACGATAACTCGAGAACGGAAGAAGCTACCAATGTCAAATTACATCACGTGATTCAGGAGGTGATGGCTTGTGCTGATTAGATTTTGGTCAAAATCGGTCAACGGTCAAGGTCACAGTGAGGTCAAATATTCGATTTTTGATGGTTTGGTACAGATAACTCGAGAACGGAAGAAGCTACCAATGTCAAATTACACCAGGTGATTCAGGAGGGTGATGGCTAGGCTGATTAGATTTTGGTCAAAATCGGTCAACGGTCAAGGTCACGGTGAGGTCAAACATTCGATTTGATGGTTTGGTACAGAATCATCGTAGAAACTCTGGTTTGCGTCGCTACCTTCTAGAGACAGCTTTTTTACAAGGTCAGGTCAAGTTGACGATTTCGTAAGTACAGTCATGATGCGTGTGGTTGTACTACGAATCTAAAGATCGAGTATATTATGACTACGTTCTGTTGTTTGTTGTATGTTTTTGTAGGCACGATAACTCGAGAACGGAAGAAGCTACCAATGTCAAATTACACCACGGTGATTCAGGAGGGTGATGGCTAGTGCTGATTAGATTTTGGTCAAAATCGGTCAACGGTCAAGGTCACGTGAGGTCAAACATTCGATTTTTGATGGTTTGGTACAGATAACTCGAGAACGGAAGAAGCTACCAATGTCAAATTACACCACGTGATTCAGGAGGGTGATGGCTAGTGCTGATTAGATTTTGGTCAAAATCGGTCAACGGTCAAGGTCACGGTGAGGTCAAACATTCGATTTTTGATGGTTTGGTACAGAATCATCGTAGAAACTTCTGGTTTGCGTCGCTACTTCTCTAGAGAGAGCTTTTATTAGACAAGGTCAGAGGTCAAGTTGACGATTTCGTAAGTACCAGTCTATGACTGCTTGTTACTTACGAAATCTAAAGATTCGTAAGTATATTGATGACTACCGTTTCTGTTTGTTGTTTGTGTTTGTTTGTTTGTTTGTTTGTTTGTAGGCACGATAACTCGAGAACGGAAGAAGCTACCAATGTCAAATTACACCACGTGATTCAGGAGGGTGATGGCTAGTGCTGATTAGATTTTGGTCAAAATCGGTCAAGGTCAAGGTCACGTGAGGTCAAACATTCGATTTTTGATGGTTTGGTACAGAGAACTCGAGAACGGAAGAAGCTACCAATGTCAAATTACACACGTGATTCAGGAGTGATGGCTAGTGCTGATTAGATTTGGTCAAAATCGTCAAAGTCAAGGTCACGTGAGGTCAAACATTCGATTTTTGATGGTTTGTACAGAATCATCGTAGAACTCTGGTTTGCGTCGCTACCTTCTCAGAGACAGCTTTTTGAGACAATGTCAGAGGTCAAGTTTACGATTTCGTAAGTACCAGTCTATGACTGCTTGTTTGTTTGTTTTTGTAGCACGATAACTCGAACGGAAGAAGCTACAATGTCAAATTACATCACGTGATTCAGAGGGTGATGCTAGTGCTGATTAGATTTGGTCAAAATCGGTCAAAGGTCAAGGTCACAGTGAGGTCAAACATAATTCCGTAAATTAACGTGGAGAAATGGAGTATTTTGCTTCGCTCGACGTTACGAGTTCGTTTTAACTTCGATTTTAATTTGTCTTCAGTTTTTGCGATCGCTTAGGACGCTTAAAACTCGGTTGTCGAAATTCTGGTAAAAATCGGATGTTTTGGAGACGTTTTAAGATTGTATAAAAAAATATTTCACTCGAAGCGTCAAGGGTCGTCCCATGATGCATTGCGCTCGAGCAGACGTCACGGGTCGTCCCATGATGCAGTGCGCTCGAGCAGACGCGTCGTTGATACACGTTAAGGTTAATGCGTGGAGAAATGGAGTATTTTTGCTTCGCTCGACGTTACGAGTTCGTTTTAACTTCGATTTTAATTTTGTCTTCGGTTTTTGCGATCGCTTAGGACGCTTAAAACTCGTTGTCGAAATTCTGTAAAAATCGGATGTTTTGGAGACGTTTTAGATTGTATAAAAAAATATTTCACTCGAAGCGTCAAGCTCGTCCCATGATGCATTGCGCTCGAGCAGACGTCACGGGTCGTCCCTGATGCAGTGGCTCGAGCAGACGTCACGGGTCGTCCCATGATGCAGTGCGCTCGAGCAGACGCGTCGTTGATTCACGTTAAGGTATAATTGCGTGGAGAAATGGAGTATTTTTGCTTCGCTCGACGTTACAGTTCGTTTTAACTTCGATTTTAATTTTGTCTTCGGTTTTTGCGATCGCTTAAAACCGGTTGTCGAAATTCTGGAAAAATCGATGTTTTGAGACGTTTTAGATTGTTATAAAAATATTTCACTGGAGCGTCACGGTCGTCCCATGATGCAGTGCGCTCAGGCATACGCGTCGTTGGTTACAAACATACACAAGAACAGCGATGAATAACTGTATATATAATAAATAATAAGTCTTTATTCAATTCTTCTGAAAAGTAATACACCTATTATCTGGCATATCCTGCTGGTACTGAATCACTTTTTAAAATAAAACAAAAAAATGGAATTTTTATAGAAATCTAGTTTTTGTCTGGGACTCATTATCTGCAAACCACAGTGTAAAATCGTAGACCACAATGATTCAGAATTCAAGCTCCCCTTGGGCTTCTGACTGATTCATGCTTTTATTAGACAAGGTCAGAGGTCAAGTTGACGATTTCTAAGTACCAGTCTATGACTGCTTGTTACTTACGAAACTAAGATTTCGTAAGTATATTGATGATTTCGTTTTTGTTTGTTTTGTTGTTTGTATGTTTGTTTGTTTGTTTGTAGGCACGATAACTCGAGAACGGAAGAAGCTACAATGTCAATTACACACGTGATTCAGGAGGGTGATGGCTAGTGCTGATTAGATTTTGTGTCAAAATCGGTCAAGGTCAAGGTCACAGTGAGGTCAAAATTCGATTTTTGATGGTTTGGTCAGATAACTCGAGAACGGAAGAAGCTACCAATGTCAAATTACACCAGTGATTCAGGAGGGTGATGGCTAGTGCTGATTAGATTTTGGTCAAAATCGGTCAACGGTCAAGGTCACGGTGAGGTCAAACATTCGATTTTTGATGGTTGGTACAGAATCACTCGTAGAAACTTCTGGTTTGCGTCGCTACCTTCTCTAGAGACAGCTTTTATTAGACAAGGTCAGAGGTCAAGTTGACGATTCGTAGACCTAAGTACCAGTCTATGACTGCTTTGTTTGTTTGTTTGTTTGTAGGCACGATAACTCGAGAACGGAAGAAGCTACAATGTCAAATATACACACGTGATTCAGGAGGGTGATGGCTAGTGCTGATTAGATTTTGGTCAAAATCGGTCAAAGGTCAAGGTCACAGTGAGGTCAAATATTCGATTTTTGATGGTTTGGTACAGATAATCTGCGGAGAACGGAAAGTCCAATGTCAATTACACCACGTGATTCAGAGGGTGATGGCTAGTGCTGATTAGATTTTGGTCAAAAATCGGTCAACGGTCAGTCACGGTGAGGTCAAACATTCGATTTTTGATGGTTTGGTACAGAATCATCGTAGAAACTTCTGGTTTGCTCGCTACCTTCTCTAGAGACAGCTTTTATATAGACAAGGTCAAGGTCAAGTGACGATTCTAAGTACAGTCTATGATGCTGACTTACGAAATCTAAGATTCTAGTATATGATGCTTCGTTCTGTTTGTTTGTTTGTTTGTTTGTAGTTGTTTGTTGTTTGTAGGCACGATAACTCGAGAACGGAAGAAGCTACCAATGTCAAATTACATCACGTGATTCAGGAGGGTGATGGCTAGTGCTGATTATTTTGGTCAAAATCGGTCAAAGGTCAAGGTCACAGTGAGGTCAAACATAATTCCGTAATTAACATGGAGAAATGTGAGTATTTTGCTTCGCTCGACGTTACGAGTTCGTTTTAACTTCGATTTAATTTTGTCTTCGGTTTTTGCGATCGCTTCGGAGCTTAAAACTCGTGTCGAAATTGGTAAAAATCGGATGTTTGGAGACGTTTTAAGATTGAATAAAAATATTTCACTCGAAGCGTCAGGGTCGTCCATGATGCAGTGCGCTCGAGCAGACGTCCGGGTCGTCCCATGATGCAGTGCGCTCGAGCAGAGGCGTCGTTGAGTTCACGTTAAGGTTTCCGTGTGCGCGGTGACGGTTTTTCAATAAAGATGTGTTTAAAAGTCATTTTTTATCCCAATAAAGGTTATCGTCGCATGCCTGACTCGCTGAGCCGTCGGATTATGTAAAGATGTTGGTGGATGGCCGAATATTACGGTTTTGTGACTTTGATAAAATAATATTAAATAATTTGCGTGTGAGAAATGCGATTTTTGCTTGCTCGACGTTGCGAGTTCATTTAACTTCGATTTTAATTTTGTCTTCGTTTTTGCGATCGCTTAGGACGCTTAAAACTCGTTGTCGAAATTCTGGTAAAAATCGGATGTTTTATGAGATTTATGTCGGGTTCGTATCTGAGGTATTATGCACTGAATTATGCTAATGAGGGGGATTGTAAGACACAGCATTACGCGCTCGTTGCGTCGCTACCTTTCTCTCGAGACAGCTTTTATTAGACAAGGTCAGAGGTCAAGTTGACGATTTCGTAAGTACCAGTCTATGACTGCTTGTTACTTACAAAATCTAAAGATTTCGTAAGTATATTGATGACTTCCGTTTCTGTTTGTTTGTATGTTTGTTTGTTTGTTTGTTTGTTGTAGGCACGATAACTCGAGAACGGAAGAAGCTACCAACGTCAAATTACACCACGTGATTCAGGAGGGTGATGCAAGTGCTGATTAGATTTGTCGAAATCGGTCAACGGTCAAGTCACAGTGAGGTCAAATATTCGATTTTTGTGATGGTTTGGTACAGATAACTCGAGAACGGAAGAAGCTACCAATGTCAAATAGACCACTTGATTCAGGAGGGTGATGGTAGTGCTGATTAGATTTTGGTCAAAATCGGTCAAAGGTCAACGTCACAGTGAGTCAAACATCCAAAAAATGATAACTCGAGAACGGAAGAAGCTACCAATGTCAAATTACACCACGTGATTCAGGAGGGTGGTGGCTAGCGCTGATTAGATTTTGGTCAAAATCTGTCAAAGTCAAGGTCACAGTGAGTGCAAACATCCAAAACATTCGATTTTTGATGGTTTGGTACAGAATCATCGGAAACTTCTGGTTTGCGTCGCTACCTTCTCTAGAGACAGCTTTTATTAGACAAGGTCAGAGGTCAAGTTGACGATTTCGTAAGTACCAGTCTATGACTGCTTGTTTGTTTGTTTGTAGGCACGATAACTCGAGAACGGAAGAAGCTACCAATGTCAAATTACACCACGTGATTCAGAAGGGTGATGGCTAGTGCTGATTAGATTTTGGTCAAAATCGGTCAAAGGTCAAGTCACAGTGAGGTCAAATATTCGATTTTGATGGTTTGGTACAGCGAGGTCAAAATTCGATTTTGATGGTTTGGTACAGATAACTCGAGAACGGAAGTAGCTACCAATGTCAAATTACACCACGTGATTCAGGAGGGTGATGGCTAGTGCTGATTAGATTTTGGTCAAAATCGGTCAAAGTTCAAGGTCACAGCGAGGTCAAATATTCGATTTTTGATGGTTTGGTACAGATAACTCGAGAACGGAAGAAGCTACCAATGTCAAATTACACCACGTGATTCAGGAGGGTGATGGCTAGTGCTGATTAGATTTTGTGCAAAATCGGTCAACGGTCAAGGTCACGGTGAGGTCAAACATTCGATTTTGATGGTTTGGTACAGAATCATCGTAGAAACTTCTGGTTTGCGTCGCACCTTCTCTAGAGACAGCTTTTATTAGACAAGGTCAGAGGGTCAAGTGACGATTTCGTAAGTACCAGTCTATGACTGCTTTAGATTTCGTAAGTATTGATGACTACCGTTTCTGTTTGTTTGGTTTTGTATGTTTGTTTGTTTGTTTGTTTGTATGTTTGTTTGTAGGCACGATAACTCGAGAACGGAAGAAGCTACCATGTCAAATTACATCACGTGATTCAGGAGGGTGATGGCTAGTGCTGATTAGATTTTGGTCAAAATCGGTCAAAGGTCAAGGTCACGGTGAGGTCAAACATTCGATTTTTGATGGTTTGGTACAGATAACTCGAGAACGGAAGAAGCTCCCAATGTCAAATTACACCACGTTATTCAGGAGGGTGATGGCTAGTGCTGATTAGATTTTGGTCAAAATCGCGTCAAAGTCAAGGTCACAGTGAGGTCAAACATCCAAAACATTCAATTTTTGATGGTTTGGTACAGAATCATCGTAGAAACTTCTGGTTTGCGTCGCTACCTTCTCTAGAGACAGCTTTATTAGACAAGGTCAGAGGTCAAGTTGACGATTTCGTAAGTACCAGTCTATGACTGCTTGTTTGTATGTTGTGTTGTTTGTGTTTGTTTGTAGGCACGATAACTCGAGAACGGAAGAAGCAACAATGTCAATACACACGTGATTCAGGAGGGTGTTGGCTAGTGCTGATTAGATTTTGGTCAAAATCGGTCAAAGGTCAAGGTCACATGGAGGTCAAATATTCGATTTTTGATGGTTGGTACAGATAACTCGAGAACGGAAGAAGCTACCAATGTCAAATTACACCACGTGATTCAGGAGGGTGATGGCTAGTGCTGATTAGATTTTGGTCAAAATCGGTCAACGGTCAAGGTCACGGTGAGGTCAAACATTCGATTTTTGATGGTTGGTACAGAATCATCGTAGAAACTCTGGTTTGCGTCGCTACCTTCTCTAGAGACAGCTTTTATTAGACAAGGTCAGAGGTCAAGTTGACGATTTCGTAAGTACCAGTCTATGACTGCTTGTTTGTTTGTTTGTTTGTTTGTTTGTAGCACGATAACTCGAGAACGGAAGAAGCTACCAATGTCAAATTACAACACGTGATTCAGGAGGGTGATGGCTAGTGCTGATTAGATTTTGGTCAAAATCGGTCAAGGTCAAGGTCACAGCGAGTCAAATATTCGATTTTTGATGGTTTGGTACAGCGAGGTCAAATATTCGATTTTTGATGGTTTGGTACAGATAACTCGAGAACGGAAGAACCTACCAATGTCAAATTACACCACATGATTCAGGAGGGTGATGGCTAGTGCTGATTAGATTTTGTCAAAATCGGTCAACGGTCAAGGTCACGGTGAGGTCAAACATTCGATTTTGATGGTTTGGTACAGAATCATCGTAGAAACTTCTGGTTTGCGTCGCTACCTTCTCTAGAGACAGCTTTTTTTAGACAAGGTCAGAGGTCAAGTTGACGATTTCCTAAGTACCAGTCTATGACTGCTTGTTTGTTTGTTTGTTGTTTTGTAGGCACGATAACTCGAGAACGGGAGAAGCTACCAATGTCAAATTACATCACGTGATTCAGGAGGGTGATGGCTAGTGCTGATTATATTTGGTCAAAATCGGTCAAAGGTCAAGGTCACAGTGAGGTCAAACATAATTCCGTAAATTCACGTGGAGAAATGGAGTATTTTTGCTTCGCTCGACGTTACGAGTTCGTTTTAACTTCGATTTTAATTTTGTCTTCGGTTTTGCGATCGCTTAGGACGCTTAAAACTCGTTGTCGAAATTCTGGTAAAAATCGGATGTTTGGAGACGTTTTAACATTGTATAAAAAATATTTCACTCGACGTGTCACGGGTCGTCCCATGATGCAGTGCGCTCGAGCAGACGCGTCGTTGAGTTACGTTAAGGTTTAATTGCGTGGAGAAATGGAGATTTTGCTTCGGTCGACGTTACGATTTTTGATGGTTTGATACAGAATCATCGTAGAAACTTCTGGTTTGCGTCGCTACCTTCTCTAGAGACAGCTTATTAGACAGGTCAGAGGTCAAGTTGACGATTTCGTAAGTACCAGTCTATGACTGCTTGTTTGTTTGTTTGTGTGCAGGATAACTCAAAAAGTTGTGGACGGATACGGATGAAATTTTGTGGACAGGTTGACAAGGACGAGATGATTAGATTTTGGTGAAGATCCGGATCCAGATGCGGCTACTATAATTTTGTAAGTGATACTTCACCATTGAGAGCTCGGGCTAAACTACGATATAGCCCGATATCTCAAAAAGTTGTGGCCGGATTCGGATGAAACTTTGTGAACATGTTAGGAGTGACGCAAAGACGAATTGATTCGATTCTGGTGAAAATCCGAATCCGGATCTGGATACGAGATTTATTTAATTTTGAAAGTGATTCTTCACCGTTGAGAGATAGGGCTAAAGACGATATAGTACTGTGTAGCATGATATTTCAAACATGTATTGGGCCCGATATGTTCTCATGGATCAGACATTACGTGGCGGAGGTGTGCGCTCGACCGAGTGCCCTTCGAGTTCGCTCTGTGTTCCCAGTTATCGATACGCAGCATCCGTGGGCTAACACCTTGTCTCAACCTCCCTGATAATCTTGGTTTTCAATTCCAAATACTTCCAACTTGGTTTATAACATGTTAATCTGTGGCACCAATAATTTTTGGCATCTACACATGCACAGGAAACAGAAATGTTTTGGTGCCATTTTGTTTTTAAAGTGAAAATGCTATACAGTATCTCCGACTGAAGTAGGAATGTTATTGAAAATGTCATTTTACAAGATGACTTTGTTTCAATTTAAACGACAATTTTAAAATGTTCAATCTCCCTACAAACTTACTTCCAAATACCTTTTTCCCATTCTGCTTTCTCTTCTCCCCTTCCTTTTTACTCCACCCCAAGATCACTCGCAAACTCATGCCTCATCCACCATCGTAGTATTCATGTAGTGATTGCTTTAATTGTGCTTTTAACTGTCATCATCATCATCCCAATCCTGTTGTCTGTCTGTCTCTCTCTCTGCTCTTGGAATCCTTAAATCCAACCCTTTTTGTACTGTGTGTGGGACGATGGTGACAAACTCCCTCAAGCCAGTACCCATCCCATTGTCACCTTCACACTCTCACCAGACATGGAACTTCAGCAAAGGACTTGTGTGACTCCATGGGACTGACTCAATCTGTGACCTTTCCAACCTGGATTTCTCCCAATGGAAAATCCTCCCTTCCAGACTTGGTGATGAGTAACTTCCCTGCAAATGTCTCCTGCTCTTCCTCTGCTTCCTCTGCTCCAAACATCTGATCATGTGCTTGTGAAAATCAACATCTCTCTGGCTATTGTCAGAAAGCTGCCATCTCATGTCAAGACAGTTGTCTCCATCCCTCCATCCCTTCCCTCACTTAAAATGGCACAACAGCTGACTCTGCTCGTGAGAAGGCCAAATGCTTCAAGTCTGTATTTGCCTCCAAATAGTGTGTGCGTAACCCCTCATTTCATACAGCAATCCCACCCTCTCGGACACAACTGCTCCTGGATACTGTCTTTGTCACTTGAGAAGGTGGAGAGGTTTCTGGAAAACCTCAACTGAGATTCTGCAATACGCCCAGACAGCAATAGTGCATGTGTCCTAAAAACCTGCTCTGCTGTTCTTGCAGATCCTCATAGTCTTTCTGCTATATTCACTCCACCATTCTCTCTGGGCCAGTTTCAGTTTGCCTGGAAGTTAACAAACATCAGTGCAATACAGAAAGATGGTGCACAGACAGAAAATCAATTACAGGCCTATTAGCCTGCTTCCAATTATAAGAAAGGTCATGGAAATCATCGTTGCAGTTGACATAAAATCATTCCTTTTCTCCAACAACCTCATCTCAAGTCATCAGTTCTGTTTCATACCCGGTCACTCCATCTTGGATGTGTTGCTTCTCCTCTCACAAAAATGGATGGAGGCCCTCAATATCAGACATGAGATCAAGGTCGTCTCTCCAGACACATGTCGGATTTTCGGTACAGTCTGGCATCCCACCTTGCTCAGCAAACTCTCTGCCTGTGGCGTACAAGGTCAACACTTGGGTTACTCATTTTGTCTACTCTCGTAGGCTTGTAGACAATGTGTGACACTCAACGGATTGCTTTCATCGACTCTCCCCATCAAGGCTGAAGTGCCCCAAGGCAGTATTCTGGGCCCAGTCCAATTCCTAATCTTCATTAATGATCTCTCTTACTCTTTAGAAAATCCTCTATCTATTTGCCGATTCCACCCTCTTCCGTAACATCCCTCATTCTTTAGATAGACAGGCATCAGCATCTTCCCACTCCTTAGACCTTGATAAAATCAAAGCTGGTTAAACACTTGATGTATGTCTTTCAATCCTGACAAATCTCATCATCTCACTATCTCTCTCTGAAATGACCGTCTGACAACAGCCCCCATCTACTTTGTTAACAATCCTCTTGAGGAAGTTCAGTCATTCAAACTCCTGGGTCTCACAGTCAGCCATGATATTTCTTGGGCAAACCACATTTCAATGTTGGCCTCCAAAGCCAGTCTCTGACTGGGCATCCTCCGTCATACAAAGTCCTTCCTTGGCACACCTGAACGCCTATCAACATGCAAGGCTTTCATCCACACCTTGTTGAAGTACTGCTCTCCCCTCTGGGCTGACTCCCCTGCCTCATATCTTGCTCAGCTTAACGCTGTGGAAACCAAGGCCTACAAGATTATTGGAATCTCCCATGATGAAGCTGAATCGATAAACATATGTATCACTTTCCCATCACATACAGGTCGGTGATCACTCTATCTTCTCCCGCCATCTTTCTGGTCTTGCACCCTCTGCTCTTTCCATGCTTTGTTCCCTCTTCCCCCCAGGTTTCTGCAGGGCACACACGGTCCAACATCTCTCCCTTCTGGTAAAATTCTCAGAATGCAGAATCATTGCTCACCACACCGAGCCTGGTGTTGGCTCAGTGGTTTGGGTGGCGGCTTGGGATCCTCGGGTCCTGGGTTCAAGTCCCGTTGGCCGCTGAACTAATACTCCAGGGGGTTGACTCAGCCTGTCATCCTTCCAAGGTCGGCGAAATGAGTACCAGTGTGTACTGGTAGAGGGGCACTGCATCAGTGACACAATCGCGCTTCCAAGGAATGGTAGCTACCCCAGCAACTAAGTTGCCAGACGCAAGAAGAAGAAGATTGCTCACCTCCACTCATTCAGTCCTCCTTTTTTGGCAACTGTAGAACTAATGTCGACATTCTCTTCGATCTCATTCTTCCCTCCAAGTCTTTAAGTCAGTTGTTCACCACCATCTCAGTTCATCCCCAATGAAAAACGATGATCTTTTCTACCCTCATTAACACCACGGGCTCCTCCTCCGCCCCCTCTTTTCCACCCCATGCTTCCTGTCCTACCCCCATTCTACCAGACACAAATTGCTTGTCCAAGCCTCCCTCTATCTTGTCCTTAAACTCCGCTGTTTGTGTCCAACCTTCCACCTCTCTCTCCACTGTTCCTTTTGGTCTGTTACGTCCTGTTCCATTCAGTGTACATACTCTTGACTGTGTAAAATTTCTGCCTTTCAACAAAATGGTACCACAACGTCATGGTTTTCTCAATGTCTGGACATAATACATTGGTGCTAAAAATTAACAAGCAAAAATGATAGGATCATAACATAAGTGCCCAATAATTTGGCACACACCAGATTTTCATCATTCTTCTTTTCAAGAAACAAGCCAAATGTTGCCTCCAGTGTGCAGAGGAGTCCAGCCAATTGTGGTACATTTCCCATCGGTTTCCACCGCACAGTCCGACGCATTTCCCAATCGGTTTCCACGCCACAGTCCGACGCATTTCCATCCGCTTCCACCACACAGCCGACGCATTTCCCATCCGTTTCCACCACACAGCCCGAACGCATTTTCCATCCGTTTCCACCGCACAGTCCGACACATTTCCCATCCGTTTCCACCGCACAGTCCACACATTTCCCATCCGTTCCACGCACAGTCCGACACATTTCCATCCGCTTCCACGCCACAGTCCGACACATTCCCATCCGCTTCCACCGCCACAGTCCGACACATTTCCCATCCCTTCCACCGCACAGTCCACACATTTCCCATCGCGTTTCCACCCACAGTCCGACACATTTCCCATCGGTTTCACGCACAGTCCGACACATTTCCCATCGGTTTCCACCACACAGTCCGACACATTTCCATCCGGTTTCGACGCACAGTCCGACACATTTCCCATCGTTTCCACCGCACAGTCCGACACATTTCCCATCGGTTTCCACCACCAGTCCGACACATTTCCCATCGCGTTTCCACCACACAGTCCGACACATTTCCCATCGGTTCGACTGCACAGTCCGACACATTTCCCATCCGTTTCCACCGCACAGTCCGACACCATTTCCCATCGGTTTCGACTGCACAGTCCGACACATTTCCCATCCGGTTTCCACTACACCATCCGGAACATTTCAATCCCATTTCCACCGACCTTCTGGCATTTAAAAAAAATATATATCAAAATGGAGGAAAAAAACAAATTCCACAAGACGAACAAGGGAAAAACTCAGACAAGATTGTTGTAAATGAAGGCTAATATACAGAGAATGTGAAGACAGCATTGAATTGTTCGGGAAAGCAACCAAACCAAACCCCAACCTTCGTGGCACCATTCAAATGCCCTCTCTGCCTGTATTCCCAAATTTTTTAATTTCTATTAAACTGCTTTAAAATCTTCATTTAAACAAGGTCTAAATCTCATGGAGGAGCCTGTGCATAAAACAATGTCTCACATGCAGAATAAGAGCACGAGGAAATAGCATAATCATCATCAGATCATCATATTAATGAAAAGGATATGGATGGACAAAAAACAAATCAATACAGCCTATGGGATTCGAACCTGGAAAATTAGCTTCACCCAGCTTCACAAGACTTGCTCACACAGGAAGACTAAACACTCAAATGCAAATACATGTTGAAAACAAAATTACAAATTATAAGCTAAAGTTGAGAAATGAGTTGCAGTGTGTATGGTTACTTGCGGCAACAGTGGTGATGGCACTTTGCTGGCCCACGATTTGCTGCTTCAGACGTTGCTCCAAAGGGAATAGACGCCGTTCCTCCGCTGCCCGACGACGCTCCGCTTCACGGTACTGTTTCCAACAAAAACAAAAAATCATATTTAACTTTTCTGATCACTGTCAGAAGCAGTAATAAATCGCTTACAAGTGGAATTCCCCTCCTGAGTTGTGACGAATTTCACCATACAGCAGTGAAATCTCGTTGTTTTACAGCGATCTAAGATTTGTGGTGGAATTTGTACAAAATCACATGCAGGACAAAGACCTTACGAGATGTCAGTGGACGTTTTTGGTAGACTAAATCTTGGCTAATCAGACTCGGTGGCGTAATGGTTAGAGTGTCCTCTCAGAGTCTGGAAGGTCGGTGGTTCAAACCCCGTTCGAGTAACAACAACAGTTTAAAAATGGGACATCATGCTTCCTTGCTCCACACACAGCATTTAAAAGGATACAGTAAGGACAATGTTAGAAAGGCAAAGGAAAACCACCCATTACAACCCTTGCCAAGAAACTGCTTCAGCACGACCAACACTCTGGAAATAGTATGGTTGGTATGACGACGGCGACCACCATCGTGAGCAAGTGAACAGACCAAGAAAAAGTGAGCAGACCAAGAGTAAAATTGCAATGTACCGACAGTGAAGCCAGTGTTGGTCTAAACAAGCAAGGGAATGAACAAATAGGAAAAGAGAAAGAGAAAGAGAACGGGGAGAATGTCAGAAAAGCATGTGGTAAGGGCCCTGTCACACCTTGACGTTTAAGCCAGCAATGGCAACGTATAAAAAATTGATCTAAAACGTTGACGTACGCTGAAATTTTGATGGTTTTTTTTAGTTTTTGGCGTATTCAAAACGTGTTGGTCGTTTGCATAACATATTAGTAACGGGCACAGAACGTTTCGTGTGTTATACATAACTTTTACCAACGAATGCTTACCTTGTGATCGGCGTTCAAAACCTAAGACAAGCGATAGTTTCTACTACCCTTTGCGCGCTATACGTATCGCGGCGAACTCGTGGCTAGCCTGTTGAGAACTTGCCGGACGCCGATTGAAATCAAAACTGCCCGAGATTTTGAATTGTCAACATTGCAGTCACACCTTGACGATTTTGCCAGCGTATGCCATTCTATGAAAAATGGGTTACAACGCTAGGCACACGCAAATACGCTATAGGAAAGTTGAGTATACGTTAAGATTATGCTCGAAATCATTGAAGTACGCTGGCATATTACCGAGTCCGTTCGATACGTCGTGAAATTTCAAGCATGCTGAAAATTTTAAGACGTACTCGACGTAAGGCTCACACGTTTCGCATGCGTTGGCATCTGTTCTTGCACGTTCCGCGATCGTTTAAACACGGCGAACACACGTTACTTGTAGGTTAGTCATAAGTCGAAGCACGTAAGTTAATGGCAACCATACTTGAAACCCAATTTATAACCGTTGAGTAACGTGCTTTGAACAAATGAGTAACGTCAGCTTAGCCTATGTTTAACGTGCTTGAAAAGTATGAGTAACGAGCATTGAAACTATGTTATAACTGGCCTTGAACACAATGGCTACCATGCTATGAACGTAAGAGTAACGTGCGTTTAACCTATGTGTAGCATGTTTTGAACCTAAGTAAAACGTGATCTAACCATTGAATAACATGCTATGAACCTATTTGTAACGTATGTATAACGCACATTGTCGTATGTAGACGAATTAAATTGACGTCTTCCGGACAACCACAGAACTTACTGAAAGTGTTCTAACTTACATCTACCGTGTACTGACGTATTGGCAGCGTTTCGGGAATTGGTACATACAAATGGGCTTCACAAGAGGAACCCATCATTGTTCCAGACTCCATGTTGAGTAGATGTCAATGCCAGTAGTATCAGTAGTAGTAATACTATTAGCAGTAGTTGGTGTGCGTGACAGTAGTAATAGTAGTAGTAGTAGTTGTAGTAGTAACATTGGTAGTAGTAGAATGTCTAATCAGTAGTAGTAGTGGTATGTCTATGTCAGTAGTAGTAGTAGTAGTATGTCTATGTCAGTAGTAGTAGTAGTAGTAGTAGTTGTAGTAGTAGTATTGGTAGTAGTAGTAGGTCCATGTCAGTAGTAGTAGGTGAGCGTGATGGGGAGGGTGTGGTGATGATGGATCTCTTATCGTCCACGAATAGGAGACTACTTTGCACCATTGTTCGATGTTCTTTTCGGCTAATTTTTTTTCCTCATTCCCACGATGAAATATTTCTTTGTTTTACTTTTTAAAGTATGAAAACGACTTTGACAAATGCATAATGTACTAGTAATGAACACAGAACGCTTCGAGAACTTATACATAAGTTATACCAACGATTGTTTATTCGTGTTTAGGCGTCCACAACCTATGCCCAACGATAGTCCAGCGTATGCATAGCGTAATAATTCCCAAGCACGTTATTCATAGGTTATAAATAAGTCACGGGTACCCTAAACATTACTTTGATGTGTTTCGACGTATGAGGAACTTTCAAGTAGCGTGTTGCGAAGTGTGAACAACGTTTGTGTAGCGTGCTTACAAAACGTTACTCATAGGTTAGAAATAAGTTTCGGGTACGCGAATGTTACCTCTACGTGTTTCGACTTATGAGTAACATACAATTAACGTGTGTCAACGATCGCATAACGTGCCTAAACCTTATGGCCGGCGTAGCGGAACGTGTGAGCCAAACGCCGAGTACGTCGTAAAATTTTAAGCATTCGAAAAAGAGAGAACAAGCACAAAAGTCAACGATTAAGCCAGCGTACAACGACTTATGGCAGTGTTTTTCAGGGTATCCTAACGTATACAAAACTTACCAATAACGTATTCGACGTGTGCCGGCGTATTCGGCAAATTTGTAAAAACAACGGCATACGTTCGCTAAATCGTCAAGGTGTGACAGCCCCTTAAGGGAGGAGTATTCATAATGGGGGGTTTTAATTTGCCAGGGTTAGAAGAGGTCCACAAAACAGGGAAATGGTAGGGTAGATGAGGATTTCCGAGATCTAGCCCAAGATTGCTTTTTAACCCAGTTTGTGGATAAGCCCACGAGGGGAAGTGCAGTGTTAGACCTCCTTTTAAGTAATGATCCCAATATGGTGGAGGTAGGAGAGCATTTCACAGCAAGTGACCATAACATTGTGCATGTAAGGATTCTGTTAAGAGTTAGAGTTCAGAGTTAATAGAGTAAGGCAATTAGATATATGGGATACAAGAAGTATAGTAAGGCTATTAGATTCAGGAAAGCTAGCTTTGGAAGTATGAGAAGAGTTTTGTGTGATAGAATGGGCCAAACAGGAGGACAATCAGCATCAGAGAAATGGGAAACCTTCAAGGAGCAAATGAGCAGTGTACAGAGTAAGTACATTCCGAGGTGTAAAACCAGAGAAAGGAGACCAGGGTGGTTGAGAAGGAAGGTAAAGAGTGTGATGAAGGATAAGCATAAGGCTTTCATAAAACCCCAAATAAGAGACTGGAATCATACTCGAAACATTATAAGAGTAAACACAGCCAGTTATGAAAAATAACTCGGTAAAAACCATATATACAGTATTGTGATGACCATATACTGTATACAGTAACCATATATACAAGGCGGATAACTCCAAAAACCTGGCCTGTTTATAGAAAGACCACCGACACCCTCACCAACTCTCACTTCTGGCCGGATTTTCACGCCCAGGGTCGGTTTGCAGTACCTGAAGAAGATAGGGAACTGGACCGGCGACTATGTAGTGGCTGAGCGAACTAACACCACGTATCGCATTATTTTGGCAACCATTACAATTATTCTTTGAGACCAATTGTCCCAGGAGCACTATCCTAGGTCGAACCCGAACAAGATAAGTCAAGACGCGGTATAAAAACTTCGATACACTTTATTAAAACACAAGCAATTGAGCGTGAAATGACAGGAGGAATGGCGGTAGGGGAAATTAAAATGGGAAAATGGTGGGAAGGATGGCAGTGTTGATTAACGGGGGTAGAAAAAATCGTGGTTTTGAATGGGGGAAGATGAGGGATGGTGATGAACAGCTGTTTTGTAGACCTGGAGGGAAGAGTGGGATTGAAGAGAGTGTGGGAGTTTGTTCCAGAGGTGGGAAAAAAGAGGAATAAAAGAATGAAGGTGAGCAGTGATTCTTGAGAAGAGGGTTCTGGTGGACCTTGAGCACCGTGTGTAAATTTGAGGGGAACATATCACAGAGAGAGAGCAAGAAGTGGGGGGGGGGAGGGGGGTTGATGAGGTCGGAGAGCAGACGGTAGAAGACAGAAAGACCACCGACTTGCCTGCGGTGAGAGTGAGAGTGAGAGTTGGGGAATTTATACGGGAAAATGGCAGGGGCATTCAAAGGGGGCAGGGCAAAGCATATTCAACAAGAGCAAGAATTGCTTTGAAATACATGTCCCCTACCGCTGTGATATGTTCGATGAGATAGAGTCTAAAAAGGGCATAACTCTGTGAAAAATCGAAGAAACGCCCTGAAACTCAAACTGGTTCTGCAACTTATCATAATGAAGCCATATACCAAGTTTCAGTTGAATATTGTCGTGTCCAGGGGGTTACTCCTACCAGGACGGACAGCCGAACAGTTCTCCCCTGGAGGCGAACAGCCAAGATTCTCGAGAGATTGTGGCACGCGTGGGAAGGAAGGGCGGCAAAGCACGTAGCAGACGGAAGCACAGCACAAGGGTTTATACTCGAACCCACGACAATTAGACAACACAAGCAACTTAAATCAATACGGGGGTATAATGAAAATGAATCAAATATTTACAATGGTAATAATTCAAAATGGGATAATAATGAGATGTGAGGAAACCTACATTCCAATTTGAGGTGCCTTCACACAGACAAGGGGACAGAATAAATAAAAGAAAAATCCTCCCTTTCTCCCAGCACTGAGCTCTGTGCCCAGAGTTTCTGAAGCTTGGGGATCACCAAACCACGTCGTCACTGCGTGGGAAACGCGCCCAAAAATGGCGCCAAGCCGCTCTCTCGGCGGGAGACGTACAGGAGGCAATTCAGGTGGTGATATTCAACATCAGGGCTCAGAAACCGCCAGGCAGCTTCTTTCATCCATCGCACTTGCCGATGCCGCTCCTCTGCAGAATAGCACCATCTTCTCCCCCGATAGCACAACACGAGGCTTCGAGGCACGGTCTCACCCAACCCAGCCAACAGTCAATGGCCAGCGTCTTGCTACATAACGTGGGCAAATTTGCCTCAGCACGAACACAAGAATCGTGCAGCCTTCTTCACCGTGTCGAGGGAAAGCCAGCCGTAATGCCCTTCTCTTCCAACCGCCGATCCTGCCTCACTCACTTCTGTACTGCCTCTCCTTCGTGTCCCGCTCCGAACCTAACTCTCCTCTCTCTCTGACATCACGCCCATTAATCATCCACTCCAGGGGCGTGGTTTGCTCGGTGTCATTCCTGGAGGTGGGGTTTCTTGCCTGCTCGGAAATGTCCGGCTCCGTTGTTTTAAGGACCGATTCCTTTTTATCGCCGGTCTTGGAAATGCAAAGACATCGGAAAAGGTCATAAGGGGCAATTACATACTGGGAGAAATTATCCTTAAACCCTACCTAATTTAACACAGCACGCACACCCTCCCCCGTGTGGTGACACGTAACACTTAAGCTCACAGTTTCCCTACTTAGTTGACATCGAGATGTCTCCTACACGTCCACGGAACAAGATATTCTATACAATCCTACCTTTTCTTATGAAATTCCTCCATCTACCCCACAAACATAACAATATGTCAAATGGTATGGGGGAAGAAGGTCAAAAAACTATACGTGGGACGGACACATGGACAGACGGAGAGCAAACCGATATGTAGGCCCCTCTGGTGAAACCAGTAAGGGATGAATAATTTCTAGCACACATCCAATCCCTTTTCTCCCCTATGTAAGGATTCCCGCCCTCTGATGCCTTATTGCAATGAGTTGGCACCTGTACACCAAAACTGATCGAGAATCCCGAAGGAAAAACAGAAAGTTTGGGAAAAAGTGTCAGAAAGGAGTATGGGAAAGGTTCATCCAGAGTATGCATCCAGACTCCATCCAGTGTGTGGTTTATATTCTGCACCCTGATGCTCCTTTTGTAAACCCTGTTGAGGCTGCAATTACCCCGCAACTGAGCGGTTCGGACTAGTCTGCTTTGCACACCTTCTCCTGGTCCGACAGCACCCGATCGCATGGAGGGGGGGGGTCGCTCATTCTCATGCAAACGCGATGGTCTGCGTGGCGGAAGTTTCTTATGCCGAGGTGCGAGGGGAGGCCATGACTTGGGCGGCTTGCTGGTAATCTGGGTGCAGGAACGGCGCACCAGCTTTGTGATATGTTGTGTGTAGAAGCCACAAACAGTCCGCAGAGAAAAAGAAGTGGTGTTGATGTCCATGTGGAAATGGTGTGGAGAGAGAAAGCGAAGGACAAAACAGTTTGAACTAGAAGGGCACTCGGTTGAGCGCATACCTCCGCCACGTAATGCCTAAACCACGAGAACTTATCGGGCCCAATAACTTTTTTGAAATATCTGTGCGAACACCACACCAGGCAAGATGGGCTGAATGGCCTCCACCTGTGTTGGATTTCCTTGTTATTGTCGTATCCGGATCCGGATCTTCACCAAAATCTAATCAGTTTGTCATTGTCACACACCGAACCTGTCCACAAAATTTCATCCGGATCCATCCACAACTTTTTGAGATATCCTGTACACAAACAGACAAATAGACAGAAAGGGCCAAAAACATAACCTCCTTCACCTTCGGTGGAGGAAGGAACAAAGAGCGAAAGGCAAACGGCTCGGAACTCTTGAAAAGACCCACTCAAATTGAAAGACAAAAGACGAAAGCCCGCTTTGGAAGGAACTGCTTGCTCACAGACAAAGACAAAAAGACAGACGAAAGATGACAAGACCAAAAGACTTCAAACTGCTTGTGTGTTCCTCCTTATATTCTTACCCCCACCCCCCCCAATACTAGGGATTGCACAGCCACCACATCGGCCTGGCGTTCCCTCATTGGTGATGATTTTGAGGGCGGTTGAGTGGCTCATGATGGCTGTCGTGAGGACCATCTTCTCGCTTGGCCGCACCTGATTGCAGAGCAGTGCCGCAGAGCATCACGCTAAGGAGGGGTGAGGGTGGGTGGGGTGGGGAGCTTCGAAACTTGTCTTTATTCACTTGGGCTGTGTTTGCTGCCTCTGCCTAAAAGAATGATGTATGTGGGAATCTGTAAGCGAGTTATATAGTGCGTTTGTTGCGAGATGCAGAGGATAGAGAAGGTAGAGAGGGTGAAGGAAACACAAACTTATGCTAACTCACACTCGCAACACACATCTATCCGATATAACTTGAATGCCAAACAGAATACCAGGATATAACTGACTCTAATTCTGTGTGTACGCCTTTATTCTCCCGGGAGGTACACAACGTCTTCACTGGGCTCACAATCATCATAATATATACAAGACAGACAGTGAGTGAGAAAGTTCTTGTTTTTGCCAATTGAGGTGTCAGAATCCAGTGATTTTGGCCAAAACAATACAGAAATCAAGACAGTGACCAAATACCATCATTCTATCCATCCATCAGGGCCATACTCTGTGCAGAGCATCGGTGCTGCCAAAGCAGTATTCTGGGCTATTGGGCACAATCCTGGACAGGTAGCCACTCTGACACAGGACACTCAAATTGCTCAATCATCCCAAAGAGTTGGTACTCTTTTTGCTGACTTCAGAAGGATGACAGGCTGGGTCAACCCCACCAGGTATTAATTCAACATCAAAGCAGGATTTGAACTCAGGATCCTCGGATCCCAAGCCCACCACCCTAACCATTAAGCCAACAGCAGGCATACCACATTCCAAGACCTCAAAAATGAAGTGAAAACATTGTGTGTGTGTGTGTGTGTGTGTGTGTGTGTCTGTGTGTGCGTGTGTGTGCGCAAGCGCGCATAAAAGCATAACATTCTCTCTGCGAACACCCCTACCCCTACCCCTACCCCTAACCCTACCCCCACCTCTCACTCTCTTTCTCTGTCCCATCCTTGCTCTACCCCCTCCAAATACAGTGCAGCACCATCCTCCCACATCGCCTCGCTCACTCTCCTGTCTCTGTCTTTGTCTCTATCTCCGGACATATTTGGACGGTGGTTACGTCTGGACCATGTTTATCTCCAGATGCGTCCGGGCGGTGCTCGACATTATTTTATTTCCATCTTCACTGTTATTTTCTGCAGAACCATATTGATGAAACAGTATGATTTGTAATTAATGCTCCACCACAGTTTCCTTAAGGCCCAGTCACACCTTGACGTTTTAGCCAACGTATGCCGATTTTTGTAAAAATTGTCTAAAACGCTGGTACACGTCGAATACGTTATGGGTAAGTTTTGATAACATTGAGAGACGCCTGAAAAACACTGCCATACGTCGTTGCACGCTGGCTTTAAACGTTGTACTTTTCGATTGTCCTCAAAGCTTTCCATGCTTGAAATTTACGACTTATGCCAGCGTATGACTCACACGTTCCACATAACGCTCGCATAAGTTGGTGGCACGTCACGCGATCGTTGACACACGTTACTTGTAGTTACTCATAAGTCGAAACACGTCGAGGTAATGTTTAGCGTACCCGAAACTTATTTCTAAGCTATGAGTTACGTTGTACTAACGTACGCGCTCGTTGACACACATCGACACACGTTACTTGTAAGGTGCTCATAAGTCGAAACACGTCAAGGTAATGGTTAGCGTCAGTGTTCCAGACTCCCTGGTTTTATTTTTTTTAATTTTTTTTCTTCTTCCTTCGGTATGATGGTGATGTTGACACTTCGATTTCTAGTGCGGTTGTAAATAATATAATTAATAGACCGCGCTCAACGATTTAAATCATAACCGCACTGTACACTGAACACCGTCATACCGAAGAAAAAAAAAAAACCGGGAGTCTGGAACACTGACGCTAACCATTACCTTGACGTGTTTCGACTTATGAGCACTTACAAGTAACGTGTGTCGATGTGTGTCAACGATCGCATATCGTGCGTACAACTTATTCCCATCGCATGCGGAACGTGTGTCATACGGCAAGTACGTCGTAAAATTTTCAACATGCTTAAAATTACAGACGTACTCCACTTAATAGGACGTATGATAGCGTACTTTAGCGTTTTATTCACGCATACCAAACTTACCCATACCGTATTCGACGTGCGCCAGCGTTTTAGACGCATTTTTCAGAGGTCGGCATACGCTGGCAAGATCGCCAAGGTTGACTGCGATGTTGACACTTCCATTTCTGCGGCGGTTTATGATTTGAATCGTGGTGCGGCAGCCTTTCCATAACCTACGCCACGTCATCGTCGGCGATGCGTGCAGCGTGCTATGCGTGAGTTAGACTATCGTTGGCATGTTGTGAACGCCGACAACAGGTTCAGCATTCGTTGGTATAAGTTATCTATAACACAACGAAACGTTCTGTGTCCATTACTAATACGTTATGCATAAGACCAAGTCGTTATGAATACGTCCGAATCTTTAAAAAAAAACATCAAAAGTTCAACGTAAGCCAGCGTTTTACATACATTCTAATACGTTGCCATCGCTGGCTAAACGTCAAAGTGTGACTGGGCTTTACCTTCTTCTCTCACCTTTCACTGTCTTCCATTCCCCCACCCCTCCTCACTCCCCCTCCTCCTATCTCCTTTCCCCTCCACTCTCCCCGCTCTCTCTACCCCACCCCTCTATCCCTCTTCCCCTCTCTTTTTCTCCCTCCCCCCTTTAGTATTAACGTCAGCGAAGCGACGCTTGGCATTTGCTGGTAAAATAAAATAAAATAAAGAATATTGGATTCCAACTGCGAGAGATAGAAACACTTATGTATACAGCTCAAATGTACAAGACCAAATTGACCGAAAATCAAAACCTACAAGCACTGATCGCATCTTAACACCCCATCTCCTCTCAAAAAACTCTCACGTGCTTCAGTCCCTCCAATCAGGCAGCACCTTGCTTTGATGTTCTTGTAACAGTTGTTCCACCGCTCCTGGCTTGGCATAGTCTAAAGGTGTGTGTCCCAAGTCATTCTCCTGCAAAGGGTTTGCACCTGACAACACACACCACACACCACAGTTTTTGTTTTCACAAAACGTCCTCACAAAAACCATTAGAATCGTTTAGTGAACAGTAACCACTGAAATTGTTGTGCACCTAAATAAGTATAGCAATGTATTCGTGAGTGAATGCCTGGATCAACAGCTGGGTCTGCTCTTCAGAGGTTTCAACCCTTTCAGCCAAGAACTTCTCCAAACAGTGGGTCCACAGAAGGAGGTCCAGGACCTCAACTGTGTCAAAGCAGTTTGTCATTGTCATACATTAGCATGTAGCTTTGCCTCTACCTTGTTACCTATTGCTTTTCACGAATTACTATACACTAGCAGAATACCTGCCATACAGGCAATCTTGTTCCAACATTGTAACATGTTCTTCTGACACGTTATGGGTGGTGTATAAGGAGGAGGCGCAACACGATACATATATAAGGAGAATTTGCATCCAGACTCTATCCCACCCCCCGTCCCCCAAGACCACAGTCAAACACGAGATGGGCACTCGGAGGAGCGCATACCTCCGCCACGTAATGCCTGATCCACGAGAACATATTGAGCCCATTACATTTTTCAAATATCACGCCATATATCGTTTTTCAGCCCTACCTCTCAATGGTGAAGAATCACTTTAAAATTAAATAATTCTCATTTCAAGATCCGAAAACGGAACTTCACCAAACTTAAACGAATTTGTCGGGGGCACAAACCCAACCTGTCCACCAAGTTTCAT
>CM068967.1:1485723-1498819 GCA_035128595.1 Eptatretus atami
CACCCCACGAGGTATCTGCAGGACACACGAGGTCCACCAGCAACTCCTTTCTAGTAAAAATTCCTAAATCCCCAACCACTGCTCACCTCGACTCATTTGTTCCTTTTTTTCCTGCCCGTGGTTCAATCTCATCTTTCCCTCCAGGTGTTCAAGACAGCTGTTCACCACCATCTCAAATCATCCCCTATCCATCAAAACCCATGATATTTTCTGCACCCGGAACCACCAAACACCCCTCCCAAAATTTGGCTTCTGTATGCATCTTGTCTACCCCTTGCGGCGTTATCCACAAACCTCATTTGTTCATTTCCTGCATCCCTTGTTTGTCCGTCTGTCCGTTTCCTCTTTCTCCTGCTGTTCCTTTTGTTATGTTGCGTCCTGATCCATTCTGGGTTCAAGCTCTTCCACGACCCTCGACGACGTGTACAAAAAACGTTTTATATATAACCCACACACACACACACATTATCTATCTATAATTCCAGGTTGTGTGTGTGTGTTGTTGTGTGTGTGTGTGTGTGTGTGTGTGTGTGTGTGTGTGTGACCGCTGTTTCTCGACAACCACTGGTCCGATCTAATTGAAACTTGCCAGGTATATTGCTGGGGGCCCTGTGGATGTGCATTTTCAAGGTTTGATATTAGTCGGACAAGTGCTTCCCAATTATGGCATTAATTTACCAACCAATGACAGGACACGTTGCTGCGTAGGCGTGGCCGATGGGGAAGAGACCTCAGTCGCGTTCCCATTACGGGTCACAACGTACGGACTTCCGGACAGTGATACTTTGTGTATTCTAATAATTTCTCGATTCTTATGCGCATTTATAGATAAACACAATGCCCAATCCAGTCGTCGTTTAGAGAGCGAAGGAACGGCCTGTGTGGTTGTTTTTGAAAGTTTTTTTTTTTTTTGCACGTAGGCATGCATGTACGGGCAGCACTAGTTATGATTAATGGAAACAAATATCACTTTAATGTAAATCATCAAATACGATGTTTATTAAATGAATGAATACAATGTTAACATCAATAAAATGAGTAGAAGTGAATACAGGAACAATACAATGTTAATGCAACAAGTAACAAACAAATACAATGTCAAGGTAATAAAGAAATAAAGCACATAAATAAAGTATAATGGTAAAGATAAAAAGAAATGAATGACCTCACACATCTGGTCACAAAACTTCAAACACACACACACACACACACACACACACACACACACACACACACACACACACACAGTACTATCTCTAATCCAGCAGCAGCAGAGCAACCATCCTCCAGATGTGCACATCGATTGATCTTCGAACCTCTCTGAGCCAAACCGGTTGACAATCAAGAATGGTTCCCAGCACTCTGGAGGGCAACTTGGTCGAGAACGCCTCACTGAGCAAACGCATCGCCTCACCATGCCCCTTTCCAGGGTTGGCTTTCCGTGTCTCTGCATACTGTCCTTACAAATTGTGCAAAAGGTGTGAGCGGGTGCAGCACGGTAAGGTGTGCCCCCTGGACTCTCGAGCCGCAAGCTTCCACCACACAACCCGCATGAAACCGGTTCACGTCCAACGACTTGGAATGTCGGCCGATGCTGCAGTCATCAGAGGGTGAAACGTACAGGTTCAGTTACCTGGAGTTTGTCATAACAATGGACATTTGTTTGGAAATAGAATTATAATTTCAGTTCATTTTACGACACACAGATGAGGTTACTTCACAATCTCATACATCCCAAAATGGTTCTGACTTGTAACTGATAATTAAACTCATCATCACGAGTTACCTGCACCAAGGACGCAGATCCACTGGTATACAATAAATTATGTTGTGCGGAGGTTTGGGGATGGGGTGGAGGGGGGTTGCCGTTCGTGGGGTTGCCTTCTCTGTGAACGCAAATCCAAAAACTTTGGGGGTAATGGGGAAAAAGGGTTCAGGACCACAGCTTTAATTGTTTTTTCTAAGCTGTACCGTTAATTAATGTGTTTGTGCGTTGTTTTTGTGATGTTTATTTCATAAACAAAAGCGTTATCAAGAACATAAAATAAAGTGTCTATTTATTTCCGATGCAATCTGTGGTTACTGGATCCATCATTGCTAGCAGCGCAGCTGTGCCGCTGATGCAGTGCCTCGTTTCCAGATCGCTGGTACTCCTTTCCACCACCTCCGAACGATGACGGCTGAGTCAACCCACCTGGTGTTATTTAACGGCTGAAAAGGGGCTCAAACTCAAGACCGCAAGATCGTAAGGCAGCCCCCTTCACTGCTAACTCAACATCAGCCTTATTTTCCTGTATTAAGAACATTAAGTTCATTTTCTTGAGATAATAAGATCAATAAAAAAACTTACCTTTAATAATGACGATGACAAACTTGATCCAATAATGCGATGTTGATGATGATGATGATGATGATGATGTGATGATGGCGACGATAAGGACGAGTTGATGAAGATGATGGTGATGATGATGATGTTGGAGAGTTTGACGAGGATATTGTGTTAACGGAAAATTAGTTAATTAATTTGGTGAATAAATCCCCATGAACATTACATCACCGATGCACATGACCATATTGGCGGGCTCCTCTTCACTCATAATACACAATCCCACGTGCAATGCCATCTCATGCTACATGTCGATATGTTGCATGGTTCTTGGGAGTAAGATGAAGGCAATTTGTGGAAACGGTCTTCAAGTATATAATTCAATTTGAATGAAGATGTTAAAAGGTTTAAAGGTGTATGGATAAATTAATTCCGGTTTGTACCACCATTTTCTCCAGCGGCTATTGCATCACCCTATTGAACGCGTTACATTAGTTCTTCATGCCTATTGTATGTGTCCATTATCTTCTTCAACTCCTCTTCCCTTTATAAGGGGTGAGGTCTGATGGCACCAAGCTTCTGCCCTGCCATCACCACACTACCCCTCCACCTCTCTCTGTCCACAGCCAACCCTCTCCACTCTCCACTCTCCAACCACCATCCTCCCATCTCAAACCACGGTCGACCTCCTTACCTCGTACATTGCTCCCTCAACCCATCTGCTGTCGTTGCCGTTCTCTCTTCTCCCATCCGTACCAAGTGTCCAGCCCATCTCAGCCAGCATTTCACCAATCACCCTGTCAAGCTCATCTGCACACCAATCTCTTCCCTCTGTTCATCCATTCTCCTTCTATCCCCCCTCTTCATACCCACAGTCCTCCTGACCCAGTTGTTCTCACAAACCTGCAGCCTCTGTTGTTGTGTGTCTGTCAGTGCCACCGTTTCCACACCATAAAGGTAGGCCGGTGTTACACATGACATCAGATCCTTCCCTTTCAATTTTTTTGATGTCTTTACGTCTGCCATTCCTCCTTCCACCTTCCTCCATGCATTCATACCTACCTGAACCCTCCTCTACACCTCTTCCTCGGATTTATCATCCCTGTTCCCCAAAAATACTCAAACCTATTTCTCTGCCTGATCTCCTTCACCTCTAACCTGATAATTATTTGTTTTCTCTGCTGCCCGACCCACATAGCCTCTGTCTTCTCCATACTCATCTTCAGCCCATGCTTCTCAAATGCTTCCTTCAACTCCCCCAGTACTTCCTGCATCTCCTGCCGACTCCACCACACATGCCAGATCGTCCACATGCAGAATCCTCCCCGCACTTCCTCTCGAGCTCACCTTCCTGCTTACCATATCCATCACCATGATAAACATGAATGGGCTGAGAGAGATTCCTTGCCTCAAACAGATATGAACACTGAACTCAGACGTCCCAGGACCAACCAAAAATCTTCCCTTTATTCCATTGTACATCCCTTCCACCAACCGAACTTCTGCTTCCGGCACTCCCATCCATCTCAGTGTAACCATCACCATCTCTCTCGTGACAGTGTCGTCGGCCTTCTCCAGGTCCACAAATCACAATGTCATCTCACCTTGCACCTCCAACCTCTTCTCCACCAGCTGTCTCAGCACCTGTGTCAGAGTGGCAACCCATCCAGGATTGTGCCCAATAGCCAAAGAGACTGCTGAGGCAGCACCAACGCTCTGCACAGAGTATGGTCCCGATGGATGGATGGATGGATGACTCAGCACCAACATCCACCTTGCTGCTCCTCTCTGATCCCCATCTCCACACTCTTCCTTATCCTCCCATCCAGCATCCTCTCCAGCACCTTCATAGCATGATTTAGGAGCATAATACCCCTGTACTTCCCTGCGTATTGAACATCGCCCTTCCCCGTCCATATCGGCACAATTATCCAGAATTGAACCCTCTCTCATAGACATTCAACAGCCTCTTCGTCCAACTGACTCCAACTTCTGCTGCAATTATCATCTCTGTACACACCTCATCATTGCCTGGTGCTCTTCCCTTATTCATCCTCTTCAATGCCGTCCGCATTTCGTCCTCTGTGATCTCCACAAGCTACACTTTCCACTCTACCTAACATGGTAGCTCCAGCTTGCCGTTGATTCCTTCCTGGTTCAACAGCTCTTTGAAATATCCTTCCCACACCTTCAATACTGCCCCCCTCTCTGTCACTTGCCTCCCACAACCATCCTTAATCACCACCCCCCTCCCCAATGAAAATGAGTCGAGAGCCTGACGCGATTTATTTAAATGCAGTGTCGTTGGGCAGCACAGAATGATGGCCAAATGGCCTCCTCCTGCGTCAAACCTCCTTGTTAAGATGTATTGGTTTCGTTTCAACGTGGTCACAAACTTCACCGCGACCAACAGACATCATCATGTTTTGTATTTGTGTGCAGCAGTACAATCGAGCCTTTACTTCATGCAACGTAAAGACGGCAGTTCCGTATTTTCTGGGAAGTCCCACATGGGAGGGAACGGCGCTGGGAAATCCAACATGAACAAAGGATACTATTTCTGTATTTCCCGACAGACAGACAGACAGACATCCTCCTGCTCGGCAGACATCTGATCACAGCAACGCGCTTGCAAGCTTTTGTTACCCGGCTAACTTCGACAAAAATCCCTCGTTTATAAAAACTACCGTTTGAGTAATTCACATCATCATGGTCATGATGTGGGAGAATTGCACCGCACACAGATAAACTAGGTCAACAAACTAATCGACACGTCGGAATAGCACCTAAATTCCGATAATTGTGGAATGTTTATCCGACGACAAAAATACGGAAACCTCCGTATCGGGTCGGATACGGATTTCCGTAAACATGCGGAAGAGTTCCACCCGTGCAATAATACGCCAAATTATTTCCTTCCAGCCAATCAGCCTCATAAGGGTGACTGCATGCTTTACGGCTGTTGGGACTTGTCGCAACACAGGCATTGCAATGCTGCTTGGCAGGAACTTATAACCAAGTAATAAGTGAATATTCCGAAGTTTACTTCGCCTTTACTCATCCCCAAGTTATTTACTCATTCAGAAAATGGCAAAATCCGCAAACATGTGGAAATTTTTCATTCCCGCATGCATAAACGTACAAACCAAAAAATTTTTTTTAAAAACCATATAAAACACATGTCAGCAAAACGAAAATTCCACTAAAATATGGAACTCTGAATCACAAAAGTGTGTGTGGAAAGGTGGCGAAGTCGTGGTGGAGTTTGTGAGTAAGTACCTGTTCTGGCAGCTTGTGCAGCGGTAATTAAATTTGTAACGGATTTGTACGAATGACAGCGCGTAATGGGTGGTAGCTCGGGATGGACCAAGCAGGCCTTGTTCGCAAACAACTGCCACATCTGGCCATGACCATTTCGAATGCCGTACAGCAACCACGAAGCGCGTGACACATCTCGTGAATGAGGGTGTCGCGCAGTCGGTCTAAGGGCAAAAACGAACAATCCACACTTAATGAAGAGTTTGTTTGCACCTCCTCACAGTCACAGCACAAAGTCATAACAGTTGATTCCACAACCTTGGGCTCCAGAAACACCCTCTTTCGATCTCATGATCTCAATGAAATGTTTGAGGACTTTTGTTTCCAATTATATCCTTAAAAATGGACTTGCGTTCCTGCCAAGTAAAAAAATTTCCTCACATGCAGGCACATGTCTGTCCACGTCTGCCATTTTCCACCGGATAACAAATCACATTTTGCTTTTGAAAGTGAAAATCATCTCCGTGTGACGTGGAATGGTCTCAAACTTTGAAAACAAAATTCAACACCAACACAAATTGCTTTAAAATTCTCCACAAAGAACACAAAGTAAATTTGGTTTTCACACATAAAAGCCACACGTACCCAACGTTCTCAAAGAGTTTGCCTCGTTTACACCATGTTCACACCGTAAATAAACGTGCACACCTCGCAGGGACGTACCAGCTGTGTCGCACACCTTCTCAGAGAGTTCGATGCGAGCAGATCGTGATCTGTTCTTTCCCAAATGCAAGCTCGAGATGCAGTGCCCAGCCGTCTTACGGAGTTTTCGGTTCCACGTCACTGGCATATCATCTGGGAGCTTTCATCATGAGAAACAGGAAAGTCTGAGCACCGCAGTGCACCATTCCCCAGGTACCTTATTCTCTCTCTGCACCTGACACCTGAACCCCTCCCAACCCAAACCCACTTATACCCCATCTTCTCTGAACGCCGACCCGATCAATCTTGGCTGAAACCATCACATAAGGTACTCGTACAGCAAACCAGGTGAGAAATTAGTTCATTCTCTCTCCATAATTAACTATTTTTATTATTTTGCTTGTCCGTATGATTTTCAAATGTAGAGAAATAAGCAGAATTAAATAAATTCACTCGGTGGGGACGGTGGATGAAGAGTTCATCAAATGCATCCAACTATGGGGGTGTTGTAATGAAATGTGTGGGGAAGGGTGGTGGTTGTTGTTAAAAAGAAAAATTAAGACAGTCAAACCTTGCCCTCAAACACGGAATCGTTGTACAGGCAGTAGAGCCTCACGGTGAGATCTTGACGGATTGACGGAATTTCCGGACGGCAAGGATGACTGTGACACCATTTCAACAGGAAACATCCTGGGAACTTGCACAGCCTGCATACGCAAGTAAGGCGTAGTAACATGTGGTATCGTAGTCACCTTAAATCTCACGATGCTCAGCAACCATCAAAACAAGGCAAGTTGGGCCTGAAATTGGTGCACAGCAATTGGACATTCAAATGTTTGGAAATAGATTTACTTACTTCTTAAAAGTACAAAGTGATTCAACTATAGACTGGTGGTGCAATGTACCCCGCGGAAATCAAGCGAACAGACCCCTCATAGTCGGACAGGCAAACAAGTACATTAGATCCACTTGGGAATGACCTTTGATGGATTCCATTGGCACGCGTATTATCCACAGAGTAGGTTTCGCAAAACATTGCCAAAAAACAAAAACATATTTAACCTCAAATGATAACGATCAAGACGAGAAGAGCACTCGGTAGAGAGAATACCTCCGCCATGCAATGCCTGACCCAGGAGAACACCGATGCTTGATTATTGTCGATGTGTGGGGTAATCTCCCAATTTTTTTTTTAAAATAATCACGCCACATTACGTTTTTGGCCCCATCTCACAACGGTGAAGAATTACCTTGAAAAATTAAATAAATTCTCATATCCGGATCTGGATTCATATCTTCACCAAAATCAAATAATCGTCCTTGTCACACACCGAACGCGTCCACCAAGTTTCGTCCGAATCCGTCCACGACTTTTTGAGATATCGTGCTATATATCGTTTTTGGCCCATCTCTCAATGGTGAAGAATCACCTCAAAACCTATTGTGTATGTTTTATAACTAAATGTATTTACTTAAGCAAAAGCATGAAACAACTTTTTCTCCTGTCGGACGATTATATTGAGTGAAGAAAGATTAATTTTCAGAAAGTGGAACTTCATTGAGTGTGATGCCGTGCTCTGTAACCTGCTTTTGCAAGCCATGATGATACAGTCCACAGGGTTTCTTTTTTTTCGGCAGCTAATTACTCAGTTTGCTTTTTCACCGATTTGTGCGATCTGCTTTCAAGACAAAATATTCATATAAATATACCAATAGTTGCTGTAATGTATTAATAGTACATTATATTTTTGCTTTAAAAATGTTTTTCTCTAAAACCACTTGTACAATCAAAGCAAAACTTTTGGAGGAGGGGCTTCCCGTAGAAACTATTATATTGCCAACTCTGATGTCATAGGTCACATGGCATGACAGATATATTGGATTAAAGGGAAAAATTTGGACATAATTTTCTCCAAAATGCTCAACGGAAAAAAAAAACGAAATCGAAACTTGGCATACTTGTCATCAACTCCCAATGGGGTATATAGGGCGATAACTATGATGTCATTGTGAAGTGGTATTCCAGCCATAATTGTTTGAATTGAAATATCTGAAACTTCTTGTATCTGATCTATGACCGTATGTGGTGAAGAATTAAATTCATGACTTTGATAACCCATACCAAGAAACGATGTGACATAATAGGGTGTATGGATGATACGGGTATATTGGCCATAATAGTAGCATGTTCATTGTTCAGGTCACAATGGTATTTTTGTTCAAAAGAAACGGATGAGGGGAGACTATGCACTCAACGAGTGCCGTTCCAGTTGATAATTGCTATTGTTTTTGGTAAAGATAGTTTGTTTATGATTGGTATCATTTACGAGTTTAAAGATAGTTTGCTTATGATTGGTATGGTTTGAGTTTTTTTTATTATTTCATGTGCAACCTGAGGTTGCTGATTGCATTATTGCTGGAGTGCAGCTGTGCCGCTGATGCAGTGCCCTCTATTCCCAGTAAGCTGTACTTATTTTGTCGACCTTGGAAGGAAGACAGGCTGAGTCAACACCACCTGGTATTATTACAACATGACAGGGGCTCAAACTCAAGACCCTAAGACCTTAAACCAGCCACCTTAACACATTAAGCCAACACCAGGCATGGTGTTGCAATACTCAACGCCATTTTTCCATCTGGCCAAGTTACCATCCGTGGCCTCAGGCTTGCCAGCCAACCTCGATCATTGCAGGTCGGCAAACCGAGATCCATGGTGACGCCCTCCCAAATGGTTTTACAAAGATTGTGGATGTCAGGTGGGCTAATAACATTTGCCGGGGCCCAGATAAGGATGCGGGAAACATCAACCGGACCACCCCATCATGATGCCTTTAAGAAGCTGTGCCAGCAAGTGGCCTTCCTCAGAGAGAGGCTGGAACCTGCGTGCGGCAAGTATGCAGGAGGGTGGCAAGGGCTGCAGGCGACCGTGTCATGACACAGACTTTCCAGCCATGCTACAGGACAGCAATCGCCTCGGCTTGGGAAGCATTCCGAGAGGCACATCTGTATCAGCTGATCACACATTCTGGCAGCCAGAACATAGGCTTGTCAATCGGCATGTACATATAATCTGGCGGAGCACTGTCCCATTCCGCTGAAGCTCTGGGGTCAACTCTTTGAGCGACCTCGTTCAAGAAGTAACCAATACCAACATAAACAAACTATCTTTAACATGAAATTAATCACGTTCATTAACAAATGAACTTTAACCTTTGAAACATGCAATCAGCTCTCTCATCCAAGGCTTGAAATTTATTTCCATAAAACAGGTTTGTAATTAGCTGACAATGTGCAAGGCACAAGTGTTCCTCTCACCTTCCAATACGATCATCTTGAGAGGCCTCAGAAACCACGGGTTTGAATTCCGGTCGCCACATCACTCGCAGTTCTTTTCCCTCTCTTATTGTGTCTGGGTTTCTTCTGTGCGGGAGTCGATTGGGGTCGAGCCGGTCGAGTGACCGGACATGTGAGTGACACCGCGAGAGCCCCACGCTCGTCTGGTTGTTCTGGTTGTTTAAGTGGTAGAAGTCTGGGACGATTCTCCGTCTAAGAGTAGATGACCACAGTGATGAAAAAGAAACCATGGCGGGCAAAATAAACTGAGAAAATGAATTCCGCATACAGAAGAGCATGACATCTGTGTTTTTCTGTGAAGAGATAAAGCTCCACTAATTTCATCTTGTCACATGTAAATATTCAGTTTCATTCACATCGACATTTTCACAAACTACGAACAAATGGTGAGCAGATTATAAACAACAAGTAAAAAGAGTTTATAAAAGTAGAATTTCAGTAGAATGATACATCTTGTTAATGCAGTGATGAGCGAGTGAAGTAGTGGAGGAATTGTTCAGTCAGCTCATCTAAATTTAAAAAAAAACATGAAATCATGATAAACACTCCCCTGGATGCTATTCGAGACCATGTGACCACAACTAGTGAGGGAGAGGAAGGAAGGATAAGTGGGTGTAGGCCATATAGGAGGATGGAGCAGGCTAAAATGACACCAATTTTGTGCTGTAATATGGAAATGGGCTTTTTGGGAAAGACCTTGTATTTTTATTAATTGTTAAATCATGCAAAGAAAGTAACTTTATTTCCTCTGGCCATATTTATTGGTCACAATCATCAAATGCTAAACAACCGCCAATGTGTCTCCCACAATCCTCAGCTTAACCACAACCCCATTATCTTGATCACTTACTTTTTTTTTTGATGCACCGTGGTGGGTTTCGTGACCCCGTTCCCTGCTACCTCGGACGAGACCGAGCAGCGAAGATGGATGAACTGGCGAATATGGATGAATCAGCGTCGACACAATTTGCAAATTTCCCAAAACAGATTACTGAAGTGGTACATCCTCCTGCCTGGACGTCATGGTAATGTCCAACTGTCCATCGAAGCTCTGCTGTTCCTTCTCTGTCACTCTTGACTTGTCCATACTATAATACTAAGGAAGCAACCTCGATGATGCAGGATATGGCTGCTCACACAGGACAACCAGAAGGATTGGAACCTTCCCTCTCTCAAAAAGGATTGCCACATCATCTCCACGGCACCTGATATTGATTCCACAAGGGAATACGTTGACAAAGTCTACTTTCTCGATTAATCGGTTTAGCCCATCCCATCTGTGACTTTCCTTATCCATTCGTAGACTCTTGTACACTGAATCCCGTGGGGAGGTGGTTGTGATTGAGAAGCTTTCTTTCTTAATATGGAAAGCTAACTCGACTGAAAGCAACTTTCATTCATTCCGTAAAGCTCGCAAACAAATTTTGTCCATTAGTGTAGTAGATAGTAGAAAAATCGTGCAAATTATGATACAAGCATCAAATTTGGCATTTCTGTTCTGCAGGGCTTTCTGATCAATCTGCCGATTGGCCATTTGAAAATCCAAATTTGAAAAATTTGAAGAAAAAAAAAAAACTTCAAAATATTTGAAGTCACAGCTTGGCTGAAATTCTTGAAGCGCAAGTGAACATCCCAGACAGAGAACCAAGGGAGATGCATCATCATTTCTGGCTCAGCACTTATCAATGCCTACCTCCACGCACTTCAAGATATTTTGATGACTATGCTAAAGAAGAACATCATCCCAAAGGTGGAATCCTATGGTGCCAGGTACGAGAGGGTGGACGTAGTGTTTGATGTGTACAAGAAGTAAAGTCTGAAGTCCGAGCAAGGTCGAAAAGGGCAGGATCAAAGAAGAGTGACAGGAACCAGTAAGACCCAAGTAACTGGAGAAGCTTTCTTCGAGATGACAGCAACAAGAATGAGCTGTTTCACTTCCTTGCGGAAAAGATGTGTGAAGCACAGACGACAAGCACAGTCATTGTCACAAAAGGTTGAAATGAACAACCAAGCAGCTTGGTGAGTGCTCGCCAAGTGGCTCAAGCACTCAAGCACAAGCACTCCAATGGAACGCCTGGCTTGGCAAGCGATTACCGATTTGCCCAAAATGGTTTGGGTATAACCTGTGCACCCCAGAAACACCCAAGCAATGTCTGAATTGGACAAATTAACACTTTTTTAGCAGTTGGCATTGCCGCTAAGTTCAAATCTGGAGATTAAATTTCGTAATTCTTTTTCGTTTAAGATATTCCCAAGGTTATGGCATGAGGGGAGATGACATAAAGCCACAAAACGTTTGCATCTCCGTGCGTTTATGAGCATTGCAATGTACCCAGCGATCCATATCTATGATGATCAAGGCATTCGATAAAGTTCGTGAGTAAAGTGAAGAAAAAAACTTTATCTTAAAGAAATTGTTGCGGCCTGTTCCAAGTCAAGGCATGGTTGAGCAGCTTCAGACTCCAGCAAGAAAACTTTAAAAAACTCAGGATGGGCCTTAAACCCATTTCGGAGCAAAGTGCCGAGGATCGCTGATAAAGGGACGTAATTAAATAAGGCTGTAATTATCTTCAAAAGGGGTGTTTTAATTAACCCAAAATCCCAACTCTTGAATTCCTTGGAGGTCCCTCTAGTAATGCATCAAGTTTCAAGCTGCTCGTTTTATGGTTTTGGAGATATGAACACAACACACCGACGCACACACACATGTACTACAAGCAAATCTGCACAGTTTTCCTCTATCCTCTCCTCCTTCTTTTTCCTGATCGTTCATTCCCTTGCTTCTTGAATAAAACTGTTGCGCCTGCAGCCCCACTACCAGTCATACCCTAGTCACCCTGATATTCAGTCCTTGTAAAGAGAAAATAAAAATAAACAAACAAATAATGAATGAATAGGTGAGGAACACTGAGCTGTCCGCTCAACATGTTTACAGAAAATCTTAAGCATATGAACAATACTGAAGTTGCAAGAACAGACAGTGCAAGGACGGTAAAAATCTTCATGTTCCAGACAACTCAATGTGATCTTCCAACAATGAAACATGTCGAGGCTGTGGAAGAAGGAATAAAACTGTGACGCGGAAGTGCTCACGCTCGGTCAGTTCAGAGTCCAGTTCCCAATGCACACTAAAGGGTATAAAATAAAATTATATTATAGTAAGGTTACAAAAACTGCAGAAGAGGAGCAGAACCACCAAATCAAGCAGCCACCTCGGACAACAACTAGAAGGGAATCGGTGAAGGCACATAAACTCCGCAGGCTGAACAGTTTACCTTTTCTATCACCCTGATGGGGTTTGATCTGCATCTATCTGGACTAGAAGCAAAATGTCATCAGCTTGGTTCTTATCAACTACCAAACTCAACCACAACTTTTTGAGATATTATGTTACATTTCGTTTTTGGCCCCAATCTCTCAATTGTGAAGAATCACTTTTAAAAATTAAAATATTAT
>CM068967.1:1547400-1558146 GCA_035128595.1 Eptatretus atami
GGCATGGGTTATCATCCACATCCGTCTCATAACCACACGACACCATTGTACCTGCAGACTGAAAACACAATTGACTAATCAGTAACGATAGGGAGGTTCCAAGTAAGACAACATATGTACATACATACATACGGATGGACGGACACAACCGACTGCTTTAGTTCACCCTACTTTTCGCTTCACGCGCGCGGGGTAATTTGTGGACACTCTGTACACGAATGAAAACAATCCGAATTGAATCGTACCATTCAAAATACTCAATAGTACTGATAAATATCACAGTAAGAAGTCAAAGAGCAAATTGGAAAGCAAATAGGCCGACCGATTGATTCAGGGTGAGAACAAATGGTAGACGAGAGGAAGTGACGATTCCGTACAGATGAGGATTGAGGGAATTGGTCAGTTCGGGGAAGCTCATGACGTCACACAGCCAATAGTCAGACGATAGCGTAGTGCGGTATCTTGCATCTCGGATGGAGGTCACGACAGGTCTGTCATTCTGTGTGCGAATCCATGCGAATGGAATGGAAGCAAAACATTGCATTTTTGAAATCGTTCATACTTTCCAACCAACACGGATTTTGATGATACTAAAACGGGTCTGCAGGTTTAAGGAAAGAAAACAGGCCAAATCCACGAAATACGGGTCACTTGCCATAAAAGTGATTGTGCAGCTGAGGTTAGGTTACAGTTATTGAATAACCTTATTAATATCTCATTAAGGGTAAAACAACAACCATCCATGGTCTCTGGTTAATCAAACACCATGGAGGCCCTAATGTCTGTTGGCCCAAAGCCTTACAACCCTCCAACATATCACAACTGCTGTTCACCCAGACCCCGATATTCGCAGTTCCAACATTTGCGGGTTATGCGTATTTCGCGGTTGATAATTTGCGTGGTAATTTGCGACAGTCGTGGTAAATTGCCCCGAGTATTCGCAGTTTTCACAGCGATTTTTAATTTTTATCTTTTCACGAGCCACGAGCATTACACAGTTCTAAAACACATCTTCCACGAGCCACGCACAAGCAGCTGGATGTACGTACAGTCTAATACTGCATGTAGGCAAAACACATCTTCCATGAGCTGCGAACATGACCTGCTTCCTGAACATGTATTGTAGCTTCGCAGCATAAACATAGTTTTGCGGGATGTCTCACTAGTGTAACACGTCATTCCCACGACGCCATCCAGCGTGAGGTTACTTACAGAATGAAAACACTAACAGCATCTATTGATGTATCCAGTAATTACCAGGGCCACATATGGACATTACACAATGGAAACATTCAGCGCATCTTAGAGTAAATCACCATCTTCCTACAAACAGCAGCAGCTGGGATGTTACAATTTTAAAACGCTCAGCATAATCTGCCCGTAGATAGGAAAGACATCATGTCCTGTGAGTTAAAGAATGGAAACATTCAGCACATCTATTAGTGTAATTAACAGCCAGCTACATACGGACTAATTACACAATGGCATCACTCACCACATCTATTATCAGCTGCCGAATACAGCATCACCCATAAAAATCCCTCACAAACATGCGCAGACTACTCACCGCATCCTGGATCACCATCATTCTCGTCCCGTTACTCTGACCTGTGGTTGCCTCTCGCTACATTCATTCTTCAAAAATGGCTCCAAGGATCGAGGAAAACACTCAGAAGGGTATGCCTCTAAGTGGACCACTGATACGGGACACGGCGAAGCTCCTACATAACCATCTCTCTGGTGTGGGTGGTGCAAGCATGAGTGCGGTGGTACAAGCGGCACCTCCAGCCCGTTTACAGCGAACAGGGGGTGGTTCCACCGCTTCAAGGCGCGATATAATTTGCGCAACATCAAGCCTAATAGGGGGCGGTACCTCCGAGGACCACGACATGGCCAAGGCATTCCTTGCAGAACTCGCAAGCCTCATCGAGGAGAAGGGGTACCTGCCAGACAGGTCTTTAATGCTGATGAGACCAGCTCATTTTGGAAAAGATGCCGACCAGAACGTTCATCTCAGCGTGAGAGCAAAGCAGCGGCTTCAAGCCAAAGTACAGGGTATCTCTTCTCCTCTGCGCAAATGCCGAAGGGACTTCATGGTAAAGCCCATGATGCTCTTCCATTCCCTGAACCCACGTGCGCTGAAGAACAAAAACAAGCAGGTGCTGCCCGTGTACTGGAAGGCGAACAGGCAGGCTGGGTGAGCTCTGAACTTTTTATGGACTGGTTCCATCACTGTTCGTTCTCGGGTCGAGAGGTACCTGGCAGGAAAGGTGCTTTTGTTCAAGGTACTCCTTCTGCTTGACAACACTCCGGGCACCCCACGGACCTGAACGGCACTTACCCGAACGTTGAGGTCATGTTCATGCACCGAACACCACCTCCTCATTCAGCCGTTCGACCAGGGGTAAGATCAACTTTCAAAACTTATTCCACCCGGCACACCTCATTTCATCCTCATCACCACCACCTTCATCACTTTGCAAAGTTACCTGTGCTGTGTTTGTTTAATAAAATATTGAAACGGTACATGGTGTTGTTGTTGCTTTCGTTTCGCGGTGTGGTATGGTATGGTTCGGAGACTTTAAAATGCATTCTTCAATAAATTGGAAATGGTACCTGGTGTTGTCATTTCTTTTTTATTTGTAAACATCTTTAATGAAACTGTAACCGTGCATTCGTGGTCGAAAACATTTTAAACTTTGAAAACTTTTCCCTTTGAACCAGAACTACCAAGAACTGATAACATTATCCCCTTGTCCTCATTGTACCAATTCCTCGACTTTGGTGGTGTCGCTATTTGCGGCCTTTTTCGTGAACAAGGAACCACTGTGAACCGATGACGTTATCCCGCTTGTCTGCATTGCAACAATGACAAAACACTCGTGGATTTTCCCCACACTCGTGGATTTTACCCTGACATTCGAGGATTTTTCGCGGGTCGGGAAATCTCCCGGAACTTCTCCCCCATTTCCCATTGAAACAATGTCCCCACATCCGCGGTTTCAACATTCACGGGTTTCCCGAATGTATCCCCCGCGAATGTCAGGGTCCTGGTGTACTTTACATCGAGTACTACATAAGGTCAATTTTGGATTAAAAATATGAATGAGATGGAAATACAAGATGAAATTGGGATGGAATACAGGAAAAGCATATCTGGTAAGCGGGATGAAAACACCAGAATGTGTACAACAAACAAGGACAAGGAGGTGGAGCATTGAGATGAACAGGGACAAGAAGACGAAGCATCGAGATGAACAGGGATATGGGGATGGAGCAATGTGATGAACAAGGACAAGAGGATGGAGTGTGGTGATGAACAGAGACAATGGAATGGAGCATCGTGATTAACAAGGACAAGGCGGTGGAGTATGGTGATGAACAGGTACATGGGGATGGAGCATCGTGATGAGCGGGGACATGGGGATGGAGCATCGTGATGAACAAGGACAAGGAGGTGGAGTATGGTGATGAACAGAGATAATGGAATGGAGCATCGTGATGAACAAGGACAAGAGGATGGAGCGTGATGATGAACAGGGACAAGGGATGGAGTGTGGTGATGAACAGAGACAATGGAATGGAGCATCATGATGAACAAGGACAAGGAGGTGGAGCATTGAGATGATCAGGGACATGGGGATGGAGCATCATGATGAACAACGACAAGGGGATGGAGCATCGTGATAAGCAGGGACATGGGGATGGAGCAATGTGATGAACAAGGACAAGAGGATGGAGCGTGATGATTTACAGGGACAAGGGAATGGAGCATTGTGATGAGCAGGGACATGGGGATGGAGCATCGTGATGAAAAGGGATATGGGATGGAGCATCGTGATGAAAAGGGATATGGGGATGGAGCATTGAGCTGAAAGAAAGGAATGAAACTCACGATGAAGTTGACAAGGAAAGAGTCTTCTTTTCACCAAGGGACTTCATCTTCACCAGAACTGGCAGAAGGGTAGTAAATACAAAATTGATATTCGTGAAATTGACAAACACAACGAAGATCTAACAACGAAGAAAACAGAAACACATGAGATTTCAAATTTTATCACAATAACAGAAATAGAAATGGGAACAGATTGGGGAATGAATAAAGAAACAAAACTGAAAACTCCATTCCACAAAACAACAATGAGGTCAAGAGGGCTTGGAAATTGAAGAAAGCTGAAATTATACGAGTGATAGTTGGAGCTCCAGGGTGGGGAGAGACAAAAGGAAGGAAAGGAAGGAAGAGCGAAGGAGGAAGGAAGAGGGGAGAAGGAAGCGAGGAAGGAAGGAGGGGAAGAAGGAGCGAGGAAGGAAGGAGGGGGAAAGGAGAGGGAAGGAAGAGGAGGGAGGAGAGGAAGGAAGGAGGAGAGGGAGCGAGGAAGGAAGAGGAAGGGAGCAGGGAAGGAAGGAGGGGGAGCGAGGAAGAAGAGGGAGGGAGGAAGGAGAGGAGGGAGAGCGAGGAAGGAAGGAGGGAAGGGAGCGAGGAAGGAAGGAGGGAGGAGCGAAGGAAGGAAGGAGGGGAAGGGAGCGAGGAAGGAAGGAGGGGGGAGCGAGGAAGGAAGGAGGGGGAGGCGAGGAAGGAAGGAAGAGAGGGGAGCGAGGAAGAAGGAGGGGACGAGGAAGGAAGGAGGAAGGAGCGAGGAAGGAAGGAGGGAGGGGCGAGGAAGAAGGAGGAGCGAGAAGGAAGGAGGGGGAGCGAGGAAGGAAGGAGGGGAGCGAGGAAGGAAGGAGGGGGAGCGAGAAGGAAGGAGGGGAGCGAGAGAAGAAGAAGGAGGGGAGCGAGGAAGGAAGAGAGGGAGCGAGGAAGGAAGGAGGGGGAGCGAGGAAGGAAGGAGGGGGAGCGAGGAAGGAAGGAGGGGGAGCGAAAGGAGCGAGAGGGGAGCGAGGAGGGAGGGAGGAGAAGAAGGAGGGGGAGCGAGAGGAAGGAAGGAGGGGGAGCGAGGAAGAGAGGGGGGAGCGAGGAAGGAAGGAGGGGGAGCGAGGAAGGAAGGAGGGGAGCGAGAAGGAAGAGAGGGGGTGCAGAGGAAGGAAGGAGGAAGGAGCGAGGTAGAGAAAGGAGAGAGAGGGGGGAGCGAGGAAGAGAAGGAGGAGGAGAGCGAAGGGGGAAGCGAGGAAAGAAAAGGAAGGAAGGAAGACGCAGAAGGAAGGAAGGAAGAAGGAAGAAGCGAAGGAAGAAGGAAGGGGAATGGAGCAAGGAAGGAGGGAGAGCGAGGAGGGGTGGGGAGGTGAGAAAGGGAAGGCAGTGTGAGGGAGGGTCTGTCCGGACATAACCACCATCCAGACATAACCACCGTTCAGATACACGTGGAGATAACACCGTCCAGATATGTTCAGAGACAGAGAGAGAGAGAGAGAGAGAGAGAGAGGGTGGGGTAGTGAGGGTAGTGGTGAACAACACACAAACAGAGACAACCACCAAACACTGCTCGGAAATCGGGTGTTATCAATAGTAATTTGCTTTGAAACAAAGAGAAAGCACACCGAATCAATATAAATAAACCAATTGCTTTAGAAACAGTCACGAGGACAAAGGAAAACATGATCGCTGGCAATACTACTGAGGTTAAAAATTTTAAAACCTGAAATATAAAGGAAATGAAATAAAGCTTTGAATGCTGGCGTCTCCGGGCGTTCATAAGCAATGCAAGGTACCCAGCGATTCATAGCTCCAATGAACAGGCATTCGATAATATGAGTGAAGAAAGTGAAAAAAACTTTATCGTCAAGAAATCGTTGCGGCCTGTTCCAAGTCAAGGCATGATTGAGCAGGCCAAAAAACATGGCGGCTTCAGACCCCAACAAGGTAACCCAAGATACACCTCAAGACCCCAGAGAACGAGGTGGCTGAGGATGCGCCTGATAAAGGATATAATTAAAGAAGGCTGTTGGTTATCTTCAAAAGGGGTGTTTTAATTAATCCAAACACCCAATTTTCACTCATGCACTTCCTTGGAGTTCCCTTAGTATAGTATGCATGCAAAGTTTCAGGATTTTGGAGTTATGGACGACACACACACACACACACACACACACACACACTTATTAGTACAGATTGTTTTCTCCTCGATGCTTCATGATGCATTTGGAGATTGTACCTGGGGAGTGATGATCCAGTTTCACACTGATGGTAGTGTCTCTAATTTGCAGCACAAGAAGGCTTAATATAGAATCACGGAAATGCTGCTTCCATGATTTCCTTTTCGCTGACGATTTGTGCACCCTTCAGTCATAATCTCGATGATATGCAATTTATTGTCAACTCCTTTGCGCAATCTGCTCGTCGCTATTGCCTTATGATTAGCCTCAAGAAGACCGAGGCTCTGCGGAAAACGAAAGCCGTATTTTAATCAGAAATGCACAAAAGATAGAATGTGCAACGCTCCAAGCACACTAAATGCTAATACAGCACTCTGCCAATGTAAAGGAGAAGGTTGCACCCTGGGAGTGACAACAAACAATGCCAGCCAACTACCAACACTGTGACACTGGATGGCAGGCAAAGCCAACCGAACTGGTAATGTAAATTCAGCATCCATAATAACAATGTTTCAAGTACTACGTCTGAAGAATACTTATCAAGATAACAAGATGAACTGTTCAACGATAATTTTTTTTACACTCACAGGCAATGAATGTATGGCTTGCCCAAGAGGCACAAGGAAAATGTCACACCGAGACAGATATTGTCCATGGTTGGTTCGGCACAACATGAACTTGCCAAATGCTTGGGAGAGGTACTCCAACCAGTATTGGATTCACTTTCACACTTCGTGATCAAAGATTCTTTCACATTTTCAGAAGCAATTTGTGCTGCAACGGTGTTGCAGACACTGAAACACTTGTCGGTGCAGACACTTGTCGGTGTTGCAGCAACACCGACAAGTGTGGACAACATAATCACCTCGTTTGATATTAAAAGATTGTTCACGAATGTCCCACTGACAGAGACCATTGATATATGTGCACATCTGCTACATCACAGTGATCTGGAACAACCGCAGATCTCTGAACAAGTGTCTGTGGAGTTTATGAACACAGCAACAAGACAAGTTGAATTCAGCTTCAAAAACATTACGTATGTCCAAACTGATGGTGTGATCATGGGTTCTCCATAAGGCCCAGTCCTTGTGAAGGTCTTTGTGGGCTTTCACAAAATGCAGAAACTTACTGGTCAGCAAGGTGTGGATTCTCCCATCCTATGCTATCGGTATGTTGATATTTTTGCTTTGTTTGAGTCTCATGTGGCATGTGATAACATCTTGATATGGCTTAATACTCTCCATCTAGTGCTTAAGTTTACCTGCGAGCAGGTACCTTCAAACACTTCAGCATTTTTGGACGTTTTGGTCGAAAGATCTGCACCTGGTTTCACAGGGCGGGTGGACCAAGCCATGTCATTATCCATGCTCTGTTACCCCCTCCGTCCACGAAGCGGCGACCATGTAGATCCGCACAACCTCCTGTGTGACCTCCAGGGTACGCCCGATCCCAACCAGGGAGACCCCGCTTGCCTGGACACGCTACCAGTCGCCATCTCCACATGCGGTCCCACCAAAGCTCAGTCAGATCCATCTCTGGTGGGAGGGAGTTGGCAAAAGGAATTCATCCTCGATGGGAGTTGACAAAGTGCACCAAGTCGCATGGCTAAGCCACGTCCCAAACGCCTCGGCCTAACTGAAGCCGTTATATTTAGCATGGTCCTCAACCCCACTGAAGCTTGGTCCCACCCTCGACGGGATGGAGCTGACAAAGCCCTATTGGCTGCATTGCCAGGCCATGTCCCAACTGCACGTCAATCACGGTGACACTGGGAGCCACATGTGCGGCCCTTGGCCCCATCGAAGCCACCACAGCTGTAGGCCTAGGCCGCATCGCACAACACACCAGACACCAGGCATGCAGTCCTCCATCCCACCAAAACCGCTGCCCTCATCACGGTCTTTGCTCCCATCGAAGATAGGAGGTCACGCTTCATGGACCAAGCTGTGAAGTTGTGTTGTTTTCAAAGTTATGTTCCAAGGGCTCTTGTCAAGAGTATCACCGAGCCCCGGGCAGATTCCAACTGCAGTTCATTTGTATTATTATTCCCACGCGTGGCTTTTAAGATCTCTGCAAGGTTCTTCTTCATCACTCCCATTGCTCTAATGATCACTGGTACAATTTTGGTGCTCTTCAATTTCCAGGATCTTTTCACTTCATTTTTGAAGTCTTGGAATTTGGTCATTTTCTTGATTTCTGCATTGTTTAGGCCAAAATCGCTGGAAACTGATGCCTCAATTAACAATGCCGTTGTTTCTTTTTTATACCTCAGTAAGTTATATCCGGTCATAACACTTTGCTTTCTATGTTCACACTCGATGGGATCATCAGGTCGTATGGGAGGGTGACTTCCTTGTTCTAAATTATCGCTTTTGATTAACACTTCCATGAGTTTCCTGGGACTGGGATATTGAAGTTTCTGTAGATGTGCCAGTGGATTGCTCGACAAACCCTGTTGTCCCTTTGTGTGTACAGTTGTTCTGACATAACGTTTTTACGTCCCGATAGGTGGCGGCTCGTGCTTTGTTTCTACCTTGCAGAACCTCAGCCAGTGTTAGCGAGTTACTGAAAACGCACATACAGCACATGCGTGAAATGCCTCGTTTGCGTTCATTCGTCACTTTGAAAGTCACGCATTGCCCCAAGCCTTGGATAATGTTGAGGGTTGGGGGAGGCTTTTTTTTTTTGGCACAAAGTGCATTATCTATGCCTCAAACACCTGTCCTATTCAGTGCAGAAAATCAAAATGTCCCAGTCGTCTTTCTCTGGTTATTTGTGGTCATGGTATTGGTGACCCAGAATAATGAAGTCGCTAAAAAGAACTATTAATACTAATCATTTCTCAGCCTGTGAAATTTCTCAGCCTCTCTTTCTGACACCTCTCCAAGACATGGGATTAATTCCTTGGTATTGTTCCCCAAGCTCTGTACGCTTCCCCGATTCCTGATATGCTTTCAATTGTGGAATGGAAACAGAGGGGCCGTTTCGAAGAGGCATCAAAGAGAGACCTTCACGGGGCTTTAAAGGTCCCCTGACATGCAAAACTTTCTGGTTATTTAGATATTAACTTGACCTTCCTTGTGAAGAAATCACCCGTTTTTTTTATCAAAAATGGGATAATTAGAGCAATATTTCGATCATTTCTGGTGCTTTTCACAACTTGCTATGCCGCCCCTAAAAAAGTTGACTTCAGCGAATCGCAGCGTTGACATCACATACAGAAACTCGCACAGAGTGGATTGACTCAAGATTTCTAGAGTCTAGACTCTAGACTAGTCCGATAAATCCGTCGTCCGTCCAACTAGGCCGATAAATCCGTCGTCCGTCCAACTAGGCCGATAAATCCGTCGTCCGTCCAACTAGGCGTAAAATCCGTTCGTTCCGTCCGACTAGGCCGATAAATCTGACGTGCTGTAGCTTTTTTTATTATTCTCTTTTCTTCATTGTTTTCTTCTCTCTCTCTCTCTCTCTCTCTCCTCTCTCTCTCTCTCTCTCTCTCTCTCTCTCTCTCTCGTGCAGCCTGTGGCTGCTGGTTGCATCATTGGTTGGGACGCGGCTATGCGCTGATGCAGTGTCCCCCTTACCAGTACACTGGTGCTCATTTTGCCGACCTCGGAAGAATGACAGGCTGAGTCAACCTCCTGGTGTATTTTAATTCAGCGGCCAACGAGGCTTGAACTCAGGACCCTAGGATCCCAAGCCGCCACCCTCACCACTAAGCCAACACCAGGCTTATGTTTTTCTACTGGTGCTACATGACAACAGTAGGAATAAATATAAAAAATGCAACAGAACGTCAGATTTATCGGACTACTCGAGACAATTGTGTCACAAGGTGTGTTCTGCACACAAGTTTTCATCGTATCCGGACAGCGAGATTGCTTCGTTTTATGCCGGGAGAGATACGGCCGATGACATGCGCCGGCCTTGCTTGTGATTTATTCGCCACGGAGAACCATGTCCGCTGCGCTACGCTGGTCACGTCACCTCACTAAAATATTTCTGATATCGAGCAGTATGCAAGTCGAATTTACATTATTGAATTACGAATAGGATTTAGTCTAACCAGTTGTTATTGCGAAGTCTTCCTTCGATGTCCTCCCGATCATCATGAACGCCGGGAATTTCATCGCCATTTTCCTCTGCTTGTCCTGCTTCGGGTTGAACTGTAAGGCCGTATTTCATTTCCAGCTGCCTGAACTTCACCTCCCGCGACTACGTTATCCGACAATTCTCCATGTGATTCAGATCAAAATCCTTCATTTCTCTCACACTCACTGTTGCTACCAGACAAATAAAAGTCCATGCCATCCATTATTCAAAACCAAATGTTCGATTTTTTTAAAGCAGAAATGAACGAAGTGATTGAGTCGACCAATCAAATGTGGAAACACACAGAAAGCCAATAGAATCACGTAGACCACCAACCCGAGTAATTTACATGCAGCCTTTGTCATACTGTAGTTGACGTCATGTGGGTTACGCCCCTTTGAGGAGAATTTTTAGGGGCGTTCCCAAAGAGGTTTGTTTTTTTAATTTTACATTTTACAGAATGAGTATTGTGAAAAACAGTCAGATCTGAAATCACTATGAAAAACTCCTATAGGACATATATATATATATATGCAATTTCAGTACTTTTGCGTGTCAGGGGACCTTTAAGTACGGAACTGAAGGCACATGTCGGGTCATGGGTGCTGCCAACCCTTC
>CM068967.1:1583053-1585553 GCA_035128595.1 Eptatretus atami
AAACAGCTCTTTTTCTGTACGTCCCACCGTAGAGGGTCTCCGCACCATCCAGGCACTCTCAGCCTCTCCTGGGTCGCCAAAGGTCTCCCTAACGTTGGTCGCCCAACCAGACCTCACCTCCGACAGGTCCCCATTGCTCATTCTCCACCGCCATCATCTGACTTTGGCCTGTTACACTCGTCAGCTCGGCTGCCTGCAATGAGAATTCGAGTGAGTTGAGATGTGTTTTGGCCTCGTGTAGCTCTTGCTCCAGCTTCTCTGCTCGAATTCCCTGCTCCTCAACCTGCTGCCATACTTGGCTATATGCCTGCTCAGAGGCCTGCTCCTCTTCGTTCTGTTGGCATTTACCCTGTTCCCTTTCCTTGTGAATCTCACTCGGAAGCTCACACTTCTGCACTCTTTTGCAATAGCGCTGCATGTGTCTTGACCAGCTCTGTATGTTTCTCTTTCATCTCCCCATACCACTGTTCACTTGTCTGCACCTTCTTGTTAGCTTCAGTGAGCCCTTGCTGTGCTTGTTCAGCTTGCTGCAGGCACAGCCCATCTAATTCAGCTTGCAGGGCTAGGGTGTCAGCCTGCATATACTCCCGACAGCTGCGATCGCTGTACAACTCAGCCTCGAGCTCACACACTCTCTCCCGAAGACTTTTCACCACTTTCTGGGCTTCGCTCTTGAAGGACTGCAGTTCAGTACGCAATGCCCTAATCTCCTGGCGTAAGCTATCAGCAGATCTTTTTCATCGGGTCCTTCTGTAATGCTGGGTTCTGGAATCAGCAAAGGTTGTGGTTCTGCTTCCGGTTAAAGTTCTGGCTCTTCCTCGCCTGAAATCACCACGAATGAACTCCCATGCTCAACCAGCGCAGACGCACTCAGAAAATCTGGACATTTCTCAGGTAAGCAAGGAATTTGGATGAGCCATTTGAAATACTGCAGGTTGCGGGACTTGTGGAAATACTCTCTCAGCCAGCGAAACTGTTCATTGAATCACTCCCTGTGTCCAGAAGAGTGTCTGTTGGCAAGCAGACGGAAGAGAGGGCGAACAACATAATCATAGAGGTGACTCAAATCTTGTAGGAATTGGGTCAGAGGTGCCAGACGACACTGTCCAGCCTGTGTTACGAAGATAGCACACGATAGATCCAAAGATGCAAAAACTGCTTCAAAAAGGCTGAGCTCACAGTCCATGTAGTCAAACAGCTCCACTGTCAGCAGAAAAATGGTGTTAATGTCATTCTCTACCGTAGCGTCAAGCTCTTTGCCCGCCATTGCCAAGCCAGGTGGAAAAACCGGCCGCTTAATGCGAGTCAATTTTTTTGATGAACAACATGATGTGGGTGGCCACAAGTTGACCGTAATGGTCATGAAGGTGGTTCCACATGAGACAAAGTTCCTTTAGTCGAGGAACTTGAAGTGAGGAATCCTGCAGAACATTGGGGTGTCCATCGCGCAAAAGCTTGTGGAGCAAATCGCAGAACTTCCAGCTGAGAACAGAGTTGCTGGAAAGGGAGAGAGAGTGCCTGCAACATTCCAGAAGGTGTTGGAGCCTTGTTATCGGTGGGTGCCCAAGATGCAAATGCGGGAATGTTTCTCTTCAAAGCCTGCACTTGACTCACCCTGGCTTGATTCAAGATGAGCCTCCCACTCAACCAACAGGAAGCCACAGCTGCTGCAACTCTCCTGCTCAATGCATTTTTCTTGGGATTGTTGTAATATTGGCTCAACAAAACAAACTTCAAGATTTGCCTTCTGAGACAGTTGTGGCCAAAAATATTGGCACCCACGCATTTTTTTCAAATAACACGCAATTTTCTCCAAAAATAAGTTGAAATAAACAAAAGTATTTGGTCTCTACAATTCTTTATTTCACTGTTAATATTACAGAACCTTTGTTTATGATTCAGAACTTAATATACCCTTTGAAATCAGAAGAAAAAAAAACAATGGCATTGACAAAATTATTGACACCCTCGACTTAATATATTAGGTAGCACACACAGCCTTTGGACAAAATACCTGGAGTGAAGCACTTCCTATATCCATGAATGAGCTTCCTTCACCTCTCTACTGGCAGTTTGTTCCACTCTTCTTGTGCAAACTGCTCCAGTTCTCCCAGATTTGAAGGATGCCTTCTCCCAACTGCTGTTTTCAGATCTCCCCACAGGTGTTCAATGGGATTTAGATGTGGACTCATAATTTCCCACTTCAGAACAGTCCAGCACTTTGTCTTGAACCATTCGTGGGTCCTTTTTGAAGTGTGTTTGGGGTCATTGTCCTGCTGCAAGACACATGACCATTGACGGAGACCCAGCTTTCTGACACCGGGTTGAACATTGTGCTCCAAAATCCCTTGGTAATCTTCTAATTTCATGGTGCCATGCACACATTCAAGGCACCCAGTGCCAGAGGCAGCACAGCAACCTCGAAACAGTACTAAACCTCCTCCATGTTTGTTTTCTGTAAACAGAGATAATGTTTCACCGAAAAGCTCTAATTTGGACT
>CM068967.1:1590553-1595725 GCA_035128595.1 Eptatretus atami
TCACCCATCAATGTTTGAATCTACCTAAAAGTCCTCCCAACATCTCCATAACTCCCATGGGTACCGGTCTAACTCTAATTTAAACTTATCTCCTGTTTGTGCTGCCACCACCTTTCCAGGGAGACCATTCCATGCATTAACTACTCTCTGAGTGAAAGCCCCCTACTTAACTACCATCTTAACTCTCCTCTCCTTTACTCTCAGGCTATGGCCCCTCATCCCATCACTGTCTACTCTGTTTAATAATTCATCTTCACTTATTTTCTCTCAACCTTTCATTATCTTAAACATCTCCATCATATCTCCTCGTAACCGCCTCCTTTCTAGTGAATGAATCCCTGTCTCCTTCAGCCGCTCCTCATGGCTGAGTCGAGCTCGGCCCGGAATCAATCTTAGTATCCCTACGCTGAACCCTCTCTATGGCCTTGATGTCCTTCCTGAACTGTGGTGACCAGAACAACACACAATATTCTACATGTGGCCCTCACTAAATTCCTCCACAATGTTAACACCACCACTTTTGATTTATCACTGATTCCCCTCAGAATAAAACCTAAAACCCTATTTGCTTTACCTCGAGCTGCCTGGCACTGTGCTTCCTGCTTATAATTTGCAGCAAGTAGCAGAATGTGAGAAATTTGTGGATAAGAGTTGGTTACGGTTGTGGAGTGAGTTCCTGAGGATATTGGAAGTGGTGATGGTGCATCGGGACCAGGCCTTGGGACCAGGCAGTTGTCAGGGTGCAGCAAGAATAGGCAGTGGTGATGGTGCAGTGGGAACAGGAAGTGGTGAGAGTGCATAGTGGTTAAGGTGCAACAGAAGCAGGCAGTGGTGATGGTGTAGTGGTTGCAGGCAGTGGTGATGGTGCAGCATGAGCAGGCACTGGTGATGGTGCAACAAGTGCAGGCAGTAGTGAAGGTGCAATGAGTGCAGGCGGTGGTGTGGATACAGCAATAGAGATTGGTGGGGATGAGGTGTGGGAGCCAGTTTTTGTTGACATCGTATCGGGCCACAACAGGAAGAAGTTGGTTGTGGTGCACCTCGGTGTGAATGATGTCGGGGAAGTTTACTCAGAGGATTTGAATAATACATACAGGATACCAGTGGCTGAAAGTAAAGGGTTGTGAGGTCATGTTTTCTGGGATTGTCCCAAGATTAGGAAACAATGTAGAACCGTGTGCACCATTACTCTTCAACACTTTAACGACGGAGTTTGTGGAGAGGTTCAAGAACGGTGCTCAGATTCAGAAGAAAGTTACAATAACAGTTCGACTTCGGTCGAAGCGTTCCTGAGTATGTTGTATTCGCAGCAGTAGGAGCATCACTGATGGCCTCAGTCTTGGCCTTGCTGGACCTTATGCCATCAACACTGACAATATGACCGAGAAATTGAACATGACCGGAGTGTTGAAAGCAGCTTGACAGCTTTCAACACTCTAAAACAGACAAAATCAAAGTTAAATTTTAAACACAGTGGGTAAAATGATTACAAGTTAACAATTCGTACGCACCATAAATTCCCATATCTAATGCTATGAACGGCAATTAAACAGAGTTTCATCAACATTCAGTCCATCATCCTTCTTGTGCTCTGGTCTTCTTACATCTACTTGAAGAAAATTTTTCCTTTTTAAAATTTTTTACATTTTTTTAAACGAAGCAAGCACTGCACAGCTCATGTAAGTATTACACAAACTCAATTTATCACTTGGCTCCAGTACACTTTAATTAATCACAAGAAGGTCCTGCAGCACCTGGTCATTTAATACAAGCAATACAAGTTGAAGGAAAAGGTATTGGAGGATCTTCACACCTTGCCCCCAATCTTGTCTGCCAGGCTGGCAATGTGTTCTCGGTTATTCTCAATTGGATTCATCATTTAACTGTGAGATGTGCATTTCTGCACAGTCCCTCCAATTCCATTTCTTCCACATAGTCTGGAAATTTTTACAAAACCTTTGAGATTCCCGGTCGTTCCCAGGATTCTCTTGTACACCAGATCTATCAATTTCTAGGCATTCTTTGTAGAACACCATCACCGTATTGGTCATTTCCTTCAAACAGATTGAAACCAAAGTTTTAACACAAGCAATTATAATACACCAGCAAGTACAATTACCAAGGCGGCAAACAACCGATTGAAGACCCCTGCTCCCAATTTATGGATGGGACAACAATTTCACAGACTACAATGTTCCTCTTTTATATTTTTGACTTAACAAGAGAATGTGCCTTTCAGATACTGCCTGACACAGGGATGCTTACAAGAGAAAGGAAAAGTCAATCTTAGGTGGAGTTGAAGAATCTGTTTAACACTGGTAGTGGTTTCATCATGTAGCTGTCCACTCCAACAACTATTATTCAACAGTATGTGACGACATGTGCTCAAACTACAAACCATCAATCAATCAGCTCAATTCCCCATGTGAATACAAAATTACTAAAAGTCAGGCATTGTTAATTTCACTATTTCAAGGCTCACTCACAACGGCTTAGCCATGCATTCATCATACACTGCTTCTTCACCATCCTCGAGAGGCCTAGATCTTTTTGTATACCTTGTCGAGGCTCGTATAAGAGCTAACATACAACGCACAGCAAGGGGAGCATGAGACAAGAGGGGCGGGAGTGGGAAGGACAAAACAGTGGGGGACAGAGACATTAGGAGATCTGTGGAAGGGAAAGGGATGGGGCGGGGAACATGGGGAATACAAGATGGACATTACAGGGACTTTCACGAAGGAAAGCAGGAAATTTGAAGGAGGTGGGCTTGGGTGGATTAATGGGGGAAGAAAAGATCGAACAGCTGTTTTGAAGGCCTGGAGGGAAGAATGGGATTGAACAGAGTGTGTGGGAGTTTATTCCGATTCCCTGGAACCAGGACCCAAGTTCCATCTTTTGTTGTTGTCATGATATTTCGCACCTTTTGCTTTAATTTTGCTCAAATGGCCAGACCTACATTGGCCAGATCATCCATTGGTCAATCCCCTCCAGGTCACAATTTTAAACCGATCTTCATGAAACTGTACCACATGGTAGAGTTCATCACAAACAAGAAACCCATTGTGTTTGAGGTCAAAAGGTCAACATCGGCCTAATTCCGAAAATTGAGAGATTGGGCCAAAAACTATGTATGTATTGTTACGGTTGTGGAAATTCACAGAACACCATTCAGGTTCCCTGAAGATCAGTTATGTCCGATATGTGTGTCCAGATTAGATTTCCCCACCAATGTTAAAGGCATTATTCGTGTGCCGGGCTGTGAATCTTGAGGTAGTATTATTCTTTTCTATCTTTATTTTAAACAACATCTCCTCACCACCTTCTCCACAACCGCCAACATCTCTTTCAACAAACAGCATCTCTTCAACGATACCACTACACCATGCCACCTCCACCACCAACACGACATCTAAACAACCAGCATCCCCACCACAGCGCCAACCACACTGCAACAACGACATCTAACAACCTCGTCAATCTCCACAACACACCAGCCCTCCTCTACAAACAAAAGCAAGCGTTAGAAAACCAAGATGCTCCGAAGAGAGACATCCGATCACGCCTGGGATTCTTCCACACCCCCCCACCCCCGCGCCCGGGAAGGAGGAGGGGCGATCCAGCCTGGGTAAAGGTTCAAAGGTGAAGTGAAGGAGGGCGCTGATTTCGGGTGAAAAGCCACCACGGCCCCTCCCCTTGGGGGCGATAAAACACCACGTTCGGAGGCGGCAAGAGAGCATTGGAGAGACGCCGACACAGAGCGATTGGAAGAGACGAGACTGAGTTGGTGTGGGAAGTTCAGGAGTCGGTGGAAGCCGGAGAGAGTCGCCAGCCAGATCGCAGTTGAAGGCCCTGGTGGAGTCCAGCGGAGTGCGGGCCGAGACACCCGAGGAGCCCGAACCAGGGCCCAGCGAGCACCAGAGGTGGCGGGTAACCTGCACGGCCTCGCGAGCTCCTTGGTCTCCCAAGTCCGCGAACATTAAAGCTTACGGGCCCATTCTCCCTTTTCTTTCTGGGGTTTTGCATGGAAGTCTGTGGCGCCTTGTCCGATAAGTAGAATTGTTGTTAAGTGCATGTACATAAATGAGTAAACAACGGCTGTAGTCTTTTTGCTCGTGTCTTGTCCCTTACCCCATTCATTGCCTTGCTTGCATATGTGCCTGTACAAATAAATGTCCCCATTGTTTGAATATTCACCTGCTCGTTGCGTCCCTTCCTCATTGAACTGCCATAATTGCGTTCGGAATATTCGCTGGTTTTAAACACCGATAAGATAATCGGGTCCAACGGGGTTGGCGATAATAAACCGCTCGGCAATCGCAGACGGAAAGAGCTGCTTAAAGCGGCTCGTTTCCGAGAGGTCCCGTTGAGGTACAACCTCTCGGTAGTCTGTCCGCACGATTAATTGGGTAAATCGACAATTCGGCGATCGACCCTGTAGCGCGAGCAGAGCATTGACAAGGTTGTGGTGTGGTTAAAAACACACCCGTAGCTGGGTTTCGGCGTTGATCCGAAAAGCTGTGACTGGATTGCCACGGTCGGTGGCGCGTGTGGCCGCAAATTAGCTAAAGGCGGTCGCACGCACGCCGGAGTGGCGAAATCCACAACAGTATATATATATATATTATATTAAATATAATATTAAATATAAATATAATAATATATATATTATTAAAAACTTATAATAATATAATATATATATATATTATTACCGGTTGTGGAAATTCACAGCACACCATTCAGGTTCCCCAGAGGTCAGTTATTTCGGTAAGTGCGTGTTCCAGGTTAGAATTCCCCACCGATGTATACGGGCATGTCCTGTGCCGGGCTGTGAATCTTGAGGTAGTGTTATTCTTTTCTATCTTATTTAACAACACCAATCCCACAAACAAACGAACTTCTCCTCACCTACATCTCCACAAACAACAACATCTCCACAAACAACACATATCAACAAACAAACGAACTTTCCTCACCAGCATCTCACAACACCGCCATCTTTTTTACCAACAACAACAATCCAACAAACAACATCTCCACAAACAAACACGATGGCATCCTCGACAGCGGCAAAGTGATCTCAAACACGGCCACGTTGTGTTAGTGATCTCAACCACGGCCGCGTTTGACGGCAGAATCGGATCAGAACGGCGAAAGGGGCGGAGCCAGCCG
>CM068967.1:1606277-1632938 GCA_035128595.1 Eptatretus atami
TTCCCCCTTCTCCCTCCTCTCTCCTCTCTCCCTCCTCCCAGTTCTTCCCCTCTCCTCCCCTCTCCTTCCCCCTCCGTCCCTCTTCCCCCTCTCCTCCCCTCTCCTTCGCCCCTCTCCTCACCTCCTGCTTAGCCCAAACGTCCATCCACCAATTCCCAATGTGAAACAGTAGCCCCTCCTCTCCCGCCCCGAGCCCCTCTCCGAACAGCCCAAGTACGTGAACAATGCTGGTCCTCAAGCTGTAATGGTGGGAGTGATTGCAGGATAATGGCTCAGGCACCATGCACATATTGTATATGCAGAATTGTCCCGTGCTCTCACTCGTATCTCTTCAACACGTTCAGTCACTCTTCTCCCCTCTAATCTAACTGCCTCCAAATCCCTTTTCTTCCCTCGTCACTACCTGCTATACCCCCACACCACACCACCCCACCCCACCCCACTTTCCCAACATCACCTTTCCAAGCTGAACAACCTTTGTGGAAAGATGGATGAAGTTCGGAAGTACGTAGACCGTTACGCGAGCCTGTCTCGCGTGTGTGAACCGATGTCGTTCTTGTCCTGTGGATCGGACGAGTTCTTTGTAGGAAGGGCTGGATATCTCATGGGGGCGCTGATCTTGCAGCGGGACACAGGAATTGAGGTACGTGACCCTTGTAATGTGCAGGAAGTAACAACAGATGTTTATACCAACATAGGTTACACAACGCTTGCCATTGCAGTCACTGTAATTGCTTCCCAGGGTATTTGCACACATGTCTGAGAGTGGCATCAAGGTCATAGGGACAGTAACATGAGGGTCAATAAGGTTGCTTGCACACACCTGGATGTGGGTGCAGGAAGGTCATGGGGGACACCACCAGGCTCAATAAGGATGTTTCCCCACATCTGGGTGAGGGTGGTAGCAGGATCATGGGGACACCACCAGGCTCAATAAGGGTGCTTCCCCACACCTGGGTGAGTGTGGTAGCAGGATCATGGGGACACCACCAGGCTCAATAAGGGTGTTTCCCCACATCTGGGTGAGGGTGGTAGCAGGATCATGGGGGCTCCACCAGGCTCAATAAGGGTGCTTCCCCACACCTGGGTGAGTGTGGTGGCAGGATCATGAGGACACCACTTGGCTGAGTTGCACACACGATTCGGTTGTTCTCGCTGTTTTTGAGTTCGATCTCTTCCTCACCGATTCACTGGTGTTGTTTTATAACCTGGGGTTCACACTTTGTTTTTTTAAATTATTTTTAAAATTAGGTTCTCCAGTGGGTACCAGCAGAAATGGTTTGGTACTCACGGAAATGTTTTTTTGTCAGCTTCCAGCATGCTAGTCTGCTTTCCTAAACCCTACTCCGGTTTTTAAAAGTGTCTCATCTTTGAATGCATTTTACTCCTCTGTAAACTCTCTCAGAACGTCCACCCCAGATGAGACACTCGCAAGGCACTCTCTCTCTTTTTCGTTCAGGAGCGTCCAGAATCTCTTCTTCCTCCTCGCTCGCGTGTTCTCCTTAGATCTATTTATTTATTTTTTAAATTTTGCATGTTACAAGTCATAATTTCTGATATAATTTATAAACTTAATTTTGTACACTTAAGTTTTGAAATCACGGAATAATCTTACCAACACCAGCTGAGAAACCCTTCCATCAAAAGCCTCTGTTGTGAGAGTATGTTTTTGAGCTTTTGGAGCATCTTTGAAGTATGCGTTGTTTTTTTTGTTTGTTTTTTTTTTAAAACCACGTACGAGTTCCAGTTATGTGTACCCCTGTTTATCACTAAAGATCATGGAGTGAGCTCATTGTTTCCAACAACAAAAGGTTAGGTGTGTGCAGGTCAGGTTTCAATGACTTGATATCTCGTTCTTTGTGCTATCGCTAACATGTTATCCAAATCCCTGTTTGCTCCACAGCTCGGTAACAATCATGGGTGAGATTATGATGGGCAGGTGAAAGTGTTCATTGCATGATTTAAGTGTTGAACATTCAAAATGATTTCTTGGTTTCTGGCCTCACTCCGGATGATTTTTTTCATTCCCAAACCTTACCTGGTGTCGTTTCCCTTGTGCAGGTGCTGCCCCCAAACCAGGCTGCTCTGCTGTGTCGGACCATGGTGGAGTCGGGTCGACAGTACTCGGCGCGCGTCCAGTCCCTATCCCCACTAATGTTTTCTTATTATGACGTGGAATATCTGGGTACGTTTGGAGGCTTTCCTTGCATATTGTGCAACTTTCTGCCACGTACCTGTACTAAGGTAGCAACTTGTGATCATGCTGAAGCCTGAACACATTGCCAAAAATAATTTTCTTACTTAAGTTTCTTAACCAAGAAAACCATGAGAAAAAAAATCCTGACAAAAGGTTATCTTTTTTTGAAAGATTTTTCTTTGTAAGAAAATTTTTGGCATTGGACACCTTCCAATTGAAGTTTATATATATATATTTATAATTTCACTCCTTCCCTTTGTGTTGGATTAGATTTCCCTTCATCAGGGTGGCTTCATTTCCAAAGCACAAGGACCTTGGATCGTTGAATCCGCAGTTAGATATCATCATGGACTTGTCCGTCCTGTATGTAGAATGCATGTTTGGTAATAGATGAGAGACTCGGAGATACATGCACAATGTCACCTGATGACATACAGGACAATGCAGTACATACTCCAAATGATAAAGATCTTTCCTGAAGGAGGGCCCTCAATCTTAGCACAAAGGGATTTAGGTGATCCCATGGTTTCCAGCCACAGAAGCACTCTCTTTATGACTTGCCACATTCTACTGCAGTGTGGACATCACATGACTTGTTTGTGAAAGAAAACAAATTGTGCAGTTTCTTTTTCCGTTTAGGTGCGGCACATGGCCTGGCCGCCATATTGCAGGTGCTTCTGCTTCATGAGAAACTGCTGTCGGAAGCTGAATGCTCCCTCGTCTGGGCCTCCGTCGACTTCCTCCTGATGCTGGAGCGTGATGGAAACTGGCCTCCTGTTATGTGTGAACAGATTGGGAGTGATGACGATCAATTGGTTCATTGGTGCCACGGTGCTCCAGGTCATGCTCAATTTGTAACAATCCGTTATTTATTTATTTTAAATCAAATTGTTTAACTGATTCATGGAAGTATTTTTGCCTCGTGCCAACAGTTAATCAACTCTTCCTGAAGTGCACTCTTGACTTCTTTTTTGCCTACAGGCGTCGCACTGTTGTTTGTCAAAGCGTACCAGCTGAGCGGTCGGCCGCAGTACCTGGCTGCGTGCGAAAGGGCTGCGCAGTGCGTTTGGAATAAGGGATTGCTTCGCAAAGGGCCTGGGACGTGCCACGGAGTCGCTGGCAGTGGTTACTTGTTTTTGGTGCTGTACCGTTTGACGCAAGATCCCAAATACTTTTACAGAGCATATAGGTTGGTGGTCATTTTTATGTTACCTATAACTTCCATCATTCGTCACCAAAACGTTTTGTGCACACTGGCAAGCAGACATTCCCCCACTTGGGGTCACTTTTTGCTTGGCTGCATATGTACATGTAAACGGTATACATGATCATAGTTTAGAACACAGAATGCTAAACCTTAATAATTTGTTGAAAGAGGATGAATAAGTTAACTTTAATTCATAAAGACCCAGTTAAACAATGGATCTTTTGTTTTTGCCTGGAGTGGTAGTTTATTGATCACTCATTGAAGAGCCTTTTGCTTTTGACAAACGAATGAAATAGTTTAATGTAATTGGCAAGCATGTTGTTGGCTCAGTGGTTATGGTGGCTGGCTTAGGATCTCAGGGTCCTGAGTTTGAGCTCTGTTGGCTGCTGAATCAACACCAGGTGGGGTTGACTCAGCCTGTCATCCTTCTGAGGTCGGCGAAACGAGTACCAGTGTGCTGGTAGAGGGGCACAGCATTAGCGGCACAGTTGCACCCCAACAAAATTTTAGCTGCCATACGCAAGAAGATTATGTACTTGGCTTACAAAGGAATAGTGAGAGACGGGACATTTCCAAAACATAAAGGGAAGAACAACGGACTGACCGTTAACACTGAAGGGGAATAATGGAATGGACGTTTCCAACAGGGAAGGGGAAGAACTGATTGGCCGTTTACAACAGTAAAGAGGAAGAATGGACTTGCCTTTAACAATACTTAAAGAACAATCGATCAGAAGTCTATGAATGGACTAGCAATTTAGAATACTGAAGGGGAAGAACAATGTACTGGATGTTTGCAACACTGAAGGGGAAGAACGAAGATGAATATTGGTGTAATTGTTGAGCAAAAATAAAGGAAAGCTAGGTGAAGGAGTTTTTTTTCTGCCATAGAGCGTTATTCCAAACTGAAGTGAAAATCAATTACCCTTGCCGAAGGAGAGGGAATTTTTTTTTTATTGCATTTGGATCCGCTTGCTTGTGCGTTCGCACAGAACTTTAGTGTTTTTCTCTGACTGCTTGGCGGATTGAGAATTTTCACCATTGGTGCGACTACTCATGCAGAATGTTTCAATGATTATGATGTCATGTGGTGTGGTAGCCATGCTGGAAAAACTTTGGACCTCTATCTCTGAAACTGTACAAAGGGAAAAAATTGAAACTTGGTACATAGCAAGTACTCATGGGAAACGAGTGCTATTTTATGTCATAGGTGCCTTCGTTATGTCATAATTGCATATGAAGAACGCTACATCCGATCAGTATGAAAATGGTGCACAAAAAATTTGATGACCATCGGTCACATGATTTGGCAGCCATATTAAAAAAATTAAATTTAAAAAGGCTGACCAAATCGAAGCAACTTTACACATATGACCGCCTATCCATGATGTCATAGGTCACATGGTTTGGCAGACATTAGATTTACCCTAAAACCCATGAAAATACACCACTCCAAAGAAGTCCTGGTGAGGGTCTGCAATCTCCTATTGCTCTTTGTTGTTGTAATTGTTAAGAGGACACGGTATTCATTTGCATGAAGTAAGTGGCATCGATAATGAAATTTGTGCATCCTTTGGTCTGAAGGTCTCTTTTTGATTTTCAAGGTTCATGGAGTTCATGTTCACGGAAGAGTTTTGTCGTGGTGCTCGCACTCCAGACTCTCCGTACAGCCTGTTTGAGGGCCTGGCCGGGACCGCTTGCTTCCTGCTCGATCTGATAAAACCAGACGGAGCAGAGTTTCCTCTCTACGCCACCTTGTGATCGTCTGCACGATGTATGTTAGGCGCAGAGGAATAATAAAAAATGGCAATTATGGTTTAAAATATTCTAAAAGTACTTAAATGGTACCAATGAATGCCACCTTTTGGGGAAAGAGCTGGAATAAACTTGATAAATCATCAAAATTCAGATTGAGAACTAATGTTAAATGACTTGTTTTTAAAAATAAACAAAGATTTCAAGCATTTTATAAATTAGGTCAAGTACTTGCTTTTATTTCTGATTGCAGACCTGAGTTCCTAAATTTTAAATGTAACTATTCAAAAGAAATACTTTGAGTACAAAGACATTTAACTTGTTTCCATCAATACATTAACTTTAGTTCAAAATACACAAATTAAGCTTCAATTGAAATTGTAGATGAGGTTGGAGTGGTAAAAGGGTGGTGGGGACACATCCAGGTGCAACCCACCGAGTCTGACCTCAGGAGAGTCGTACCAAACACTTTGGAAATGGAACGTGCTGCATTTAGGGAATGGAGCATGGACATACCCCCATAGGTCAGCATGCAATGGAGAAGAGGAAGTAATTCCCAGCTGAGGATGGAGAAAAGTGATGGCATTGCTAGTACCAAAAGTGCTATGTGAAGTGACATCACTTCCCCCAAGCTCACTGGCTGTGTTTGTCTGAAGCCAAGTTGGGTGGTGGTGTGTGTGATGTTGCAGCTCTTCCATAAGCCTTACTCCATGTTAAAAATAAAGCCCTGGAAAATTGAAGAATTCGTCACTATCTACATCGGGGCCCATGGTTCCTTTGCTCTACGACCCTGTTTATCCTCGCTCGTTACAAACTTCAGAGCTACGCATGCCAGCATGAGCAATGGTTCACATGGGAATAGAAAACAGGTGAACCAAACCTCCTCGGTTACCTGAGAGGAATATCTTTAATGTGATGCCTCTTAACCCGAACACAGTCATCATTAATTTTGCACACATCACTCCCATTTCTCCATTTGCAAAACCCTCTTTCAACATCAGCTGCTCCATGAGTATAGTCTTTAAAACGAGGAATGAAAAAATATTTTATTTAAAAGCACGAAAAAAGTGAATAAAAGAAAAAGCCGACAAATTCACAAACTAACCCTAACTCCAAACATTAGCCGATAACGAGTTTGCATTTGCTTGAGCCAAACTGAAAATATTTAGTCAACAACCTTCAGCAGGCTGCTGTCCCATCACCGAATCACAATTGCGATGTTAAATGAATGAACACCGTGCAGATGCTCCGAACATTACAAAGGAGTCTTTTGCTGGGAGGAACAACTAAAGCAAATAACCATATCTCTATGTAAATTCAAAAGTGGACAAAACTAGGAACTGGCTAACTTGTACACAACCACCTTTCCCATAAGAAACAAGTACCAGAGTGAAGTTATGAAACGAGTACCAAAGCATAGGAATCCATATTGGCAGCGAAAGCCAAATCGATCGGCGAAAGAAACCCCCGAAACAAATCGCACAATGTTGTTTCTTACAGAGCAACCCGCATACATTGTTGGCACAAAGTGAAATAAAAAAAAATCAACTAAAACATACATCTTGTTACAGGTTTGTGCATTAATAATCAGCTCTGAGTGTGTCAAACTGAATTCTGTCAAATGGCACACTACAAAAGGGAATGTCCATGTACATCAAAATCACATGATGTGAACATGTATTCAAACCGCATACTAAGCATCATTTGGAATGTAAATACAGAGAGTATAAGTAACAGAGTAAAATAAATCAAATTCCAAACGCCTTTCCATCCAAAGAAACAAAATGGCTCCTTTCCCATAATACACGGGTAAAATACGTGAACGGCACAGTTGCACTTGCTTAATCACACCGGGGTGGCATCACTGGCTGAAGCCACATCATTGGTTCTTAGCACGATGGCAACCAAGCAAGTACAACCGTGTGGTTTCACTCGAGGTCATCATCAAAAAGGCAAGATGAGCAATCGCTTCACCCAAAAACGACATTTCTTCAATACAAAAGGACAAATGACATCATTTTACCATTACTATTTTGCCAAATCCACAGATTCAATGAATATGAGACACCCTCAAGTCATAATCAAATAGCTATATCATTAATGACTTCATCATTGAGCATTTTTTTAGGCTTTACTGGAGGTTTTGGGACGTTGTTCGGCCGATTACTCGAAGCATTTTCATTAAGGTTTTCTCTCGAATGTGTGCGTCTTGGATTAGTTTCAGAATGTTTGTCTTGGTCATCAGAAAGATACTCTTGAGATCTAGTACGGCGTGGGTGGTCATAATCGCTGTCGCCATCATCCCGACGCCTATCATAATCATCCCGACGACGGTCATAATCATCCCGACGACGGTCATAATCGTCTCGACGACGATCGTCATCACGGTAGTTGTCATCCCGACGACGATAGTCATCACGGTAGTTGTCATTCCGTCTACGATCGTCATCACGATAGTTGTCATCCCGACGACGATCGTCATCACGGTAGTTGTCATCCCGACGACGATCGTCATCACGGTAGTTGTCATCCCGACGACGATCGTCATCACGGTAGTTGTCATCCCGACGCCGATCATAATCATCCCGACGCCGATCATAATTGTTATGATTGCCGGTATCACGATGTCTGTCGTAACTGTCAGTGTAACGATGGTCAGAACGCTCAACGTCATGTTTATCCTTGTCCACATAATTGGGATCACGGTCTTCAAAATCTTGATGGCCCGGTGGAATTGGACTTCTGTCCTCTCCTCTCTCGTATGCCTCACTTGAGGGTTGGGATAATGGAAAAGCAATGATGAAAAGGTCAGTGGTATGTTTCAGTGGCTGAGCTGTGATGCATGATTCAGTGCAGGGCACCGATGGTGTTGTACTTACGTCATTGAATAATCGTCTTCGAGTTTTTGATTTCTCCTCCTCACGCAACAAATGACCACAGCAATGATGATGATCAGAAGGAGAACCCCCCCTGCAATTCCAGCCATGTACAGCAAGGCATTGCTTTTGGCTGGTGGGACAAGGCACAGTCACACAAAGAAAACCCTTGATTCACAATAAGATCGAAATTCGCTAATGCGTTACAAAAGCGTGACAGCGCGTCAAAAAATCATATTCAAATAATTCCACTAAATTCGTCACTTCTGGAATCATTTGATACCACATTTTGGGTTTCACTCATTATAAACGCTTCCAGTCACTGGAAAACGAAGAAAATATAGAATGTTTGCCAAAAAAGTGGGTGTAACGTGCGTCAGGTTTGACCGAAATATGAGGGGATAAAATGCCGTTTTTCACATAATAGCAGAGATATCACGGCCTTCATCGGAAAACAATGACATGTTGTTTGTGCAGTGCCACTTGGCACACGTCTATAGCGTCATCACTTCTGTTGTACCTCGTTCATGTGACCTGCAGACCACTTTCACGTGCGTAAGACAATTTGCACAGACCTGCACCATCAGTTTCGTCGGGCGTTGTTTGCACGATCGGCCATCAATAGAGGGATTCATGCAGATCGGTATACTACAATTACGATGTAATACATACAATTGATATCTTTATTGCAATGCAGCTAAATAGTAAAGCTTATCATCATTTATGCTCCCCCGTGAAACTTTTGACGGACACATATTACGCACGTGAACCGAGGAAACATCGCTCCGTACGAGCAATTCGTCGATCTTTTCGGCGAAACGTGTTGCAGAACAAAGGATTCTGAACGTATTCTCTGGGGCGATTAATATTCCAATAGAGTAATAGACGTATGCGAGTACGGCTACTAGGGGTATGCAAATGCGTTCTACGCGGACGCCACAAAACTAGTTCATCGGAATCAACGTTTTTCGGAACAAGATATGTAAAATCGGACAAACGATATTTCGATGCCGCACACTTTATTACGGACGTGTCCTACGATATGTAACTACGTAATGGGAATAGAATATTCGACACTGGGCAAAGGTATCTAAAAAAGAGGCAAAATTATAACGTACCGAATTCCATGAAGGCAATGTAACGCATTAGCAAATTTTGACTCGTATCAGAGATCAGTGCTACAATAGTCTCGTTAGTATGATTAATGGAACCAAATGGCATTTTATCACCAGTCTCAAAGTCAAATCTCAATATTGTGAACAGCAAACTACCGAAGGGTATCCATGCATTTGACTCGGTGTTCAACTTGCATGCAGTTGTGTTGTGCAGGTAGTGTGAACAGCAAACTACTGAATGGTATCCGTGCATTTGGCTCGGTGTTCAACTTGTGGTTGTGTTTCGAAGGTAGAGGTTGTGTTGTTTAAACATATGTTTTAACCAATCTATATCTTTCTCTGGAAAGAAAGAGCAAGTGAGGAGAACTTACCCATATGCTAATGATGAAGTAGGAATGTGAGCAAGAACACCATTATTGATCAGAATGCACCAGAACAAAAGAGACAGTAGGAAGAAAGGTGGGGGGGGGTGGGGGTGGGGGCGGTCCACTAACAGCAGAGTTGAATGATAAAAGAGGGAGACGGACAAATAATGCAAAGGGGGAATAAATAGGGTTTGGGGAGGATGCACAGGGTGGATAAAATAGATTAAGAAGATGGATTCCATGCTGGTGGTACACCACCAACTCACAGCATCCCCTTCCCTTTTCTAACGTCAATAAACTTAACCTAACTTTCTTACATGCAATGAATTTTCACAACCAAATGTTGAGAGGTGTGCATGCTAACCGCTAGGGGAAAGAAGGTGAAGTGATGTTTCAGGCATTAACTTTTCAAAGCAAGAGAGGGAGGCCTCTGACTTGAAGTCTTAAGTTTCCTCATACTCATCTCCCTACTCTCTTCCTGTTTGTTTATTCCTTTATTCATTGCGTCCAACTCTGACCGCACTGTATATTGCGTTTTTACACTCGGTCACCTCGCTCTTCCATAAACAATAAGAAAAAGAGCAATCGGAGATTGCAGACCCTCGTCAGGACTCGTTTTGTGTTGTGTTTGTGTACTGGTGTGTTATGTAATTAGAGACAATGAGAACTGCCACTTTATAAATGCTGGCAGTGATGACTGGTTCAGCCATTTCAGAGAAGAAGATTTTTGAAGGTTTAAAAAAAAAAATTTTTTTTAAACGATATGGCTGCCAAATCACGTGACCGATGACATCAAAAAAAAATTGAAGACCATTTTATCCCTAGATGACCCTCAATTTTCATACTGATTGGATGTAGCGTTCTCTATGTGCAATTATGACGTCATAACAAAGGCACCTATCCCATTTTAAATAAAAAAATTTTTAAAATCACACATTCCCCACGAGGAGTATTTGCTCTGTGCCAAGTTTCAATTTTTCCCTTGGTGCTGTTTCAGAGATGCAGAGGTTCAAAGTTTTTCCAAGATGGCTGCCACGTCACGTGACCTATGACGTCAATTATTAAACATTCTACATGAGTAGTTGCACCAATGGCGAAAATTTCATCTCAATCCGACAAACAGTTGTGGAGAAAAACACGAAAGTTCTGTGCGGACAAACAAACAAACGGACCCAAATGCAATCCCCCTCCTTTGGTGAGGGTAATAAAAAGGATGATTTTGATCCCAGGAATAGGCAGGCACGCGCTCACGCACGCACGCACGCACACACCTCAGTTGATCCATCAAAGGTATTTAGCCAAACACAGAGAGAGGCACACAACGATCAAAACCGACGATGTTCAACATAAAACATCTTCAGCGACAGGACTCACGGTAAGAGACGGTCAATTTGAACTCGGATGACATCTTGCCCATCTTGTTTGTGGAGGTACACTGGTAGATTCCATTGTTTTGAAGGGACAGGTTCTTCATCGTAAGAGTTCCAGCATCGGGGTCTGAGGAACAAAGGGAATTACTCACGAAAACCCATGTATTGAGAAGAGTGTGTGCAAACACCAGAGATGTCAATACGTCACACTTGAGCCAAATCCAAAGTACCTCCCAATTCCCGAGGGTCAAGTCCCACGTTTACTTATAAACCGAGTGGAGTACAAGCTGTCAAGGAATTAAGACACACGGCTTCATTTTGCAATGTTTGTTCTGAAAAGCTGTTTAACTTGAGTTTTTAGCTCGCTTGTTTGAAGAACAGAGAGCTATAGTGATACCCCCGGCGTGAGCGTCAGCGTGAAAATGTTAAAGTTTTTGTGCAAGTTATTTAGAAGCTTGCCATTCATTTAATATGTGTACTAGGATGCTGATATTTGGCATGGAGGTTCCTTTGGGGTATACTATTGGTGTAGTGAAGTTGAAATTAACAAATGATTTTAATTTTTTTTTTTAATTTCAACCTAAGATGGTGTCAAAGCCACCCAATGCTCGCCTGTTTATACTAGATGCTTGCCATTCATTTAATATGTGTACTAGTTTTACTGATTACAATATACAAATAATATATTGCTTTAAAATTATTGGATGCAGACACTTCACTGCAATGCTTTATAAAAAATATTATTGGACTCGTCTTTTAAAAACGATAAATGTATAAGCAGGCAAGCATTGGGTGGCTTTGACACCAACTCTGGTTATTTGTCAACTTCATGCAGTGGATAGTTTTTGTTTTGTTCCGAGTAAAAATAATTTATGTTAAATTTACTTCACATATCTAGTGTACCTACTTGAACAGATGTACACGAGATTAGTAAAAAAACGTGGAATTTTTGTGCCACCCAACCGAGCCTTTTTATGGCTGAGTTCTCGAATTTTTATATCTTCGTGAGACCACTTTGGGAACGTTTACCACCATCATGAATCAATTAAAAGCACACAAGTGCAGTGTATAAACCAGCTGGGTGATTGGCAGTCAGCACATGAATGCAAGGAAGGAACAGGTAAGGACATTTTAATAATTCACTTGTATATTTATTATGTACTTTAAAATGAAGCGAAAAACTTATTAACCTCAGTTGACTTTTAAGATCACATGCTTTTTTTATGTTTTCCTTTTAAAAATAAATCGTGGTATCATTTATTACTGACGAAGTTTAGTTTAAACAATGCAAGTCACCCAACATATTTCAATCAGCCTTTTTTTTTTTATCAGATCGGGACGTGCACAGGGTCACATATCATAGGCCAAGTTTCAACGACTGTGCACGGGGTTACTGATCGGGGGCCAAGTTTCCCTGAGTCGGTACAAATGTTCATGGTGTGAATAAAGTTGTTTCCCACGTTGGTAAGACTGGTGCTTTCCACTTGGACATGGTGTGCTGTCTGGAGAGTGGAAACTCCCTTTAACCTTTGTGGTGATCGGTACGCGACCCGGCGGCCGTGAGCGCTGCACGTGTACACGTACATGGTATATGTCATAGACAGAACCATGCACGCCCGTCACTGAAAATAATTTAAAATATGTTTTAAACCTCGTTTTAATTTGATGTTTAGTCAACGATTGTTTTCCGAACACTGTGAACAAGTCATTATAAACTCAAGTCCCCAGACATAAAGTCCTAAATCCGAGTCATATGTTAATGTCGTCAAGTGGAAATATTTTGCACCTCAAGCACAGATAACCAAACACATTTTCATCCAGACCTGCAGTAACTTTTGGTGGCATTGCAACCTCCTTGTCTGGTTCTTCAAACCGCTTCCATTCATACTGAGGTTTCGGAGCTCCCTCTTCAGATTTGCAGGTCAGAACGATGTCATGACCCAGGTCAGGGGTACCTGAAATGGAGATTATAGGGAGGGAGGGAGGGACTGGGAGAGAAGATGATGTTTATTGGAAAATTACGTGAATATAATGAAAAAGTGAATTAGATGTGAGGCAGAAGAGTGAATATCACTTACAAAGCACTGCACTCCAACAGTCCAGAGACAATTTACATACCAGAAAGACATGCCTCACTGTTCTAGGCCACGGCTCAATTTTTTTTTTTTAATTTAATTTTTTCCAAACAAAATCAAGCCTTGCGGAAGAGCTAGAAAAGTGAATGGATCAGGACACAACAGAGCAAAAGGAACAGTAAAAAGGAGGAGGAGGAACAGCAGAGTTAAGGGACAAGATAGAGGCAGACTTGGACAAATAAGGGATGTGGGGAGGACCCTTGGGGTGGATAACAGGCGGCCAGAAACAAATTCTCAGGAAGGAAAAAATGGAAATTTGGAAGGAGGTTGGATTGGGGTTGGATTAAACTGTGGAAAAGATCATGGTGTTGCATTGGGGACGATCTGAGATGGTGGTGAACAGCTGTCTTGAAGACCTGAAGGGAAGACTAAGATTAAAGAGGAAGTGGAAGAAAAAAAACAAGAGGAACAAATGAGTGTAGATGAGCAGTGGTCCTGGATTTAGGTAGTTTCACCAGAAGGAAAGTTTGTGTGTCTGTGTGTGTGTTGTATGGTGTGTGGTCGATACAACTGCCTTTTCTCAGAACAACCATTATTCAATGAAAGATGTACGGATGGTTTCACATGGTCATTTCTCTTGACAATCTCCACCTTGTTGACGTACTTTTTGGAGGAACATCCCCACAATCTTTTACATTACCTCCACCACCAAAGTTGGAAGGAGGTAATGTTTTCACCTCTGTCTGTCGGTTTATTACTGTTACTTGCGAAAATCGAAGATTTTTCAGGCATATTGGTTGGTCCTGTGCGTTATTCTGTTTGTTTGTATGCCAATCACCTGCAGGTCACACATTTTAAACACGAATCTTCATGTAATATATATATATATACACTGATGAGCCAAAGCATTATGACCACCTGCCTAATATGCTGTTGGTCCCCGTGTCCCGCCAAAACAGCGCCGACCTGCTGAGGCATGGACTCGCCAAGACCCTGAAGAGTGTCCTGTGGTATCTGGCACCAAAACATTAGCAGCAGATCCTTCAAGTCCTGTAAGTTGCGAGGTGGAGCCGCCGTGGATTGGACTTGTCAATCCAGCACATCCCACAGATGCTCAATCGGATTGAGATGTGGAAAATTTGGAGGCCAGGGCAACACCGTGGACACTTCTTCATGTTCCGCAAACCATTCCCGAACAATGTGTGCAGTGTGGCAGGGCGCATTATCCTGCTGAAAGAGGCCACTGCCATCAGGGAATACCATTGCCATGAAGGGGTGTACCTGGTCTGCAACGATGTTAAGGTAGGTGACAAGTGTCAAACTGACGTCCACATGAATGAATGGACTCAGGGTTTCCCAGCAGAACATTGCCCAGAACATCACACTCCCTCCACCGGCTTGTCGTCTTCCCACAGTGCATCCTGGTGCCATCACTTCCCCAGGTAAACGGCGCACACAAACACAGCCATCCACGTAATCTAAAAGAAAACTGGACTCATCGGACCAGGCGACCTTCTTCCACTGCTCCAAGGTCCAGCTCCGATGCTCGTGTGCTCATTGCAGGCGCTTTCGATGGTGGACAGGGGTCATGGGTACTCTGACCGGTCTGCGGCTATGCATCCCCATACGCAGCAGGGTGCGATGCACTGTGGATTGTGACATGCCTCCCATGACCACCATTAAAATTTTCTGTGACGTGCCACAGTAGACCATCTGTCAGTTCGGACCAGATGGGATAGCCTTCGTTGCCCTCGCACATCGATGAGCCTTGGGCACCCAATACCCTGTCGCCGGTTTGTGGTTTGTCCCTCCTCGGACCACTGTCGGTTGGGACTCACCACTGCTGACCGGGAGCACCCCATAAGCCTTGCCGTTTCAGAGATGCTCTGATCCAGTCATCTGGCCATAACAATTTGGCCCTTGTCAAAAAGTCGCTCAGGTCTTTACTCCTGCCCATTTCTCCTGCATCCAACACATCAACTTCAAGAACTGACTGTTCACTTGCTGCCCAATATATCCCACCCTTGACAGGTGCCATTGTAACAAGATAATCAATGTTATTCACTTCACCTGTCAGTAGTCATCATGTTTTGGCTCATCATGTGTGTGTATATATATATATATATAATATATATATATATATATTATATATACATATACGAGGTCCGTCTAAAAGTAACGGACTGACTGTTTGTGTGCTCCACTTACACAACTTGAATGAACGGGTTGCGTCAGTCTTTCACAACATTCAGCAATATATATGATTGTGATGGTTGACCGCTCTATTGTGTGATTTTTTTACAGGTCGTGCTTTACACGTTGTCTAGTCTGAGTCGTCACCTATGAGTCGTGAGCAGAGAGCCAATCTGAAGTTTCTTGCCAAGCTTGGCAAAACACTTCCGAATCCTTTGCAAGTCTACAGGGAAGAAACGATGTCACGTACACGTGCATTTGAATGACACAAGAGGTTCAAAGAGGGACGGAAGGAGTTTGAAGACTATACATTGTCTGGAAGACCATCAACGAGCAGAACGGTGGACAACATCGAGCGTGTGAAACAGATGGTGCGCGCAGATCATCAAATCACGGTGCGGATGATTGCTGAGGAAATTTCCATCAACAAGGACACTGTCGAAAGCATCATCACTGAAAATCTCGAAATGCGCAAGGTGTGCTCAAAGATGGTCCCCAGGCTGTTGTCCGAGGACCAGAAACAGCAAAGTCACTGTCTGTCAAAACATTATCGAGCGCCTCGAGGACGATCCAGACCTGCTCGGGAGAGTCATTACTCGCTGATGAAATGTGATATTCGAATCGATCTGCACACAACGCAGAGTGCGTAATCCATACCAAGCCAAGAATACAGGATTCGAGTCGATAGGTCAAGGTAGTTATGTTTTATGAACAAGGCATGTCCACGAGTTCTACACAGGTCAACAGTGAACATACATGGAAGGATTTCGACTTCAGAGATCATCCGGACACGAGAGGATTTGGATGAAACGTGGGTCTCCAATGACAAGCCGCTTTCAGTGCCTGAGCATCCGACAGTTTCTGGTCGGAAGGAAACGTGCAGACTCTTTACAACCCCCGTATTCTGCCAGACTTGGCCCCATTGGATTTTTCCTATTCCCCAGCCTTCAAAAGGGGATCAAGGGGATCCCTTTTCCTGATGGAGGCATCAAAAGGGCCGTGATCGACGACTCCGGAGGATTCCAGAAGAAGCCTTCCGGGGGTGTCGAAGCGGAAGAAGAGGATGGACAGTGTGTGAGACTGTGAGGGAAAATATTTTGAAGGGGACAAGTGTATTTCAATATATCTTTTGGAATAAAATTTTGTGTCAGTTCCGTACTTTTGACTGAATCAATGAATGCATATATCAATGAGAAATACGGTCCATCATCTGTCATGAAGTCGTGAAGCCTCCATGAAGCGTGCAGCGCCGTGACATAGTCCGAAATTTCATTACACTGTACTGTCAGTTGCACTTCACTGCACACACTAATTTATTAATTAGGATGAGGCGCTTGGAATGTACTTTGACCCTTTAGACTGTAGATCTTCGAACTTGAAAACCAAAGGCCAGATACAAAACCCCACTCAGACCTGAGACCACAAAGCCAAGGATCAAGACCAAGACCCCAAGAAAAACAAAGACTCAAAACCAGAAGAAATTAAGGCCTTAAAGAACTATAATAAGACCTTAAGACCATATTACTTAAGATTGACCCCTTTTACATATTTAGAACTTTCACCCTTAGACACCTTAGATTCCCTTATCTTTCTTACGCCCCTTATTCCTTAGACCTTAGACAGACATTATAGCTTACCTTTAAACAGATTCGAAAGTTGGACCCTACATTTAAGCTTTAGACACTTGTCCTTTTGATTACAATAAATACAATAAAAATATAATGTCACAAATATTACAATAATTGTACAAATAATTTTGTATTGTGAGTCAAATCATGACAATGCAAAACTCAGTACATATTATCCAGGAAAACAGCCTGGACCTGTAACTCGGTGTGGGTGAGGAGAGCATTACGAGTGATCTACGTCGATCCATCGTTTGGTTAACGTAAATAAATTGAAACCAGTGAAGACCTCATAGTGAGTCTGGTCGACCTCTGTTGAGGATTCTTAATTGCGTACTTTTGAACTTCGAGTGGAGAAATGTAGTATTAATTACATTGGCTGACACCTAAATGACCTAATTAATTAACGGATAATTGGAATGTACTTTTAGATGTAGACTAGAGCCCTTACATCCTTTTCAATGTTTAGACATATTGAACTTTTTTTATACCTTTAAGACTACACTAGCCCTTTAGATTTAGACCTGAACCCCTTTGGAACAGAGACACAATGACCACTTAAGACCATTTAAACCCAAAGAACCCTTAGACTCTAAGATCTGAGACCCTTGAACCTTACAACTAATCTAATACTTAGTCCTAAATCTGAAGACCCTCAGATTTAGCCTAGGCTTAGACGAAACCTCATTAGACCCTTCGGCACAAAGCACATGACCTCGTTGACCTTTGTGAAGGCCTTGCAATAACACGAGTTCAACCATTTAACAAAAGCTTATTGTAAACCATCATACAAGCTCTCTTCTCGGAGTTTTTGTGCACGGTCATATGATTGAGCATGGCTATTGTGCCATGCAAATACCTACAACAGTGCATGGTCTCATTTTGCCAACTTCGAGGATGACAGGTGAGTAACCCCTGGTGAATTCACAGGAACAGGGCTCAATGTGACCTAAATCCAACAGCCCGTACCAGGAGGCACAAGCTTGACGAAGCACAAAATGCAAAATAGAATTAATAATTAATTTATCTTTCTTTTTTTAGTTGCTCATCTGGTTAGTAACAAGGAAAAGTCAGTGCAAAAAACGGGTTCCATGACAACAATTCACCATATATCAAATGACTTTTGTGATTTATTATTGCCAATCAGAATTATTTCAAGATAAGAATGAAACACTGCAGCTATTAACATGTAGGTAATGTGTAAAAATTCGTTCAAAATTATCATAGTACCCACCAAACATATAAAACGAGCAGGTAGTATTAGAAATGTACAGTTAAACCAAATTTTTTCACCATCATCATGTAATACACTTGATCGTCAAAATTTCAAATAACAAATGCTGTTCCCAATGATATTGTTTATTTATTTCACATTTGAATTTATTTGGATTCTTATTACGACATCTTCTTGTTTTGTTTTGTACTGTTGTCTATCCTTGAGCAAGATGCTCAAACTGGTTATCGACGTAGAGGAAATTGTGGACAGGTGAGTGTGTGAAAGATAAAATGCTCAATTTGGGAAGATCAAATCAGATCGAAACGAATTTTAATTCTAAAGTGTTCTTCTACATTGAAATGAGGTAAAAACAACATAGATTGTATAAAGTGTATAATTAATAATATATATATATATATATATAATGAAATCTTAGCAGGATACTTTATTAAACAGGTTTGGCAGATTCGACAAACTGGTGGATGATCTATAGTACAACAAGCCGCTGATTGTTCGTGGATCAAAACTAATCTGTTCAGCAATGGAGGAGATCGTGCACCTGGTGCTGTTCTAGTTCATTCATGGATTTTGACCTTATATAATATGTCAGTTTTGGCATCAGGCTTCACTTATTGCGAGCATCAATGGAAGTGAGCAAATATAAAATATCCCCATTCCATCTTAATCACATTTACACAAATAGTATTAACACCAAATCACATTGACATTAAATAACTTGATAACATCAACCAATTATCTATACGATAAAAGGTGTGTTGATTGGTGTTGTTGTTGGTGTGTGTGGTTGTGTGGTGGTGTGTTTGTGTGTGTGTTGTTTTGTGTGTGTGTTGTGTGGTGTGTGTGTGTGTCTATTTGTCAGAGTGGTATATTCCTAACATAACTCCAACTATAAAATAGCAGCTCTGAAACTTTGCATGATACTAAAAAACTAAAGGAGTGCAAATGAAAATTGGTGTTGGGTATTAAACCCTCCTTTGGAGATAATTAATGCATTATAATTATATTCCTTAATCAGGCGTCCCAGCCACCACCGCTGGAACAAAGCAATTCTGTAACCTGCTGGGTTGAAGCACGAGTTTTTTGCTGCTCAACATGTCTTGAATTGAACAGGCGCAAGATTTATAAGATAAAGTTGTTTTTTTCAATTCCACTCATATGATGCCCTGTTCACATTTTCTATATTAGTTGTGTAACATCGCTTTTTAATACTATATTTTCACTAAGGAGCTGAGGATTTCAATGCATTATAGTGCGATTTTCACTCTACTTACACATCTAATATAGAATCATCGAAATATTATTTGGTTTGAGGATCGATATCGTCCAAATAAAAAGGGCGAAATTGTTGTAATCTGAAATTTTAAAGAATAAGAGTTTATAACTCAGTAACTCAATAGACTATGTTAATTTAAGGACAGCAAGGCTTTATCAAAAATGACACAAGAAATTGCATTCAAAGTATAAACTATTTTTCTCCCGTTTGAGATTCTATTATGAACAATAAATTAGGAACTGTGCAAAATAACGCACTTCATGAACGATATTGTATTAATGCTCACTCAAGACTCACGCGTCCCAGAGGATGCCTAACCAAGCATGCCATATTGTGTTTAATTTCCGATTCGCGAGTGCTCTCGACAGTATCAAGCAAATCTGGTTAAAAACGGATGTAAAAAAAGTTTAACAGTTATTCGACGCGACGATGTAGCACTGAAGTACGAGTACAGACGAGTGCAAATACGATTTTCTGCAATGTTTATTTCACGGGGATTGAACGTTTGCGATTACAGGGTGTTTGATAAGCGAAACTCTGTGGGATGAAGTCATTTTCATTATAATATCATTATATTTCACTAACTGCTGCGTGCGCGGTGAAGACTCTTTAAATTAACAATCCTTTGGTTGCCAGGACCAGTCTGCAATCTTACTTATCAGACCATTTAATTGGAATGCTTGCATAGGTTAGCCCACCTGCCAAGCACCATGTCGATGGGTGCTGTAACCGCACACGTCATTCTGAGTGATAGTTTAATCCTGCGAATGCCTTTTCCCGCGCACGTCATTCAGAGTAAGTGGTTTATCGTCACCTTGATCAGTGTTTTATGCTCCACCCTGAGCGAGGTGTGTTCGTCACTCTGAACGAGTGCTTGTGCTCCGTCACCTGAGCGGTGTTAATGCTCCGTCACCTGACGAGTGTTCGTGTCCTTCAACTGAGGATGGTTCTGCCGTCACCTAGGTCGTTTGTGCTCCATCACCGTAACGAGTGTCGGCTTCCGTCACCCTGAGAGTGGTTCGGCTTCTGACACTGGAATGTTATTGGTATCACATTGAGTGAGTGTTGTACAAATAAACGCGTTCCAAGCTATTGCTTATTAACAGGCTTTCTAATTACGAGCCAAATGTTTTCCACCATCAAATCAAGTTATGAATAAATAATGTTTATTATATATTTTTATTTGATTACATTGCGAGGCTCATAGTGAGACTAACAACAACAGACAATGGGAGGCAGGAAGACAAGAGGTGAGAAGAAGGACAAGAGGGACAGAGGCATTGGATTGTGAAGGGGGATGGCGGGAACACGGGTAATACAAATGGACACAAAGGGACTTCTAAGAAAGCAAGGGATTGAAGAGTGGGGTGGGGTGGATTAAACGGAGTATAAAGATCGTGATTTTGATTGGGAAATAGTGGTGGTGAACAGCTTGTGAAAGGCGAAGAGATGGGATGAATAAAGTTGGTGAGTATATTCAGGGGAAAAAAGAGAATAAAGAGTGAAGTGACATTATTCGGATTTGTAGTACAAGAGGGGGTGCTGGCGAACTGAGCCTGGCGAAATGGGGGCAATTCAGAAGAGCAGGGGGCGACCGAAGGAGACGTGGAAACAGAAACAAGGCCTGCCTATGAGAGAGTGAGAGGCCCAAGAACTCACCCACTGCGGAGATAACTAATAACCTAAAATGCGTTGGTTCCACAGCAGAAGCTAAAAGTTGAAGTGGGATACCAGAGAGAGAGAGTACTCACAGGCTGGACAATAGCTTTGTATGGGTCAGAGCTCAGATGTGCACAGGAAGACTGACACAGAGCTCGCAGTCGGTGACTGCTTTGGAGACTCCTCCCGACCTCCCGATCTCCTCCCCTATCCTCTTCTCCTCACTCTTCTCTCTCCGTTCATTCGGACATAATCATAGATATATGTTGGTTCCGAGTGCCCGTGCAGGTTTCTCGTGCGTGTCGAGATATGTGATGTCGAGGGAGATTGCTCAGCTATCCGACAGTGTTGACCGGTCACTATTGCTCGTCCATCCGGTGGTGTTTTGGACGTCCGCAGTATTTTGTCATCCAGAAGCATAGGCGGTGTTTGTCCTCCAACGCTGGTCGGACCATCCAGGTGTATTTAGTCTGGACGAGAGTGGTCTCCGGATTGTTGGAAAGGAGCTTGTTCGGGCCGTTTTTATATTAGACCTGTCAAGGAGGATTCACTGTTATTATATACTGTATATGCAATAATTTGATGAGAGGTAGATCGTATACCCCCCCAACACAGTCGCTCTTCTCTCTCCTCAACTGTTCCTTCCCCACCTCCTTCAGCTCTCCTCCTTCTCATTTCCGCTCATCTCTCACTCTCTTCGCTCTCTACTCACCTCCTCTCATCTTCCACTATTTTCTCCCCCCCCCTTTTTTTAACATCAGCAAGCGACGGGGATATGGTAATAAATAAGGGCCGTTAATTACTTCAAAAGGGTTTAAATTAACCAACTCCAAATTTTTCTCCTGCCTTTGGTGTTTTTATGTGGCATGATGAATTTCAGCAGCTTGTTTATGTTTTGGAGTATGGAGCACGCACAAACCACAACACACAACACACACACCCTCTGCTTTTATGTAATAAAAAAACTTCCAAGAACATGACAGACCAGAATAGAGCAACTATAACAGTGGTATAGTAAAACAGCAAATATCGGGTTCAACTCTGCTGTGTGAGGTAATTATTCCTATAGTAAGTGGAATATTAGGGAGCTGCCGAATGTTGACATATAATGGCAGAGGTCGTTGAATTCCACGTCGTGTAAAAATGGACTTCAGCCCCAACTCCTTCTTCATTTTAAGTCTCACTCATCCTGTCGCCCTTCCCCCCCCCTCAACTCAATCTCAACCCTATCCAGTTTGTCCCCTCTCCCAACCAATCTTTCTGTCTCTGCTTTCTCTTCAAGTCTTCAACCCACCCCCCAACTTCATAACAGTCTCCCAATCCAAGTCTGAACCCTCCCCATCCCCCGCCAACCAACATACCTCCAATTATTTCTGCCCCCCAACCTCACTCCAAATCCTATACCTCCAATTCCCCTTCTGTCAAGTCCTACCCTGCCTCTGCGCTGCCCGCCCCATCCGCAAATATAAGTCTGCATAAATACAGAATAGAAATACGATTATTGAGAAGTGCCAAGTTCGAATGCTTTACGTTGGGACAATCCTCAATCACCGGCCCATATAACACACACACAACCACCACACACACAAACACAACCCCCATTCACCCGCACATACCACTATCAAAACTTAGCAAAAGGAAAAATGGTCAAATCAACTTGGCTTGCAAAACGAACCAAACCACAATCTATAACAGCTCTCACAGTTCTGAGCTCTACTGCACCAAAATCATTAATAAAATTATATCTTTCAACTTACCCGTGCCTCCACAAGCCCAGAATGACTCCATCGTGTTCAGAAACACATTCCAACACGTCAATACTGTAAGCAATCCCTGGGGGGTGTAAACATTATCCCACTGCATTTGCAAGCCCAATGGTCGCAGGTCCTCACAGATAATGAATGTACCTGATAGTGAGCAGAATTTCAGTTTTCATTGTGCTAAGAGCCCACCTTAATAAAAATAAGTATATGCAAACAGGAATTATAATTAGAAAAAAAATAAAAAGTAAAAAAAACTTACATCGTACGATTTAAAATTTTGGACCAATTTCAATCTGCGTTCTGCACAGCGATGAGTTTGAGCAGATTAAGAAAAAGGTAGTTATTAATAAAAAAGTGGTCGACAGATTTTCCTTACGTCAGCTTCAACACAGCTGGCTTAACACAATGGTTTTTCTTTTAGATGCACAAAGCCTAAAATAACCATGTCAAAGTCATGTCAGGCATTGTGCATACTAATTTTAGTTTTTCCATACTTCCTCGTGTCATCGGGGACAATCGTTTGAAACTATAGTAATCCATAAACAATAAGCGCAAAACTAAGGAGCCATTTATTTAGTACTATCGGTTGAGAATATAACTAAAATAATAACGTCCAACCTCTATACGTAGATATAAGTTGGTAAAAATATAAAAAATATAATGTATTGCCAATAGTTCGTTAATAAATAACTGAGAGGAACTGTTTAAAACAAAGGTGGGCGCATAGGCATCAGATGGGACCATGAAGCGACAGTTAAACGTTTGGCTGTTGGGTCAGGCTCTTTGTCAACTTATGGGCAATGCAATGCATATCAAGCCATATGACTCACAATGTATTAAATAGACATAAACAGGACTACATTTTTTCTTCATGTGTAATCTGGTTATTTTAATTGTCGGGAGCGTGAGACGGGCTGTGCTATAAACTCTCAATAATAAGGGACGCAGAAGAAGTGTTGCAACTTAGAAATCATCCATAGTGTGTACGCTAGTGATAATTTTCCATGGAATCACTAAAAATAACTTTACACTCATTTAAACATCTACAACCTCTCATGGAGATAACGTCTGTCAGACATTCAATATATTTAACATATAATTGCATAAAAACTATAAACGATGAAATGACACGTTCCTTATTGAATGAATGTCATAATATTTCACTGCAACCTAGATAAAGAATCTCGCCGTCTGACAAGTTATTCAATATGTGATTATTCTTCTCATCTTCTGCTCAACATAGAGAATTGAAATTGAAAGCCATTCAGGTACTTCACAGTTACTTAAATGAATGAAACTATAGTGACAACACACGCTCATGATATTTCTTACAATTGAAAAGAACTCGGAACAGGACAGGTAGGTACAAACTTGGTAGTGGTTTATCTGTTTTGTTGATAATTCCTCCCCAACTTCTTCCATAACAGCAGAAAGACTAGTTATTCCTTGTCTATCATCTCATGAATTGCCTCACCAAGAGAGTATTGCATTTGGGTCCGTGCTACTACAAAATGAAGATTGTAACCATATTGTAGGATTTTGTTATTCTGTTGTCTGTCGTCTGCTTCTGTCTTGCTGTCTGTCGTCCTGGTTTGTTGTGTTTGTCGCCTACGTCGAATTTTAAACGATCCTTCAAAATTCACCCATAGAGAGTGTCAAAAAAGAAGCCTTTGTTTGGAGGCAAAAGGTCAAAGGTTAACAGCCTAAGTTCAACAATAGTGTATTTAAAATCCCATTTCACTGATGAATTGAATCAAGAGATTATATTTCGTATGAATCAACCAGACAATATTTTTTAGGTACAAGAACAAAAGGTCAAAAGGTCAAGGTCACCAACTAAAGAGGTATTCTAAAATCTTATTCGTTCATACTTGAAATTGATAGAGATTATATTCAGGTACTGATCCACGCCAATATTGAGATATATGCAACAGGAAAAATAGCAGAAATTCCAAAATTGCATTTGCACACGATGACTTGAAATTTAAAGAGGATTTGTATATTTGTCATTGAAATCCTAACCACAATTTATTAGTCAAATTTGTTTTCTGGGATTTGCAAGTATCGGCCTGCACAATGCTTTTGTTGTTTTGTCTGGCGTGTTTGGCACACGAATCTCGATTCTCTGCACGCTTGCCATATGAAAATTATTTCAACATCGTAGGACTACTTTCAAAGGGTAAAAAATGTTTATTGATAATAGAGTCATAAGGTCATGTGGTGTAGCACCATTTGAAAAACGGGAAAAACTGACTCGTCTCTTGATCGCAAAAGGAAAATGAAATGCAACACAATATCAAGGGAATACGATATTTTAAAAAATATAGTCTTATATGACGCATATTCGCATATGTAGAAGCTAAGTCTTATCAGTATGAAAAATTGAGGTCATCTAGTGGATAAAGGTCAAGAAAATTGATAGTCATTGTCATGTGATCAGTAGCAATGGTTTTTTTTAAAAACTTCAAAAATTCTTTTCTGAAGTGCTTAAAAGATTGAGTAAACTTTTTTACGTAGACCACTATCATGAAGAACAAAGGTTCCACATATAATGTATAGTAGATGTTGCAGCCATATATATTTCCATAAAACTATCAAAAATTATCCATAAGGCTGGAAAGGATCAGGAAATTTCATCAAATGTCCCAACATGGGTTAACAAGTTTGTTAAGGAATAATTGATAGTACGTGTTGGATACCATATTGGATTGAGAAAATATAATATTGTTTTCTCTGGAAGCATCAATCAATCGATGTGAAATTCACAATTAAGCTAATGTGGTGGCAACATGTTTAATTTATTTTATCGATCATGGTTGCAGCCAAAAGATAATAAAAAATGATGTGGTTTTTAATTTTTATATTTAAAAGGAACTTACTGTCTGAGGGTTTGAGGTAAAGAGTACACTGAAAGTATTATCAGATTCCTTATGATGACTTCAGTCATGGATTTGTGTTGGTTCTGATTATCCAATTCAGACTGCCCCATTGTTCTTCATGTGGATGATTAATTTATTAATCATCTAAATAATGATATAAATAAATTACGGGGTCGGTAGTGTCAATAACAGCAATGTTCGTAAAGGGGACGTCTTGTACCTCATATGCAGCTAAAGTGTGTTTTTAATTAGTTCTTTAATTATTACAACCATACATCACAAACACATACACACAAAAAGACACAAGACATACAACAAACAAGTCTGGTGAGGTCGCATCAAAGATGTCTTTCTTGTTTTGTACGTATATTGTATCAAACCACATAACGCAACAAACGCAGGTTGTCAAAAACATTCGCTCTTGGCAGACAACACAGATAGCTTAATGAAACAAGTATCTACTCTTCTGACTAGCTCTTGCTGAGCTAAGCCATTAAATTCGGTGAGTGAGCTAAAGCAGTTGCTGGAGTGAGTTTACTAAGCTACTACTGGCCGACCTTACCTCAGCCTACTCACTAGAGTGGTTAGTCAATCATGCGAAGTGATAATACGCATGTAATTGTGTGCAGTGGGTTTAGCCATCAATCTGCGAGTTAGCTGTCGATTCATGCTGGAGGGAGTGAGCAAAGCAAGTATGTGCTGGAGGGATTTATTCAAGTACTCTACTGGAACGACTCGTAAGGTAACTTACTGAGAGAATAACTCATAACCTGCAGAGAGTATAGTCTCCTACACTGTGGCGCAGTGGTTGCACCATAACTTGCGAGGATAGTTACTCGTGGGATTATTTTAGCCATTATTGGGGCATGTGTTAGCCATCATCCATGGCCAAGTGAGTTTATCCTCTAAATTGGCTGAGGTTGAACAATTCAAACTTTAATGATGATTTAGTATCTCATCGTGCCGAGTGTTAGGTACTACTCATGCTGGAGTAGCTAAGTAATTTCATGCTAGGTGAGTTGAGCTAAGCAAGTATTAGGTGAGTTACTTAGCTAACCTATGAGCGACATTA
>CM068967.1:1634588-1648854 GCA_035128595.1 Eptatretus atami
TGTTCCCCAACTCTGAGGATTGGTTTTTCCAGCAGGACAATGCTCCATGCCACATAGCCAGGTCAATCAATGTGTGGATGGAGGACCATCAGATCAAGACCCTGTCATGGCCATCCCAATCTCCAGACCTGAACCCCATTTAAAACCTCTGGAATGTGATCAAGAGGAAGATGGATGGTCACAACACAAGCACAAACGAAGGCGAGCTGCTTGAATTTTGCGCCAGGAGTGGCATAAAGTCACCCAACAGCAATGTGAAAGACTGGTGGAGAGATGCCAAGACGCATGAAACTGTGATTGAAACAGGGTTATTACCACAAAATATGATTTCTGAACTCTCCTAAGTTAAACATTCGTATGTGTGTTTAAAAATGAATCGTGACTTGTTTGTTTGTATTATTTGAGGTCTGAAAACACTGAATCTTTGTTGTTATTTGACCGTTGTCATTTTCTGCAAATAAATGCTCTAAATGACAATATTTTATTCGGAATTGGGAAATGTTGTCAGTAGTTATAGAATAAAACAAAAAGTTCATTTTACTCAAACACATACCTATAAAGTAAACCAGAAAAACTGATAATTTGCAGGTCTCTAATCTTTTCCAGAATATAATATATAAGGCACATACTTTTGATAGAAGAAAAGCGCTTCTGACCAAAGAAAAAACCTAAGATTGAACTCCGCAATTTGAGAAGAAACGACAGCAACCAACTCAGAAGTTCCGCCCGCTCACATATAGCACAAAGACCCGATTCGCACGTGTCCTTCATGTCATACGAAACCGCTTCATTTCCGTCAGCCTGTCCGAGATCAAATGGAGGATTTTTATTTATTTACAAAAGCAAAACAAACTCAAAATCACTAATTGAAGGAGTCCGCTACTTTTTGTGTCAGTACAGTAGGGTTCAGGTGAGGACCAATGTGTTGTTCCTTGTTGTGTTTCCGGGATTCAAATGGATAGTTTCGAGTCTGGTGGCAGATGAGTTGTGTGGAGCGTGAGGCGTCGTTGGGTGGGCCATTGGATGGGGTGAGTGGTGTTTGTGCTCATACAGCCAGTTGTACCATCAGTTTTGCATTGCATCAAGGGTCGTATTGTGTGGTAGTCCACCACTCCCATTTAACACCTTCCGCCTTCACGTGCCAATCGCTCCAAAAACCTCTGTCGTTTCTGATGTAGGTCTGGACACGCACATAAAAGTCAAATTTATGCCAATTGCAAAGACAAAGTATGTACGGGTCACTTTTCCACAAAGCCAGCCATCTCATCAAGCGTAGTTATATCTCCAGTCACATGTATTGGTCAAGTCATCGAGAGAAAGTAAACTACAGATTTCACCAGTGGTATGGGCCTTACTTTTGAGATACAGCGATGTGTCGAGCTTGTATCACGACCAAATTAAACACACAATATCAAGACAGAAGGTGATTTTGGAAGTACATGTGAAGACAGGGAAGGATGGTCTACTGGCAGGTATGGTAATATCCTCTGCAGGTCAAGAGCGACTAAAGGGTTGGGTCAGAAGGGCAGCCCTGTAAAACATTCCCAACAAGAAGGGTACAGATGAGCCCCAAAAAGCGACCTCTCAGGAATAAGCTCAAATGTGTGATGATATAAATATAAATAGTCTACAACTAGCGCCCGCCCGGCGAACACCGCTTAGCCAATGGCAGCGAGCCCACCGACGAGCAATCAGATTACTCCTGGAAAAACGCCGAAACACCACGGTCCTCAACGCACACAGCAGCCGATCACCTCGCGCACAGGGCATCCGGAATCTCGATATACCCATATCGCGCGGTAACAACCGAGGATGACTCGGCGAAGCCCTGACACGAACCGCTACTTCGTCCTCGGGAAAACCGGGACGGGTATCGCCAGACCTCGCGGACCCATCTATAATCGGTATCAAAACCAACTGTCCGACAAAACAATAGGCATAAAGGAAAAGACTACACAAACGGCTAATTAAACACACAAATTTATATACATATAACAGGAACAGTATAGACAGGCAGGGAATTCAAAAACACCATAGCAGTTGCTTAACGAAGCTGCGGACAGAAAAAGACACGAACAAGGCAAAACCTACAACGCGATTTACATAATACACTAAGCAAGTTACTACGACCGCGCCACACACACAAAGAAAAAACCAGAAAAGACCACCCCAAGAAAGGAGCAGACTGGGCGCCCGTGGCCTTTATAACTGGGCTGGGGACCGAAAGGCCTCCACAGAGAACGTGCAGTTACCCAACCCGTGTTGCCTGGCGTCCAGTCCCGCCCATGGCACTAGCCGTACGCGTCGACAGGCCCTGCCAAGCGCACGAGCTCCACGCCTCCCAACGCAAGCCAGTCCCGCGACACAGCAGCGCTGCGCTCACCCCGCGCTCTTGCGACGCCGACCTCCACCGACCGACCTCCAAGCCCTACGCGGACACGACAAGCACGCAGCTCGCAGAAGCAGCACAGCTCTTCCGCGGCGCCAGCGGCAGCAACAACCAAGCAATGACAGGAGGACGAACGTCCGGCGGCTTTATACCCACGCTTCCCCCGCCCAGCCCGCCTCCGAACATATCGGAAACCTCCAGAACTGCGGACTCTCGAAGGAAGCGTTCCGCAAATCGGGGATGCTCCCGCCGTGTAGTCCTCCACATGCCGGGTGGAATTCACCATGGGACGCAGATCCGGAGGGCACGAACGGCGCCGCCCCCTCGACGAAGCCAGCTCTGGCAACCATGGCGAGGTCTGAAACGCGGTTTTGGGGGGGTTTGTGGTTAATAGTTTGGTTTAAGGGTTGTGTGAACGTGGTCCAAAATAAGAAGTTAAAGAAAAACGCACCTGAAAACAGCCTGTCACGAATATCCCATAAAACGGGGAAATCTATATAACACACATTAGCATATACTGAACTGCATAGTTTTGCGAATTCCACGGCCGAAATATAGAACTATATATATATTATATAAAATAATATAATAGTATATAAAAGAAAGCAGGGCCAGCCTTGAACCGTGACCGCTGAACGTATCGCTGGAAGAGAAGCCATGAATCACATTTCCCAAACTTAAGTCAACATTTAATTCCCAAAGACCCAGACCAAAAATCACAAGGAACCTAAAAACCCAAGGACCCAATCCCAAAATACCTTACGACCCCAAAGACATAACTACCATTAGACCTTTACAACCCTAGACAGAAATAGCAAACCCTTAACATAGACAAATGTACCTCTTAATACAAATCATCAAATAAATAAAGCTTGTGCGGTATGCGATAAACACCACGAGGTGGAGAGTGGAGCATCTCACGTAGAAACCCGAATTTAGTCCGTGACCTCGGCAACTCCGAAAGGTACGGGTCACTAGAGACCGGGTCGCCACATTTTGAGGGTAGGTAGGTCACATTGTCTAAATTCCAATTACCTAATATTCACGCCTGCCAAACTACCGGGAACACACCTCGCCAAAACCACACCTCGCCGACTTCGTCCGAAAGGAGTCCAATCACACGACGCGGAACGGCAACCGAGCGGTAAGTTACAAAGCCCCGGACCAATGAACATTACCTGGCCAAACCTACGAAATCTCAACGAACCATGCTGGTAAATCAAAGCAAAGGACCAATACTGAAACATTTACAACGGGGCGGGGGGTGGTAGGAGGGAGCGGGATAATGTAACGCCGTTGTATTGTCGTTGTTCTGTTCTGTCTTCGTAGCAACTTTAGGCAAAATGCCTTAACAAACACACAATATACACAGTGGGCACTGAGCCTGGACGCATAACTTGGTCCAAATGGAACAAAGGTCAGTCACAAAAGAATCAAAATCGTTTCCCCATAACTTCGTCAAATATTCTGATTATTCAAACAACTTATAGAACCTTTATGTCAAGTATACCCACCATTCCTAAGTGAAAAAAGGCATTATTGGAAATCGTAGGGCGATTTGGGGTCGAGGTCAATCAAAATAAATCTTCCGATAAAAAACTAAAACAGTAGAAAAATTAAACTTACGAAAACGCTGTGCTAAAAACACTGTCAAATGTATCCACAGTGGTAAGAACTGACACCCATTAACTTTTGGGTCCAATAGATAAAGCAACGCAGTCAACGAAAGAGCAAACGTTTTCGCTCATAACTCGTCAAAAGATCCATACTTAAAACTAATGCTAGTGAACTACATTTATAAAATCAACAACTAAGGAAAAATGCAAATCTGTGAGATCGGGTAGGAGTACAAATTTAAATTGACCCAATAACTTATGCCTAAATTGCGGAGTGTTGACTGGCACACTTGTCAAAATACGGGAGGGAAGCACACAGAGCAATTATGTCTAATACAAAAAAGGCACATGACAAATGACAAGACACTAACAACACTAAAGACGCCCACGGACACACACGACACAACACACACACACCACCACACACACACAACACAACACACATGCACAAAAATGACCGTGGGCTAGCCCCCAGCAGGAAGAACTGCGAGCTGGGACCAAGCTAGCGGACCGCCCGCCCGCGTCACACGACCGAACACTGGGATTGACCATACCCGAAATCCACGCCAGCAAGACAGCCAACACCACACCAGGTCAACCGCTCCAAACCAACCACACACGACCACTCTGCCACGACAACTCCAAGAACGCCACGACCTCCTTCGCCACCTTTTAGTCATCAAACATTGCATCGCCACGATCACCCGTTCGCGAAAAACTGTCTCACAACTCATACCCTCTTGGTGGGAGGAATCTCTCCTCGCCACTCGCCACCTGATGGCCCGGAGGGTGGCGGACATCTCGTGCCGCCGTGATGGAGCCACGTGGGCGGATGACCTCACCCGTATTAAGAGCACGTGGGATGGGTGCTGTAAGTTGTGAGAGGATGTTAGTGTGTACGATAGTTTAAATGTAAAAAAAACAACTGGAAAAACAAGTTGGGTGCCAGCACAAACAAATCCACCATTAAGGCATAAGTTATTTGGGACAAATAAATTGATACATCTTAACCCCTATTCAACAATAATGCATTTGCACTAGAAGGAGTAGATTTATAAGTCCACATAGAAATAAGGTTCACATAACTTATTGAAGTAAATCAGATAATCTTTTGACGAATTATACGAAAAACACGATTGATTTTCGTGAAGCCTGACTGCTTTGTACAATTGGACCCAAAAATTAATGGGTCGTCCAAGATTGCCCACTCTGGAGTAAATTGATATGTTTGCTAAAGCATGCCGAAAGTTGCTAATCAACAGACAGACAGCAAACAACAGACAAAACAAACGAACGATTCAATATCCGGCCCTCCTCCGAGGAGATAAAATCTACGCACCATCAAATCCATACAGAAGAAGACTAACAATAAACACTCTATCAAATAAAAGCTCGGGACTGCGGCTGTGTGCAAGGCTGCCATTGAACCGAAGACATTTCAAATAAAAAATAACCATATACAATAATTTGAAATAAATGTTATATATGGTGAAAGAAATCATGCAACAGCGTACATAATCCGCAATGACGTATGGAGAAGTGAGCGTCGACCGATCCACCTAGGTAAAATAGAAAGTCTCATAACCAATTGATGATTGATAACACGACTGACGACTCACCACGAATAAGATCGTACATTCTGGGTACATAGAAGCTAAATTTTGTTCCGATGAAACGAACCGCACGTAAAAACACAAATCGGGACACATCCATAAATGAATAGAATAATGAAAACAATAAAAAAATGCGTTTTTTGCAGTGAGTGAACACGAATAATGGGGAAGCAGAATGCTGCAAAGACATCAACCGTACACCGGAAAAATCACAGGGGGGAAATCAAGGGACTATCATAAAAGAAAAATATAAATTGAAAAAAAATAGAAAAACAGAAAGCAATGGCCGACCTGAACAATGGGAAGCAGGGTAATTACGCACTGACGGACAATCGAAGCCAAACCAAAAACACAGAACGTCGAAACACCATAAATAAAATATAAATAAATGACTAAAAGGATGCATGTGATGACCCAACATGAGAATAGGTTCACTTAATAACTAAGGAATCAAGGAACTTGGTAGTCGAATGTAGCGAAAATAAAAAAAAATTCATTTTTTTGAATTGTTCCCTTATTATCAATAAAGCATTTCAGTTAAACAAGGCATTCGATAAACTGTTTAGTCATACAGACCTTGGTGAAAATAGAACCGTGCTATGACACCACCATGACTACAACGGGATTGACATGGAAAAAACATAAAAAATTAATTTCGAAATCAAAAATCGGCGACAGCGATGGGAACATTACAAATGAAAATTTCCAGCGCATCCTATGAAAAATGTGGAAAACGACGAATGAACCTGCGAACAAAAAAAACGAATTTCTTATATTCTAAGACTAGAAAGAACATAAACTGGTGGTAGGTTCCAGTAGATCTAGTTAGTTGAGAAGACCAGTGCAAGGACCTCCGTGCCTATAGCAAGGCAGCGAAAAACTCTAAAGCGGTATACGAAAAAACAATCCACAAACCCATGGCAGAACAAATTTGTGCTTTACCTAAGGTCAGTCCCCAGAAACGGCCCAGGTTCAGTTAATGGGTATCGACACCCATGTCCGCTACGCCTGTGAGATATACCCCTTGGGTTTTTCCCAACAAAAAAATATTCACAAAAAAATAATGACCACTAATAGTTAGGGGAGCAGCTGCAGCGGTTGGCACTATCAATCGAAAAAAAAAAAATTTTTTGATCTTCCCTATCATCTCGGGTCGAGATTTGCGAATGCGCGAGTCTGTGGACTCGAAAAGTCGAAAAAAAAAAATTGTTTTTGATCTACCTTGTTCACTTTTCCGTCGATATTTTCTTCTGTATGTCTATTATTCTGTCCTGGTCAGCGCCGTAATACAATGCGCACATGAACTGGGGGTAAGTTCTACCATGAAGGGCAAAAATGAAACCGATGCAACAGGACAAACCTTGCCTAGCAACGGGCTTTGAAATGAAAACAAGCTAAAAACTTGAATCAAAAATGGGCCAACGAGCACGTGCATACACCGCCATATGTAAAACTCCAGCCGATCCCAGAAAAACGCGGAGAAAACTGAATGAACCCTGGCGAAAACATAAAAAACGAAGACGTATATCTCAAGCAAGTCAGAATACGTGAAACGTATGACGTTCATGAAACACTATTATTTGAGAAGAACCGTTGAGCACGTTGCCAACAAACGCGAAAAAACCTCTAAATGGATTAAACACCGAAAAAAGCAATAGCAGCATAACCTGAAGCGAATCATAATTATGTCTAATCATCAGGTCATTCCCATCGAACGGCCCATCGCCTCAAGGTCTATGGGTACGACTTTACATGTCTCACCGCTGATCGGTATGTTCGCGGGTCAGGCTCCGTAAACAAGGATCGAGAAACTTGGTGTAGGTTCAACCATGACCTAGTTTGTGTGCAAAGAGAAGTTCTAGAGACACGTGCCCTAAACGGGATTGAAATTTTTTGAAAAATATAAAAAAAAGTATTTTTTCGAAAACAAAATCGGGCCACCAGCGCGTGGCAGTACACAGGCCAACTGTCAAAATTTCAAAGCCGATCCTTATGAAAACGTCGAGAACTAGACTTGAATGAACCCTGGTCGAAAAACAAAAAAAAAAAAAAACAAGTCTATATCCCGAAGACTAGAGTCAGATAACAGAAAGGTACGGTAGGATGTAGTCCATATGTGTGAAAGAACTGCTATGGCCCCCGTGCTACAACGGCCGAAAAACTCAAATTGGATTTAACGAAAAAAACAGCAGCATTAACCATTGAAGGAGAATATGAATTTGTTGCTAATCCTCAGTCATCCCATCGAACAATCGTCAGGTTCATGGGTAGCATACCCACCGCCACGGCCTTGTCATCGTCTGTCTGTCGCCGACATAGCTCCGGGTTTGATCCGATCGATAAAATTTGTGGTGAGGTTTCATACAACTATGGGCTTCCTGGAATGGGGCAATGCGCCATTAGGGCGGAGCCGACGCCAAAAAATCGTTTTTAGGGGACCGATTCAATTGCATCTTCTCGCGAGGGTTTGTCGAATCTGCAGTCGATTTGTTAGCCCAATGGCACCGCATAGCCCACGAGCTCGCATTTTTCATTTGTCCCAAGTCAAGGCACAAGCACGAACTTAGAATGCGAATTGTGTTTAGGGGACCGATGAATGCCTCTCCGACGGGTTGTCGAATCTGGCAGGGGTTTCGATATGTTAGCCCATGGACATAGCATAGCCCCACACGGAAGCTCGATTTTTTATCCGTCCAAAGGTCAAGGTAACAAGGTCCGAACTGGAAAAGCGAAATTTGCATAAAAATCCATCCTCCGAGCTTCGATCTGGCAGGGTGGTATTGTTGCCCAAGCGTGCCTAGCCCACGGTGCTTCGATTATTCGTCTCCAGTCCAAAGTCACAAAGTCACGTAAACGAGAAATTCCGAATTTGATATAAAAACATAGGACGCCAAACTGAGACTGCGACAACAAATTTCTTGCATAATCTGAGTCTCCCCACTAAATCTGAACCATTTTGCTCTATTCGAAACCTGCCTGTGGCGCCCCTTCAAGTTTGTTTCGCTGATTATAAAGTATGGAAACTCGAGGAGTGCGAAATCATATAGCCTATAGACGTTATATTTTGGAATGTGCCAGAGAAGTTGCACCAAAGGTCTACCTGACTTTTAAACCTTTAAAATCACAAAGGTCAAATTTCAAATTGTGGAATCGAACCGGGTTTCGACTCTTCGACCGAACTAACTCAATAAGCGATAGACATACCGTTTCCTTATTTTAATGTCACAACATTTGTGACCTTAAAGTTTCAAAGGTCAATGAAAGTTTGAAAACGAACCGTTCGACATTGAGCTAATACCTGTCACTCGACCACATCATGTCGATCATTTTATAAACTCAACAAATCACATGGTCTCATCGCTGACCTAAACAATCACATCCGTCAATAACCGCTAGGAACATTGTCCGCTCCAACTGTATAATTGGTACGGTGTGGAAAATCACAGAACACAATCAGGTTCCCAAAGATAGTATGCTGATAAGTGGAGTCCAGATAGATTTCCCCCCCACAATGCTACGGAAGAGTCGGTACCGCCTGTGTATGAGTTGCCGTATCTTTCATCTTATTTTAAAACAAACACCTCTCCTCACATCATTCTCCAAAAAAAAACAAGCCTCACCATCATCTCGCACAAACAAAACAAGTCCTCACCAATCAATCATCCACAAACACATCATCTCCACAAACAACATCAAACAAACATACAACATCTCCACGCGCCGGCCATCTTTCACCAGCAACAATCCACAATCAACATCCCACACGAACACGAGGCATCCCTTACGCAGGGTTCAACACGCCCGCGGGTGAGAGTGAACTCAAACACGTCCGCAGGCATGACTACAAAACGATCACATACGACGAAAGGCGAGCCAGCCGGGGTTGAAGGTCGACAGGGAAAACAAGCACCCCCCTCCGAACTCCGTACAAGGCGGCTGAAACGCCGAGAAGAGAGTTGGGCTGGGCCGTTACAGTCAGAGAGCCGAGCCTGCAGTGGATTTGGAGTCATGAGTTGTGGAGTCTGGTGAGTGTGAGTCAGTTCAGGGGATCGGGGAGGCGCACAGACGTTGTCGGAGTGTCGAGTTGCAGCCGAGAGAAGTCGCCAGCCAGCGAAAACGTCCGGCGATCGAGCCCCGAGTCGGTCAGGACGCGAGGATGAGCGCTCCTTAAAGAGCACACTCAAAAGAGAAGGCCTTGCTCCTCTGAAACGCGCCGCCAGGCCATCGACCAGGCACGCTGCAGGCGGACCAACCAAAGCACGTTACAATGCCGCTTGAAAGGGACATACGGAGGTCGCGACAAAAGACCATCGAGCCCGCCTCAGTGGCGACCGAAGTGTAACCAGCACGCTTGCGAGCTGCTTGTTATTCCGCTGATGAACATTAAGTAACGAGCCAGTCTCTTTTCTTCTGGGGTTTTGCTAGGAATCTGGCGCTGTCCTTAAGTAGTGAATGACTAGTGCATGAGATAAATAGAATAACGGCGAGGTTTCTTGCATCGTGTCTGTCCCCTACCCCATTCATGCCTTGCTTGCATGGCATTGGAATAAATGCCTAGTTTAATATCCGGTCGTTGCGTACCTTCTCCATGAACGCCATAATTCGTGCGGAATAAGTAGCATGGTGATAAACATAAAAGGTACATCTTCGAACGGCTAGGCGATATAAAACGCGCTCGCAATTGCAAACGGAACGACTGGCTAAAGCGCTCGTTCGTGCAGCTCCGTTAATTAAACCGCATTTCTGTAGCGCGAATAATTAGTACATCGACAATTCGCGATCAACCCGAGCGCGTGGACAGAAATTGCTTCAGTGTGGGTAACAAACCCGGAAGGATGGTTCGCATGATCCGAAAGCTGCGATGGATGGCAAGTTCCGGGGCGCGTGCAGCCGCATCAGAAAGCGCCGTCCGACCCGAGGGCGAGAATCCCACAAATATATATCTAAGCAATAAAAGGCAATGTGTGTGTGTGTGTTGGTGTGGGTGTGTTAGTGGTATTCCCTCCATAACACCAAAACCAATAAACTCAGCCTGAAACTGCTGCAACAAAGAACTCACAAAAAGTGCAAGAGTGAAATATGGATTGTCAGTGTTACTAAAAACGTCTTTGAAATAATAAGCACCTTAAATTAATATCCTCATCAAGGCGACCAGCACCTACTGTCTGGGCTTAGGTCGTTGCTGGGTAATCTCTGCGGGTGTAACCGCCATGTTCTCTGGCTGCTAACTTATTGACTGGAACAGTCCGCAAGAGACTAACGAAAAGTTTTTTTCAATTCATCACTGCATTCGAATCATTCACATAGCATGAATCGTTTGTGAACACGCTTTTGTAAGTTAAATTCAATTAGGAGCTTGAGCAATTCATGCATAGGACGATTTTCAGCTCTACTCTCAAGATCATGAGTACACAATGAAATATTATTTGCTTTTTAGGGATCGATATCTCCATTAAAAAATGTCGAAATGTGAACGATAATTAAAGAAATACGAGCTCTATACAAGCGAGTACTATTCTTAAGCAGCAAGCATTCCTCCTCTTAACATCACAAATAAATTTCCAAAACATGACTTGTCTTTTTCACGTGGAAAGATTGAAACAAAAATTAGAACGATACAGGAGGCAGGGTAATTTTGGAGCGTACACAGGAGAAGATCTGGTGTAAATTACGAGGTAAGCAGGCAGACAGGCAGGCAGCTACAGTAAAGCAAATGGAGTTTAGCTGTATTTGGAGGGGATCAATATAAATCAAAGGTTGCTAACTTGCACAGGATTATAGGCATCAGAAATTGGGCAGTTTGGTCACCCAGTTCGGAAGGACATAGATCCATAGAGAGGGTTCAGTCACGGATCTAGAGATTACGGCAGCAGACGCAGCTATGAGGAGGAAGGTAGACAGGCTTATCACTAGAAAGAGGAGTTAGAGGAGATAGAAAGGGAGATGTTAAGAAAGAAGTATAGAAAAAAGTGATAAATTATTAACAGAGTAGGCATGATAGCAAGGGGCCACCCTAGAGAAAGAAAGAAAGGAAGACAGTAGCAAGGCAGGGGATTTCACTCCAAGAGTAAGTTAAGCATGATGGTCCCCGGAAAGTAGGCAAGCAGAAAAAGTAGATAAGTTTAAATTAGAATAAAGTCTGGAAGTAAGGAGATAGAGGGTATGGATGTGAAACTTTTAGTATTGAGCATGATGTGATTGACTAGTACGCAGTGCTGTGTGAGGGTCTGTCAAGGGCGCGGGGGGGGGGGTTGGTGGTTGTGTGTTTTACCAAGCCATGCCCTCGCCTGAGGGGAAGAAAAGGAAAAAAATAACACACAAACTCAAAAACACAAAAAACTCAGAAACTACAGACACCCCCCCCAAAAAAAACAACAAAAAACAAAATATTCATTAATTAAAAACATTTTTTGCATTCTGTGGTGATGGTGTGTGGTGTTCAGCAGGCATGATGGGCTGAATGGCCCCACCTGTGTTGGATGTCCTGATTTCCTGACACAAAAATATAGCACTTCATTGAGCTGTAGATTTAATGCATCACTGCTTTCACGCCCTGGTCCCCGAGGACTGCGATCATGCGCTGCCAGATCTTGTCTAAATTTGTCGGAGTTCGCAAGTGCCACAGGGAAAAAGCAAATCTGGAAAAAACGATTTTAATATTGTTTTTTAACAATCGAAGTACTAATGACACGTGCAGATAGCAGAAAAAGGCGGATATCTCTGCAATGTTATATAGGGTATTGAACTTGCGATGTCTCAGGGTTTCTGCATTAAGCTGCGACCTTTATGATAAGTAATTTTTCATAAACTGCTGCTTGAGGTGAAATGGTGTAAAGTTAAGACTATGTATCAGCGAAGCCGAGCCACCGTTCCTTCAACATTTCATGGAGTGCTGGCATGAGTATAAGCCACTTGCCGATGCCATTGCGTTATGGTACAGTGCTACGGTCATCTGATAAGGATGTTTGCTCCGTACCTGACAAGTGGTTCATTGCTCCGTCACCTGAGAGGTCGTGCCGTACGCTTGAGGGGAGCGTCGTGCTCGTCCCCGAGGATGGTTTCTTCTCGGTCACCTGGAGGGAGCTGGTCGGCGTCTGCACCTCAGTGAGTGTTTGTCCTCCGTCCCTGAGGGAGTGTCTGCTATGTCACCTGAGCGAGTTGTTCGTGCTCGCACCTGAGGAGTGTCTGCCGTCACCCGAGGAGTGGTCGCCGCACCCTGAGGGAGTGTGTCTCGCACCGCATGAGTGTGTTGCTCCGTCACCGAGGGATGGCTGCACAACCTAGCGAGTGTTGTGCCCGTACCCTGGGAGTGGTTCGTGCCGTCAACTGAAGCGAGTGTTCGTGTCTCCCAGTGAGTGGTTCGTGCTCCGTCACACCTGAGCGAGTGTTCGGGCTCCGCACCCGAAGGATGGTTCGTGCTCTGGCACCTGAAGGGAGGTCGGCTCTGTCACCACTGAAGGATGTTCGATTCCGTACCGACGAGAGAGTGGTCGGCTGCGTCCCTGAGGATAGTGCGTGCTCGGTCACCCCAATGACGTGGTGGGCTCGTCCCCTGAGGGAGTGGTAATGCAGTCACCTGAGGAGTGGTCGGCTCTGACTGAGGAGATGTCGTGCCTTCACCCTCAGGATGTTGGCTCCACCCTGAAAAAAAAAAAGAACAGGGTGCATGCCACTACCTGAAGCGATGGTCTGCTCCGTCCCCTGACGATGTTGTTGCCTCCGTCACCCTGAGCGAGTGGTTTCGGCTCGCACCCGATCGATGGTTCTGCTCCGTCACCTAACAATGTTTTGGCCACACCGAGCGAGTGGGTTCTCTCCGTCACCCGACGAGAGTTTAAGGCTCAATCTCCTTGCGAGTCTGGAAGTATTACGTGTATCGATACGAGCAAATTTTTCCATCATGTCACAGCAGCTTTAAAAGATAAGTGTGTGAACATATCCCTGAAACTCTCATAAATGCAACGTTGTTTTCGTGAAGTACTCATGTTCTGTTTGTTACAGAGTACTTCTGTTACACACGTTCCATCCGCAATATTCGAAAAATGGCCAACACGCTGTGTGTGTGTTGTTGGTGTGTGTGTGTGTTGTGTGTGTGTGTGTGTGTGTGGTTGTGTTCAAACATTAAATATTCGGTTGCAAACTTTCTACCCCACCCTCCGTCTCTATTCCAGCCTGCTCTATACCTCCCACATGCAGGCCCTCCCTCAACCCCTCTCCACTCCCCCCTTTCCCCATCTCTTGTCATCGTCCGACAATCCAACGTGTATTCTGAGGTTCCTCTCCGACGTCGGCGCACGGTTGCTCCGGAGGTCCGGCATTATGAGAAGAGTTGTCTCCGTACGTTCTTTAGACTGGTGTCTGCCAGCTTGGCTCCGATGCCGCGCGACATGTTTTCAGGATCGCCAGCGGTCTGTCATGACGCCGGCGTGTTTCCGACAGCTGGCCTGGACCCTCGTTGGAATAGTGGCGAGAGTTTGTCTCTGACTGTCGACAGGATTTGCTGACGAATCTGCGTCGGGCTGTGTGTATATTAAGGACAGTAGAAGGATTAACATATTTGTTTCCACTCACTGTATTCAAATGTTAATAATTTTGAGAGACATAAACGTAATAATGCCCACCACACATCTCTTCCTCTCTCACCTCAC
>CM068967.1:1655824-1676656 GCA_035128595.1 Eptatretus atami
ATGGGTCCTCAGTGAAGGCCAAGCAGGCATTACGCCGGACACCCCTCTGCAGAAATCACAGCCTGCCAAACGTACATGCAGCAGTAATTTCCACCCACTGGACAGAGGGAGCACCCACCACGACGCCCATGCTGCACAGAACACGTACCGAGGAGATGGAAGAAAAGGCATCCTAAATGCCCCAAACAGGCTGACCTCCCCTCCACCCCTCCACCTCCCCCAAACAAGTGCTAAGAAGCTCCCTCCACCCCCTCCCCCCCAACAAGGCCTAACCTCCCTCCACCCCTCCCCCTCCCCCCCCCCAACAAGGCGAACCTCCCTCCACCCTCCCCCCTCCCCCCAACAAGTTGGAAGATCCTCCACCCCTCCCCCAACAAGGCCAACCTCCCTCCACCCCTCCTCCCCAACCAAGGCGAACCTCCCACCACCCCTCCTCCCCCCCCCCCACCCAACAAGGCCAACTCCCTCACCCCTTCCCCCCCAACAAGGCTAACCTCCCTCCACCCCCCCCCCACAAGGCTGACCTCCCTCCACCCCCCCCCCCAACAAGCTGACCTTCCTCCAACCCCTCCACCTCCCCCAACAAGGCTAACCTCCTTCACCCCCCCCCAACAAGCTGACTTCCCTCAACCCTCCCCCCCCCCCCCCCCCCCAAGCCTAACCTAACCTACACCCCTCCACAGGTTAACTTCCCTCCACCCCCTTCCTCCCAAAAAAAGCTAACCTCACTACACCTCCCCCCCCCACAAAACAAGGCCAACTTTGCTCCACTCCCTCCCCCCCAACAAGGCGAACCTCCCTCCTCCAACCCACCCCCCACCCCCACCCCATAAATGGCTAACTCTCCTGCATTCCCCTACCCCATGATAAGGTTATCATTTCCCCCCATATGTCAAAACATACAAAACTCAAAGTGAACCCCACAAACCTTGCATTAGGGGATAACCTGTCATGTTGGTGTGCATTATAAATGAAAACTCCTCGTTTTTCGAAACAAACAGATCTCTGCAGTCGAGACCATCTTTTGGTTTCACCTGAAGCTGTCCTTTCCACAGGTTGTTGAACGAGTCGATGGAGGAATGTATGTCGGCACGCCCGCGTTGTTGCGTACGCGCTCTACGGGCAGCTCGAAAGCGGCCTCTTTTCCCACTTCCGAGGGCCACAGCCTTTCTTCGAGCAGTGCAGAATCCTGGCCGATGTGCCGTCCCTGGGCAGATTCTGGAGAGGGATCCCAAAACCCGGCGCGGGTTTCCTTCTTGGTGGAGCAGGAGCTTATTTAGTAGCTGCTCTGGTAACTTTCACTTCCGGTCGGTTTTGAAAATGTCAATTTGAAGCTGTGTCACGGTCTCCAACTGCCACTTCCTTGCATGCCCTCTCCTCAAAACTGCCCACTCCCCTCCTCCCCGAATAGTTCACCCCTCTTGAACGTCCATCCTTCCCCCATCCCTTTTGACCAGCCCACAACCCACCCCCACCCCCACCACTCCTACAATGAACAGCCACCCCACACCCCTCTCAAATCCAGTGCCCCCCCTCACCTCGACCCCCCCCCCCAAGCCCACGTGACTTTCCGACCAGCCACACTCTTTCTACAAACACCTTAAATACACACCCCAATGCCCCCTCTCGAACAGCCATTATCCCTTCGCCCCATTGCCCCCTCTCCGAACAGTCAACCCTCCCCTCCTCATCCCGCCCCGCAGCCCTCTCCTAACAGCCCAAGTACGGTGAACAATGCTGGTCCTCAAGCTGTAATCGGTGGGAGTGATTGCAGGAAATGCTCGGCACCATGCACATATTGTATAATGCAGAAATTGTCCCGTGCTCTCACTCTATCTTCTTCAACACGTTCAGGTCACTCTTCTCCCTCTAATCTAAACTTGCCTTCCAAATCCTTTTCTTCCCTCGTCACTACCTGCTAGACCCCACAAGCCACACCACCCCACCCCACCCCCTTTCCCAACATCACCTTCCAGCTGAACAACCTTTGTGAAAGATAGGATTTGAAGTTCCGGAAGTTACGTAGGACCGTTACGCGAGGCCTGTCTTCGCGGTGTGTGAACCGATGTCGTTCATTGTCCTGTGATCGGACGAGGTTCTTTGTTAGGAAGGGCTGGATTATCTCATGGGGGCGCTTGATCTTTGCACAGCGGGAACAGGGAATTGAGGTACTGGTGACCCTTGTAATGTGCAGGAAGTAACAACAAGATGTTATATTACCAAACATTAGGTTACACACGCTCTGCCATTTGCAGTCACTGTAATTGCTTCCGAGGTATTTGCACACATTCTGAGAGTGGCATCAAGGTCATAGGCGACAGTAACATGAGGCGTCAATAGGTTGCTTGCACACACCCTGGATGTGGTGCAGGTCATAGCGTCATGGGGACACCACAGGCTCAATAAGATGTTTCCCCACATCTGGGTGAGGGTGGTAGCAGGATCATGGGGGACACCACCAAGGCTCAATATAAGGGTGCTTCCCACACCTGGGTGAGTGTGGTAGCAGGATCATGGGACACACCAGGGCTCAATTAAGGGTGTTTCCCCCATCTGGGTGAGGGTGGTAGCAGGATCATTGGGGGCCTCCACCAGGCTCATAAGGGTGCTTTCCCCACACCTGGGTGAGTGTGGTGGCAGGTCATGAGACACCATTGGCTGAGTTTGCCACACACGAATTTCGGTTGTTCATCGCTGTTTGTGAGTTCCGATCTCTTCCCCACCGATTTCACTGCGTGTTGTTTTATAACCTTGGGTTTCACCACTTTGTTTTTTTTAAATTATTTTTAAAATTAGGTTCTCCAGGGGTACAGCAGAAATGGTTTTGGTTATACGGAAAATGTTTTTTTGTCAGCTTCCAGCATGCTTAGTCGTGCTTTTCCTAACCCTACTCCGGTTTTTAAAGTGTCTCATCTTTTGAATCATTTATCTCTCTGTAAACTCTCTCAGAACGTCCACCCCCAGATATGAGACACATCGCCCAGGCACTCTCTCTCATTTTTCGTTTCAGGAGCGTCCAGAATCTCTTCTCTCCTCGCCTCGCTGCTTCTCCTTAGATTCTATTTATTATTTTTAAATTTTGCATGTTACAAGTCATAATTTTTGATATAATTTATAAAACTTAATTTTGTACACTTAAGTTTTGAAATTCACGGAATAATCTACCAACACCAGCTGAGAATACCCTTCCATCAAAAAAGCCTCTGTTGTGAGAGTATGTTTTTGAGCCTTTTGGAGCATCTTTTGAAGTATGCGTTGTTTTTTTTGTTTGTTGTTTTTTTTTAAAACCACCCGTACTGATATCCAGTATATGTGTACCCCTGTTTCACACTAAAGTATGGAGTGAAGCTCATTGTTTCCAACAAACAAAAGGTTAGTCGTGTGTGCAGGTCAGGTTTCAATGACTGATATCTCGTTCTTTTGTTGCTATCGCTAACATGTTTCAAATCCCTGTTTGCCCACAGTCTCGGTAACAATCATGGGTGAGATTATGATGGCAGTGTGAAAGTGTTTCATTGCATGATTTAAGTGTTGAACATTCAAATTGATTTCTTGGTTTTCTGGCCTCACTCCGGATGAGTTTTTTCATTCCCAACCTATTACCTGGTGTCGTTTCCCCTTGTTGCAGGTGCTGCCCCCCCAAACCAGGCTGCTTCTTGCCTGTGTCGACCATGGTGGAGTCGGGTCGAACAGTACTCGGCGCGCGTCCAGTCCCTATCCCCACTAATGTATTTTCTTATTATGACGTGGAATATCTGGGTACGTTTGGAGTTTCCTTGCATATTGTGCAACTTTCTGCCACGTACCTTTTACTAATAGGTAGCACTTTGATGATCATGCTTGAAGCCTGAACACATTGACCAGGAACACCAAAAATAATTTTTCTTACTTAAGTTTTCTTAACCAGAAAAACCATGAGAAAAAAAATCTGACAAAAGGTTATCTTTTTTGAAAGATTTCTTTGTAAGAAAATTTTTGGGCATTGGACACCTTCAATTTGAAGTTATATATTATATATATTTATAAATTTTCACTCCTTCCCTTTGTGTTGATTAGATTTCCCTTTCATCACGGGGTGGCTTCCATTTTCAAGCACAAGGACCTTGGATCGTTGATATCCGCAGTAGATTTCATCATGGACTTTCCGTCCTGTTATGTAGAATGCATTTTCGGTAATAGATGAGAGACTCGGAGATACATGCACAATGTCACCTGATGACATACAGACAATGCAGTACCATACTTCCAAATGATAAAGATCTTTCCTGAAGGAGGGCCCTCAATCTTAGCACAAAGGCTTCTAGGTGATCCCATTGGTTTCCAGCCACGAAGCACTCTCTTTATGACTTGCACTATTCTACATGCAGTGTGGACATTCACAATGGACTTGTTTGTTGAAGAAAACAATTGTGCAGTTTCTTTTTCCGTTTAGGTGCGGCCACATTGGCCTGGCCGCCATATTGCAGGTGCTTCTGCTTCATGAGAAACTGGCTGTCGCGAAGCGTCTCCCTCGTCTGGGCCTCGTTCGACTCCTCCTGATGCTGGAGCGTCGATGGAAACTTGGCCTCCTGTTATGTGTGAACAGATTGGGAGTGATGCCGATCAATTGTTCATTGGTGCCACGGTGGCTCCAGGTCATGCTCAATTTGTAAACATTCCGTTATTTATTTATTTTAATCAAATTGTTTAACTGATTCATGAAGTATTTTTTGCCCTCCGTTGCCAACAGTTAATCAACTCTTCCTGAAGTGCACTCTTGACTTCTTTTTTGCCTACAGGGTCGCACTGTTCGTTTTCAAGCGTACCAGCCTGAGCGGTCGGCCGCAGTACCTGGGTGCTCGAAAGGACTGCGCAGTGCGTTTTGGAATAAGGATTGCTTCGCAAAGGGCCTGGACGTGTGCACGGAGTCGCTGGAGAAAGTGGTTACTTGTTTTTGGTGCTGTACCGTTGACGCAAGATCCCAAATACTTTTACAGGCATATAGGTTGGTGTCATTTTTATGTTTACTATAACTTCCTCATTCTCCCAAAACGTTTTGTCGCCACACTGGACAAGCAACATTCCCCCACTTGGCGCGTCACTTTTTTGCTTGGCTGCATATTGTACATGTAAACGGTATACATGATCATAGTTTTAGAACACAGGAATGCTAAACCTTAATAATTTGTTGAAAGAGGGATGTAATAAGTTAACTTTAATCATAAAAGACCCAGTTAAACAATGGATCTTTTGTTTTTGCCTTGGAGTGGGTATTTTTATTGATCACTCATTGAGAGCCTTTTGCTTTTTGACAAACAATGAAATAGTTTAATTGTAATTGGCAAGCATGTTGTTGCTCAGTGGTTATGGTGGCTGCTTTAGGGATCTCAGGGTCCTGAGTTTAGCTCGTGGCTGCTGAATCACACCAGCGGTGGGGTTGACTTCAGCCTGTCATCTTCTGGTCGGCGAAACGACTTACCAGCTTGTGCTGGTAGAGGGCAACGCATTAGCGGCAACAGTTGCACCCCACAAATTTTTAGCTGCCATACGCAAGAAGATATGTACTTGGCTTACAAAGGAATAGTGAGAGACGGGACCAATTTCCAAAATAAAGGGGAAGAACAACGGACTGACCGTAACACTGCAAGCGGAATAATTGGAATGGACGTTTCCAACAGGGAAGGGGCAAGAACTGATTGGCCGGTTTACAACAGTAAAGAGGAAGAATGGACTTGCCTAACAATACTTAAGAACAATCGATCAAGTAAAGTCTATGAAGGACTAGCAATTTAGAATTGAAGGGGGAGAACAATGTACTGGATGTCTGCAACATGAAGGGAAGAACGCAAGATGAATATTGGTGCTTAATTGTTGAGCAAAAATAAGAGGAAAGCTAGGTGAAGGAGTTTTTTTTCTCCATAGAGCGTTATTCCAACTGAAGTGAAACAATTACCCTTGCCGAGGATGAAGGGAATTTTTTTTTATTGCATTTGGATCCGCTTGCCTTTGTGCGTTCGCACAGAACTTTAGTGTTTTTCTTGAACTGCTGCGGATTGAGCAATTTTCACCATTGGTGCGGACTACTCATGCAGAACTGTTTCAATGATTAGATGTCATGTGGTGTGGTTAGCCATGCTGGAAAAACTTTTGACCTCTATCTTAAACTGTACAAAGGGAAAAATTGAAACTTGGTCATTTAGCAAGTCATCATGGGAAACGAGATTGCTATTTTATGTCATAGGTTTGCCTTCGTTATGTCATATTGCATATGAAGAACGCTACATCCGATCAGTATTGAAATGGTGCACCAAAAAATTTGATCGACCATCAGGTCAATTGATTTGGCAGCCATATTAAAAAAATTAATTTAAAAGGCTGACCAAATCGAAGCAAACTTTACACATATGGACCGGCCTATCCATGATGTCATAGCGTTCACATGGTTTGGCGACATTAGATTTACCTAAAACCCATTGAAAATACACCCTCAAAGAAGTCCTTGGTGAGGGTCTCAATCTCCATGCTCTTTGTTGTATTGTATTGTTAAGAGGACACGGTATTCTTTGCATTAAGTAAGTGGCATCGATAATGAATTTGTGCATCCTTTGGTCTGAAGGTCTCTTTTGATTTTCAAGGTTCATGGAGTTCATGTTTCACGGAGAGTTTGTCGTGGTGCTCGCACTCCAGACTCTCACGTACAGCCTGTTTACGGGCTGGCCGGGACCGCTTGCTTCCTGCTCGATCTGATAAAACCAGACGGAGAGCAGAGTTTCCTCTCTACGCCACCTTGTGATCGTCTGCACGATGTATGCTTAGGCGCAGAGGAAAATAAAAAATGGCAATTATGGTTTAACAATATTCTAAAGTACTTAAATGGCTACAATGAATGGCCACCTTTTGGGGAAGAGCTGGAATAAACTTTGATTAAATCATCCAAAAATTCAGATGAGAATAATGTTAAATGACTTGTTTTTAAAAATAAACAAAGATTTTCAAGCATTTTTATAAATTAGGTCAAGTACTTGCTATTATTTCTGATTGCAGACCTTGATGTTCCTAAATTTTAATGTAACTAATTCAAAAGAAATACTTTGAGTACAACAGCATTTAACTTGTTTCCATCATACATCTCAACTTTGTTCAAAAAAATACACAATAACGCTTCAATTTGAAATTGTAGATGAGTTGGAGTGTTAAAGGGTGGTGTGGGGACACATCAGGTGCAAACCCACGAGTCTGACCTCAGGAGAGTCGTTACAAACACTTGGGAAATGGAACGTGCTGCATTTTAGGGAATGGAGGCATGGCATACCCCCCATAGGTCAGCATGCAATGAGAAGAGGAAGTAATTCCAGTGGAGGTATGGAGAAAAGTGATGGCATTGCTAGTACCAAAAGTGCTATTTGAACTTGGAATCACTTCCCCAAGCTCACTGGCTGTGTTTGTCTGAAGCCAAGTTGGGTGGTGGTGTGTGTGATGTTGCAGCTCTTTCCATAAGCCTTACTCCCATGTTAAAAATAAAGCCCTTGGAAAATTGAAGAATTCGTCACTATTCTTACCATCGGGGCCATCTGTTCCTTTGCTCTACGACCCTGTTTTTCCTCGCTTCGTTACAAACTTCGAGCTACGCATGCCAGCATGAGCAATGGTTCACATGGGAATAGAAAACAGGGTGAACCAAACCTCCTCGGGTTACCTGAGAGGAATATCTTTAATGTGATGCTCTGCTTAAACCCGGAACACAGTCATCATTAATTTTGCCACACATCCATCCCATTTCTCCATTTGCAAAAACCCTCTTTCAACATCAGTGACTCCATTGAGTATAGTCTTTTAAAACTAGGAATGAAAAAATATTTTATTTTAAAGCACGAAAAAAGTGAATAAAAGAAAAGCCGACAAATTCACCAAACTAAACCCTAACTCCAAACATTAGCCGATACACGAGTTTGATTTGCTTGAGCCAAACTGAAAATATTTAGTCAACAACCTTCAGCAGGCCTGCTGTCCATCACCGATCACCAATTGCGATGCTTTAAATGAATGACACACGTTGCAGATGGCTCACGAACATTACAAAGAAGTCTTTTTGCTGGGAGGAACCAACTAACAAATAACCAGTATCTCTAGTAATTCAAAGTGGACCAAAAACTAGGAACTGGCTAACTGATACACAACCACCTTTCCCATTTAGAAACAAGTACAGAGTGAAGTTATGAAACGAGTACCAAGCATAGGAATCCTATTGGCAGCGAAAGCCAAATCGTTCGGCGCGAAAGAAACCCCGAAAAACAAATCGCAACAATGTGTTTCTTACAGAGCAAACCCGCATACATTGTTGGCACAAAGTGAAATATTTTTTTCTAAAAAAAAAAAAAATCAACTAAAAATACATCTTTTACAGGTTTCGTGCAATTAATAATCAGCTCTGGTGTGTCAAACTGAATTCTGTCAATGGCACACTACAAAAAGGGAATGTCCATGTACATCAAATCACATGATGTGAACATTATTCCAACCGCATACTAAGCATTCAATTTGGAATGTAATACAGAGAGTATAAGTAACAGAAGTTAAATAAATCAAATTCCAACGCCTTTCCATCACAAGAAACAAAAGGCTCCTTTCCATAATACACGGGTTAAAATACTTGTGAACGGCACAGTTTGCACTTGCTTAATCACACCGGGCGGTGGCATACTGGCTGAAAGCCACATCATTGGTTCTTGATCCCGATGGAACCAAGCAAGTAACAACGTGTGGTTTTCACTCGAGGTCATCATCAAAAGGCAAGATGCAGCAATCGCTTCAACCCAAAAACGGACATTTTCTTCATACAAAAGGACAATGACATCATATTTACCATACTATTGCCCAAATCCACAGATTCAATGAATATGAGAGACCCCTCAAGTCATAATCAAATAGCTATATCATTAATGACTTCCATCATTGGCATTTTTTAGCTTACTGGAGGTTTTGGGACGTTGTTCGGCCGATTACTCGAAGGCATTTTCTTAAGGTTTTCTTCTCGAATGTGTGTTGCCGTCTTGGATTAGTTTCAGAATGTTTTGTCTTGTCATCAGAAAGACTTACTCTTGAGATTATACGGCGTGGGTGAGTCATAATCGCTGCACCATCATCCCGACGCCTATCATTAATCATCCCGCGACGGTCATAATCATCCGACGACGGTTCCATATCGTCTCGACGACGATCGTCATCACGTTAGTTTCATCCGACGACGATATCATTCACGGGTAGTTGTCTTTCCGTCTACCATCGTTCATCACGATAGTTGTCATCCCGACGACGATCGTACATCACGGTGTTGTCACCCGACGACGATCGTCATCACGTAGTTGTCATCCCCGACGACGATAGTCATTCACGGTTAGTTGTCATCCCGACGCCGATCATAATCATCCGACGCCGATTCATAATTGTTATGATTGCCGGTATTCACGGATTGTCTTGTCGTAACGTCAGTTGTAACGATGGTTCAGAACGCTCAAACGTCATGTTTTCCTTGTCCACATTTAATTGGACACTGGTCTTCAAACTTTGATGGGCCCGGTGAATTGCGACTTCTGCCTCTCCTCTTCGTATGGGCCTCACTTGAGGGTGGGATAATTTGGAAGCAATGGATGAAAGGTCCAGTGGTAGTTTCGTGGCTGGGCTGTGATGCATGATTCAGTGCAGGGCACGATGGTTGTTGTACTTACGTCATTGAATAATCGTCTTCGAGTTTTGATTTCTTCCTCCTTCACGCCAACAAATGACCACAGCAATGAATGATTCAGAAGAGAACCCCCGCTGCAAATTCCAGCCATTGTACAGCAAGCAATTGTTTTGGCTGGGTGGTGGGACAAAGCACAGTCACACAAAGAAAACCACTTGATTCACAAACGAGTCGAAATTCGCTAATGCGTTACAAAAAGGCGTGGACAGCCGTTCAGAAAAATTAGTATTTCAAATAATTCCACTAAATTCGTCACTTCTGGAATCATTGATTACCACATTTTGGGGTTTCACTCATTATAAACGCTTCCAGTCAACTGGAAAACGAAGAAAATATGAATGTTTGCCAAAAAGGATTAACGTGGTCGGTTTGACCGAAATATGATTGAGGGGATAAAATGTTCCCTTTTTCACATAATAGCAGAGATATCACGTGCCTTCTCATCGGGAAACAATGACATGTTGTTTGTGCAGTGCCACTTGGGCACACGTCTATAGCGTCATTCACTTCTGTTGTACCTCGTTCATGCTGACTGCAGACCACTTTCACTGTGCGTAAGAAATTGGACAGACCTGCACCATCAGTTTCGTCGGGCGTGTTTTGCACGATTCGGCCATCAATAGAGGCGTTCATGCAGGATCGGGTATACTACAATTACCGAGTTAATACATACCATTGATATCTTTAATTGCAATGCAGCTAAATAGTAAAGCTTATCATCATTTATCTCCCCCGTGGAAACTTTGACTGGACACATATTTACGGCACGTGACCGAGGAACATCGCTCCGTACGAGCAATTCGTCGATCTTTTCCGCGAACGTGTTGCAGAACAAAGGTATTCTGAACGTATTCTCTGGGGCGATTAATATTCCAAATAGAGTAATGACGTATGACGAGTACGGGCTTACTAGGGGTACTGCAATGCGTTCTACGCGGACGCCACAAAACTAGTTCATCGGAATCAACGTTTTTCGGAACAAGATATGTAAATCGGACAAACGATTGAATTCGATGCCTGCACACTTTATTACGGACGTGTCCTCTGATATGTAACTACTACGGTAAATAGGAATATTTCGACACTGGGCAAGGTATCTAAAAAAGCAGGCAAAATTATAACGTACGAATTCCTGAAGCAATGTACGCATTAGCAAATTTTGACTCGTATCAGAGATCAGTGCTACAATAGTCTCGTTAGTCATGATTTAATGGAACCAAAATGGCATTTTATCACCAGTCTCAAAGTCAAACTCCAATATTGGTGAAACAGCAAATTACCGAAGGTATCCATGCATTTTTGACTCGGTGTTCAACTTGCATGCAGTTGTGCTGTGCAGGTAGTGTTGGAACAGCAAAACTACTGATGAGTTATCCGTGCATTTGGCTCGGTGTTCAACTTGTGGTTGTGTTTCGAAGGTAGAGGTTGTGTCTGTTTAAACATATGTTTTAAACCAATCTAATATCTGTTCTCTGCGAAAGAAAGAGCAAGTGAGGAGAACTTACCCATATGCTTTATGACGAGTTAGGATGTGAGCAGGACACCATTTATTGGGAATCAGAATGCACCAGAACCAAAAGAGGGGGGGGGGACAGTTAGGAAGGAAAGTGGGGCGGGGGGGGGCGGACACTAACAGCAGGAGTTGAATGATAAAGAGGAGACGGACAAATAATGCAAAGGGGAATAAATAGGGTTGGGAGGATGCACAGGTGGATAAATAGATTAAGAAGGATGGATTCCATGCTGGTAGGTACACCACCAACTCACCAGCATCCCCGTTCCCTTTTCTAACGTCATAAACTTAACCTAAACTTTCTTTACATGCAATGATTTTCACAACCAAATGTGAGAGCGTGTGCATGGCTAAACCGCTAGGGAGAAAGAAGGTGAAGTGATGTTTCAGGCATTAAACTTTTCAAAGCACAGAGAGGGAGCCTCTGACTTGAAGTCTTAAAGTTGTTCCTATACTCATCTCCCTACTCTCTTCCTGTTTTGTTTATTCCTTCTATTCATTGCGTCCAACTCTGACCGCACTGTATATTGGTTTTTACACTCGGTCACCTCGCTTTCCATAACAATAAGAAAAAGAGCAATCGGAGATTGCAGACCCTCGATTCAGGACTCGTTTTGTGTTGTGGTTTGTGTACTGTGTGTGTTTTTATGTAATTAGAGACAATGGAGAACTGGCCACTTTATTAAATGCTGGCCAGTGAGATGACTGGTTCAGCCATTTCAGGGAAGAGATTTTGAAGGTTTAAAAAAAATTTTAAAACGATATGGCTGCCAAATCACGTGACCGATGACATTCAAAAAAAAAAATTGAAAGCCCATTTATCCCTAGATGACCCTCAATTTTCACTTTGATCTGGATATGTAGCGTTCTCTATGTTTAGCAATTATGACGTCATAACAAAGGCACCTATTCCCATTTAAATAAAAAAATTTTAAAATCACACATTCCCCACGAGGAGTATTTGCTCCTGTGCCAGTTTTCAATTTTTCCCTTGGTGCTGTTTCAAGAGATGCAGAGGTTCAAAGTTATTTCCAAGATGGCTGCCACATCACGCTGAACTATTGACGTCAATTATTAAACATTCTACTGAGTAGTTTGACCATGGCGAAAATTTCATCTCAATCCACAAACAGTTGTGGAGAAAAACAACGAAAAGTCTTGTGCGGACAAACAAACACAACGGACCCAAATGCCAATCCCCCTTCCTTTGGTGAGCGGTAATAAAGTATGATTTTTGGATCCAGAATAGGCAGGCACGCGCTCACGCACAGCACGCACACACCTCAGTTGATCCATCAAGTATTTAGCCACAACACAGAGAGAGGCACCACAACGATCAAAACCGACGATGTTTCAACATAAAACATCTTCAGCACAGACTCACGAGTAAGAACGGTCATTTGAACTCGGATGACATCTTGCCCATCTTGTCGTTTTGGAGGTACACTGGTAGATATCATTTGTATTTGGAAGGGACAGGTTCTTCATCGTAAGAGTTCAGCATCGGGTCTGAGGAACAAAGGGATTACTCACGAAAACCCATGTATTGAGAATGAGTGTGTGCAAACACCAGAGATGTCAATACGTCACATTGGAGCCAAATCCAACATACCTCCAATTCCCGTAGGGATCAAGTCCCACGTTGTACTTATAAACGAGTGGATACAAGCTGTCAAAGAATTAGACACACGGCTTTCATTTATGCAATGTTTGTCTGAAAAGCTGTTTAAACTTTGAGTTTTTAGCTCGCCTTGTTTGAAGAACAGAGAGCTATTAGTGATACCCCGGCGGAGCGTCAGCGTGAAAATGTTTAATTTTTGTTGCAAGTTATTTAGAAGTTCCATTCATTTAATATGTGTACTAGGATTGCTGATATTTGGCATGGAGGTTCCTTGGGGCTATACTATTGGTGTAGTGAAGTTGAAAATTTAACAAATGTTTATTTTTTTTTTTTTATTTTCACCTAAATTGGTGTCAAAGCCACCCAATGCTCGCCTGTTTATACTAGTGCTTTGCCATTCATTTAATATTGTGTACTAGTTTTACTGATTACAATATTAACAAATACATTATATTGCTTTAAATATTGGATCAGGACATTCACTGCAATGCTTTATAAAAAATATTATTGGACTCGTCATTTTTAAAACGAAAATGTATAGCAGGCAACATTGGGTGGCTTTGACACCACTCTGGTTATTTGTCAACTTCATGCAGTGGATAGTTTTTGTTTTGTTCCGAGCTAAAAATAATTATGTTAATTACTTCACATATCTAGATGTACCTACTGAACAGATGTACACGAGAATAGTATAAAAAACGTGGAATTTTTGTGCCACCCAACCGAGCCTTTTTATGCTTGAGTTCTCGAATTTTTTTATATCTTCGTGAGACCACTTTTGGGAACGTTTTACCACCATCATGAATCAATTAAAAGCACCACAGTGCCAGTGTATAAACCAGCTGGGTGATTGGCCAGTTCAGCACATGATGCAAGGAAGGACAGGTAAGGACATTTTAATAATTACTTGTATATTTCATTTATGTACTTTAAATGAACGAAAACTATTAACCTCAGTTGACTTTTAAGAATCCACATGCTTTTTTTATGTTTTCCTTTTTAAAAATAAATCGTTGGTATCATTTATTACTGACGAAGTTTAGTTTAAACAATGCAATCACCCAACATATTTCAATTCAGCCTTTTTTTTTTTTATCAGATCGGGACGTGCACAGGGGTTCAACATATCATAGGCCAAGTTCTCAACGACTGTGCACGGGTTACTGATCGGCGGCCAAGTTTCCTGAGTCGGGATACAATGTTCATGGTGTGAATAAGTGTTTCCCACAGTTGTAAGACTTGGTGCTTTCCACTTGGACATGGTGTGCTGTCTGGAGAGTGGAAACTTCCTTTAACTATTTGTGGTGATCATACGCGACCCGGCGGCCGTGAGCGCTTGCACGTGTAACGTACATGGTATATGTCATTAGACCAGAACCATTGCACGGCCGTCACTGAAAATAATTTAAATATGTTTTTAACCTCGTTTTAATTTGATGGTTTAGTTCAACATTGTTTTCCGACACTGTGAACAAGTCATTATAAACTCAAGTCCCCAGACCATAAAGTCCTTAAATCCGAGTTATGTTATTGTCGTCAAGTGGAAATATTTTGCACCTCAAGACAGATAACCAAAACAACATTTTTCATTCCAGACTGCAGTAACTTTGGTGCATTGCACCCCTTGTTCTGGTTTTCTTCAAACCGCTTCATCTACTGAGGTTTCGGAGCTCCCTCTTCAGTTTGCAGGTCGAACGATGTCATGACCCAGGTCAGGGTACCTGAAATGGAGATTATTAGGCGAGGGAGGGACGGGACTGGGAAGAGAAGATGATGTTTATTGGGAAAAATTACCGTGAATATAATGAAAAAGTTGTAATTAGATGTTGAGGCAGAAGAGTGATATTATCACTTACAAGCACTGCACCCAACAGTCCAGAGACAATTTACATACCAGAAAAACATGCCTCACTGTTCTAGGCCACGTGGCTCAATTTTTTTTTTTTAATTTTATTTTTTCCAAACAAAATCAAGCCTGCGGAAGAGCTAGAAAAAGTGAATTGGATCAGGAACACAACGAGCAAGGAACAGTAAAAAGGAGGAGGGAGGAACAGCAGAGTTAAGGACAAGATAGAGGCAGACTTGGACAATAAGGAGTGGGGAGGGACCCTTGGGTGGATAACAGGCGGCCAGAAACCAAATTCTCAGGAAGGGAAAAATGGAAATTGGAGGGAGGTTGGATTGGGTTGATTAAACTGTGAAAAAGATTCATGGTGTTTTGCATGGGACCGATCTGAGATGGTGGTGACAGCTGTCTTGAAGACCTGAAGGGAAGACTAAGCATTAAAGGGAAGTGGAAGAAAAAAAACAGAGGAACAAACATGAGTGTAGATGAGCAAGTGGTCTGGATTTAGGTAGTTTCACCAGAAGGAAAAGTTTGTTTGGTGTCTGTGTTGTGTTGTATGCGTGTGTGGTCGATACAACTGCCTTTCTCAGAACAACCATATTCAATGAAAGATGTAACGGATGGTTCACATTGGTCATTTCTCTGAATTCTCACCTTGTTGACGTACTTTTTGAGGAACATCCCACAATCTTTTACATTAACCTTCCACCACCAAAGTTGGAAGGATCGGTAATGTTCTTCACCTCTGCTGTCGGTTTATTACTGTTACTTGCGAAATCGAGATTTTTCAGGCATCATTGGTTGGTTCTGTGCGTATTCTGTTTGTTTGTATGCCAATCACCTGCAGTTCACAATTTTAAACCGATCTTCATGTTATAATATATATATTAGATAATATACACTGATGAGCCAAACATTATGACCACCTGCCTAAATATGCTGTTGCGTCCCCCGTGTCCCGCCAAACAGCGCCGATCCTCTGAGGCATGGACTCGCCAAGCCCGAAGGTGTCCTGTGGTATCTTGGCACCAAAACATTAGCAGCAGATCCTTCAAGTCCTAAGTGCGAGGTGAGCGCGTGATTGGACTTGTCAATCACGCACATCCCACAGATGCTCAACGGATTGAGATGTTGGAAAATTTGGAGGCCGGCAACAACCGGAACACTTCTTCATTTTCCGCAAAACCATTCCCGAACAATGCTGTGAGTGTGGCAGGCAATCCTGCGAAAAGCCACTGCCATCAGTAATACCTTGCATGAAAGGGTGTACCTGGTCTGCAAACGATGTTTAAGGTAGGTTGCAAGTGTCAACTGCACGTCACTCATGAGATGAACTGGATCAGGTTTCCCAGCAACATGCCTAGTAACATCACACTCCCTCCACCGGCTTGTCTCTTTCCCACACAGTGGATCCTTGGGTGCCACTTCCCCCAGGTTTAAACGGCGCACAGCAAACACAAGCCTCCACGTAATCTAAAGAAAACTGGACTCACGGACCAGGCACTTCTCCACTGCTCCAAGGTGCCAGTTCCGTGCTCGTGTGCTCTTGCAGGCGCCTTTCGAGTCGTGGACAGGGGTGGGTACTCTGACCGCGTCTCGGTATACTCCCCATACGCAGCGGGGTGCCGATGCACTGTGGATTTGTGACATGCCTCCCTATGACCACCATTAAAATTCAGTGTGACGTGCCACAGTAGACCATCTGTCAGTTCGGACCAGATGGGATAGCCTTCGTTGCCCTCGCACATCGATGAGCCTTGGGCACCCATACCCTGTCGCCGGTTTGTGGTTTGTCCTCCTTCGGACCACTGTCGGGTTGGACTCACCACTGCTGACCGGGGAGCACCCATAAGCCTTGCCGTTTCAGAGATGCTCTGATCCAGTCATCTGGGCCATAACAATTTGGCCCTTGTCAAAGTCGCTCAGGTCTTTACTCCTGCCATTTTCTCCTGCATCCAACACATCAACTTCAAGAACTGACTGTTCCACTTTGCTGCCCAATATATCCCACCCTTGACAGGTGCCATTTGTAACAAGATAATCAATGTTATTCACTTCACCTGTCAGTAGTCATCATGTTTTGGCTCATCAGTGTGTGTATATTTATATATAATATATATATATATATATATATATATATATAACATTCGAGGTCCGTCTAAAAAGTAACGGGACTGAGCCTGTTTGTGTGCTCACTTACACAACTTGAATGAACGGGTTGCGTCAGTCTTTCACAACATTCCAGCCATATATATGATTGGTGATGGTTGACGCTCATTGTGTTGATTTTTTTACAGGTCGTGCTTTACACGTTGTCTAGTCTGAGTCGTCACTCTATGAGTCGTGAGCAGAGAGCCAATCTGAGAGTTTCTTGCCAAGCTTGGCAAAACAACTTCCGAATCCTTGCAAGTCTACAGGGAAGAAACGATGTCACGTACACGTGCAGTTTGAATGACACAAAGGAGGTTCAAAGAGGGACGGAAGGAGTTTGAAGACTATACATTGTCTGGAAGACCATCAACGAGCAGAACGGTGGACAACATCGAGCGTGTGAAACAGATGGTGCGCGCAGATCATCAAATCACGGTGCGGATGATTGCCTGAGGAAATTTCCATCAAACAGACACTGTCGAAAGCATCATCACTGAAAAATCTCGGAAATGCGCAAGGTGTGCTCAAAGATGGTCCCAGGCTGTTGTCCGAGGACAGGAACAGCAAAGTCACTGTCTGTTCAAACATTATCGAGCGCCTCGAGGACGATCCAGACCTGCTCGGGAGAGTCATACTGGCGATGAATCGTGGATATTCGAATACGATCCCGAGACAAACGCAGAGTCGTCAGTGGAAAGTCCGGCATCACCAAGACCAAAGAAGGCAGGATGTCGAAGTCTAAGGTCAGGTTATGTCATCGCGTTTTTTGAACATCAAGGCATCGTCCACTTCGAGTTTCTACCACAGGGTCAAACAGTGAATCAATACGTGTACAAGGAGATCCTCCAGCGCTCATGAGATCAGTCCGGGACAAGAGGAGGGATCTGTGGAGAACAACACCTGCGTGCTCCACCATGGCAACGCCCCTGCTCACAGTGCCCTGAGCATCCGACAGTTTCTGGTGGAGAGAACGTGCCAACTCTGGAGCAACCCCCGTATTCGCCAGACTTGGCCCCTTGTGATTTTTTCCTATTCCCCAAGCTCAAGGGAGATTCAAGGGGACCCTTTCCTGATGTGAGGCCATCAAAAGGGCCGTGATGACGGAGCTCCGGAGGATTCCAGAAGAAGCCTTCCGCGGGGTGTATCGAAGCATGGAGAAGAGGATGGACAAGTGTGTGAGACTGGAGGGAAACTATTTTGAAGGGGACAAGCTGTGATTTCATATATCTTTTGGAATAAAATTTCTGTGGTCAGTCCCGTTACTTTTTAGACGGAACTCGGATATATAATATATTATATATATATATATAATATATATATATCTTGGAAAAAAATTTAAATCAGCATCTTACATGTATGGCAGCCATTCCTTTCGTGTTCTGTTGAATTCCAACACAGGCAACACTCATCTACTTAGTGACGGTACTGATTAGGTGATCACCTGAAACCAATCTTTATTTAACAAGGAAAAGTATAAAAACCACTGCTGTGCGTCTATCACTACCCTCTTGCAATAGGACCAGCTGGATTGCAAAAACAGTGCTAGTTGTACCTCAAAAGTAATGGAATCAAAAAAATAACTATGACCATCAAAAGAGTTGAAAAGAAAAGTTTTGAGTGAGGGAAAAGAAGGGTTCAATTCTGGCTTTACTGGCAGAGGGATACAGTGAGCTACGTTGCTTCCATCCTTAAATTTCAAAGACGGCGGTTCATAAGAACAAGTCAAGCAGCAGACATTGGGGACAACAAAGCTACAGACTGGCAGAGGGCGAAACGACTTTCACTGACCGGGATGACCACCAACTCATTCGAATTCACTCATACAACCTAGATGACATCAAGTACCTACAAAAAGAATGGCAAATGGCAGCTGGGTGAAGTGCACGGTGAGGACGGTTCGAAACAGGCTCCTAGGGCAGGGCTGAAGTTGTGTAAAGCAAAAAAAAAGCCCTTCATCAATGAGAAGCAAGAAGAGCCAGGCTGAGGTTTGCAAAAGACCATAAGGATTGGACCGTAGAGACTGGAGTAGGTCATCTCTGATGAGTCCAATTTTCAGCTTTGCCCAATAACTGGTCATCTAATGGTTAGACGGAGACCTGGAGAGGCCTATAAGCCACAGTGTCTCGCACCCACTGTGAAATTTGGAGGAGGATCGGTGATGATCTGGGGGTGCTTCAGCAAGGCTGGAACGGGCAGATTTGTCTTTGTCAAGGAGTATGAATCACGTACAAGGTTTTCTGGAAGAACACTTGCTTCCTTCTGCTCTGACAATGTTCCCCACTCTGAGGATTGGTTTTTCCAGCAGGACATGCTCCATGCCACACAGCCAGGTCAATCAAGGTGTGGATGGTGGACCATTAGATCAAGACCCTGTCTGGCCAGGCCAATCTCCAGACCTGAAACCCCATTGAAAACCTCTGGAATGTGATCAAGAGGAAGATGGATGGTCACAAGCCATCAAACAAAGCGCGGCTGCTTGAATTTTTGCGCCAGGAGTGGCATAAAGTCCACCCAACAGCAATGTGAAAGACTGGTGGAGAGCATGCCAAGACGCATGAAAGCTGTGATTGAAATCAGGGTTATTCACACAATATTGATTTCTGAATCTTCCTAAGTTAAACATTCGTATTGTGTTGTTTAAAAATGAATATGAACTTGTTTCGTTTGTATTATTTGAGGTCTGAAACACTGAATCTTTGTTGTTATTTGAACAGTTGTCATTTTCTGCAAATAAATGCTCAAATGACAATATTTTATTCGGAATTGGGAGAATGTTGTCAGTAGTTTATAGAATAAAACAAAAATGTTCATTTTACTCAAACACATACCTATAAGTAAAACCAGAAAAACGATAATTTTGCAGTGCGCCTCTTAATTTTTGGGCTGTGATAATATATATATATATATATATTATATATATCTCATGTATGTGCTGTAATGTATATATATATATACATTCATAGACGTTAATATACATATATATATATACAAATATTCATATAATCCAATATATTACATTCATAGACGTTAATATACATATATATATATATATATATATTATATTTATATATTGTGGGGTGTTGTGTGATTATGTCTGGCTTCGCTTCTTGGGACTATGGTGCAGCAATGGGTCTTTATTTTGATTGCTGTAGGAGACGATCGAGAAAATTGTTACCATTCACCTACGAGCCACATCTGTACACTGCTTCTTGCGAATTACAGTGCAGAATCGAGGAAGTAATGTGGCTTGGCTTGGCTGTGTGTAAGCAAAAGCCGTGCATGATTGCAGATTGTCCAATGATATTTGTTGCGATTCTGGGAATCGCATCCTCCAAAGCAATGGCAACCATCATACAGCGGTCCCTAGACAGTTATTCCATTAAATGTACGTTCAGATAGTCCCTTCCCTTTTGTCTAGCAGGGACAATGGGGACAGTGGCGATTTGGGTAAACTCATAGCTCGGTCTGATTAAATACTCTCTGCCTCATTCCTATTTCTTTTTCCACTTCTTATTCATGAGGTAAATCCGCAGCCATGTGCGCCCTTCGCTGTGAGGATGGGTCCTCAGTGAAGGCCAAGCAGGCATTACGCCGGACACCCCTCTGCCAAAATCACAGCCTGCCAAAACGTACATGCAGCAGTAATTTCCACCACTGGAACAGAGGGAGCACCCCCCACCACGACCGCCCATGCTGCACAGTAACAACGTACCAGGAGATGCGAAGAAAAGGCATCCTAATGCTGACAACTGCAAAGTGCACGCGCCGTGCCCTTTCAACCCATTTCCAAATCACATTTAATAATTATATCTACTTTCTTCTTCAACTCAAAACCCACATACCCACATTAATGTATTCCAATCCTTTCGCCTCATTCCCTGACACAGATCAGGGCTGGCACAGTGCATCCCATCGCCTCTGATAGTCCGCGAACACGTATGCTCGATGGCGGGCGGACCACGCGCTGCCCCACACGTTGC
>CM068967.1:1729882-1747868 GCA_035128595.1 Eptatretus atami
CATTGAAATCCCCCAAGACGAGAAGAGTATCTCATCTGAGGCACCAATCAATGACAGACTCGAGCGTGGCATAGAAATGCCTCCTTCACAGTGAGATCACTCGCCTCAGTCAGAGCATACACAGCGACCAGGGAAATGACACCCAGTGAGTAACAAGTCCTCAGTCTCCTAATAGCCTGGTGCTGGCTTCGTGGTTGGGGTGGCTGGTATGGGATCTTTGGGTCCTGAGTTTGAGCCCCGTTGGCCGCTGAATTAACACCAGGTGGGGTTAACTCAGCCTGTCATCCTTCCGAGGTCGGCAAAATGAGCACCAGTGTTCTGGTATCGGGGCACAGCATCAGGGGCACAACATCAGCTGCACAGCCGCGCCCCAACACAATGAACGCTACCCGGCAGCCAAGCTGCCATATGCAAGAAGTGTCATCATATGTTCATTGACTGGTGTTACCACAATTATCATGGGAGTAGGCTTGTTGGACACAGCTACAGCAACCCATTGGGTATGGTGACCATGAGAGCGACCAGACCAGTAGTAAGTGTAACCACCCGCCATGATCTCACCAATATCTAGTCTCTGAACCTCAGAAAGTGCTGCAATACTGATGTCCAAACGCTGGAGCTCAGATGATAGCTGAGACAGATAATCATCCTCTCTTCTCAGGTTAACCCAAGGAGACCACCGTCTGGTGGAGAATACCTCAGCACCATCCTGGCACACACCACCACAAACCGACCCAGGAAGGGTACCCTGTGCTTTTCCTCCTTATCATCAAAGAATGGAGATCCCGAAGGCTTTGCCCTAATCCCGTCATCCGGTGATCTGCCCTGCAAAGGGAAGCTGCACAGGAGGTACTCCCACGGACTGGGTTTTCAGTTTTGTTTGCATTTTTTTGTGTGCTTTATGGAATGAAGTGTTTTACGGTGGCGTGAGTGCAAATCCTGCCACCAACTTCCGAGAAAAAGGTAACGCAACTGCAGGAGGACATCCACAGACAAGGTTGATTTACCCAAAATGCATCACCAGGGATAAATGAGACCCCAGACCATGTGTTCCAGGCTTTATGGTGTTCATTGGAAACTGGTGTTTTTGTGTGATGTGCGTCACACCGAATAGAACTGAAAAAAAACTTTGGAAAACAGGTTCAGCCTTTACCTCAGGAACGGGTCAGCACGGGCACAGCCGTGGGGATTCGGCACCGTCGTGGTGCAAGCGCCGGGCCTGTGGTACAGGAAGTGGTGCTCCCTGCAACTGTCGGCACCTTGGAGCTGCTCCAGAAGGTAGAGCACGGCACAGTGGGACAGGCCGGATAGAATGATGCCATTGGCCCCTGGAGAAAGAAAACGCTCCGTTTTAGATAACTTTGTGGAGAACACCGTCGAATTGAGCAATTTATACATGACGAGGTACCCTGGGATTGTCAAATGTCGGCCATTTTTATGCAACACAAATACATTTAGGGACATTATCGACAACGTCCTCATGTATGTGTCTAAAAATCACCATTCCTGTTAACCTTTGTTTTATGTTCTTCCCTTTGTAAACTTTTCTTTGTCCTTTTTTAGCGTTTTGCTATGCCGTTGGTGCCAGTTTAGACATGGAGTCAGCTTTGTTCCTGCTTGAGATGGAAGGGGGAGGAACTATCCTAACAAGTTGCTCCACGCCCCACCCCTCTCCCCCAGATTCAGCCACACAGAATGCGACGGGCCGTTCTCCCTGCCGAACATGCTGAGACTGATGGGAAGCTCCTGCAGTATTCTGCTGAGAGTACCAGTATTTATTATGTCTTGTGGATTCCCTCTGTTTGCTCCATCGTCATGTGAATGTAGGTCCAAATTAAGGCATCAGGTATTTAAACAGTCCTATTTATTGTTTGTTTCGAAGGCACGTATGCCGGTCATGAGTTCAGGGGTTTTTAGCTTATCTGGAATTGGAATTCCAGAGAAGGTATTGTCATCATGCTTCCTGCATCCATCAGTCCGTCTCCTATTTTCACTTTTTCTGGCCAAACCACTGAGCCGATCCGACTGAAATTGGGCAGCAAGGTTCCTCTCCTGATTGGTAACGGGGAATGCAAAGCTCGTTTCGGTCACCTGACTTTAAGTAGGTGTAATGGCCGACTTAGTAAATTCCTTCAAAAATCTTTTTCTCCAGACCCACCAGTCAGAATTTTTACATGTATATATATTATATATATATATATGTATATATGAGGCTCCGCGAGGAGTGATGTAAGCGACATTTTTTAATGATATGATGATGTTAGGCTCGGATGATTGGGGAAGGGTTAAAATAGTGCTATATGGCATTAACTTCAAAATGGCCGATGTGTCCCTTACATCACTACTCCTCGCGGCGCCTCATATATATTATATATATATATATATATATACATTATATATTATATATACATATATATACACATATGTTGTTCGTCTTTCGGCTGCTCCCGTTAGGGGTCGCCACAGCGGATCATCCGTTATGATCTGCATACTGATTTGGCATAGGTTTTACGCCGGATGCCCTTCCTGACGCAACCCTGGTCGCCTCTTACACACAGGGATAAGGATTGGGTTTCGCCATGATTTCGGGCTGCCCTACACCCTCTCATAGCGCGGCCCAGCGCAGAGCTCCCGTCCTCAAGCGATCCTCCAACCCAAGCCTCCGAGTAGCTGGATTACAGGCGCACGCCACTACGCCCGATATATATATATATATATACATATGTATACATACATATATATACATATATACATACATATATATATACACATATACATATATACATACATACAACTATATATATATATATATATATATATATACATACATACATACATATATATATATACACACACACATACAATTTAGGGCTTGTATAAGAGCTAATACACAGAATGTATAACAAGGGGAGCAGGAGACAAGAGGGATGGGAGAGGGAAGCACAAACCAGTGGGGAATAGACACATGAGGAGATCTGTGGAAGGGAGAGGGATGGGGTGGGGTAAATGGGGTAAACAAGATGGACACTACAGGGACTTTCAGGAAGGAAAGCAGGGAATATGAAGGAGATGGGTTTGTGGTGGATTAACGAGGGGATTTGCTACCAAATTTGGTTTATAACATGAGGCCAGGGTAGGGATGTTATCTTGTGGAGGTCATGCCGATCACATGACCGAAAGTGTGCCAAAATGGCGGATGTAATAAATTATTGGGGAAATCTGAAAATTCCTTCAAAAATCTTCTTCTCTCGATCCACCAGTCAGAATGCTACCAAATTTTGGTTTCAACATTAGGCCAGGGCCCAGACAATGGAACTGTGATGTCTAATTTGGCTTTGGCCTGTCTCCAGTGCTCAATTACTAACGAGCAGTATAAATACAACATATTTCCAGTTTTTGCTTTTGTGATCGACATCTTGCAATCTGCACGTTTTGAATGGAATGCTTCAGAAATAAAAATTATTATTGTCTGGGAGGTGAACGACAAAACACTCGCAATAACCCACCGGAAAATGACAGCTGCTGCAAACGTGCGTTCGTTCGAGCCTCCTGAACCCTGTCCGTCACCGCCTTCCATGCCTCTGTCAGACAGAGATGAATCGTGAGGTGTATGGTACATACAAAGGGACAAAATGATCTGAATATGATCCCGGCAGCCTCCTCTGACCCATTTTCAGTTTACCCTCCTCTCTAAGTTGAAATGCATTCTTGAATTTCTTCCAACATTAACAATGTGACACACTCACTGCGATATCTTAATTTGCTTTGTGTACGAAGCTTACCCTCAATAGAACATGCCTTGAAGAAAAAGCCCTCATCATTTGATATTTCAAAAAGCAATGCAGGGCGTGATGACCTCTTACAGCTGCCATCTTTGTCCAGTTCCCCCCTTGTGATGCCTCCTTTTTGTAGCAGTGCAAGTAATGGAGAAAGACAAAGATCTTCATCTACATTGAAAAAAGACAAGATTTGGAGGAATGGTGAAGGAGAGAGGGTGAGGGTGTTGAAGTTGGTAAAATGGAACAAGGAAAATATGTTCAATGAGCAACCACGAAGACATCAATGGCCTTTTTTTAAAGTACTGTACTATGGTAGTACTGTACTGTACTATGCAAGACCTTGTCAGTGAGAAGTAATATTTTAAAATATAATAAAGAATTAAAATTGTACACCAATCGACCTTGAAGAGTTTCAGAGACCAATCTCACAATCATTAACATGAGAATGATTGAACCAGAAAATGGCTGCGTTCCCTCACCCAAGTCTTTTTCGTCTCCATTTGTGTTGTCGTACGAGTTTGGCTCACATCCATCCAAACCTGGTGACAAATCTCTCTGCTGTTCTATCTTCCGCCTAAAGGAACACAAACCTCGTTAGCACAGCATCATCGACCACACACTTTCCTCCGTTGATGATCTGAGCTCAGTGGGTGACTGTGAGGTGACAATATGTGGATGGAACATTGTGGCTCCCACAGGTAAAGCAGACTGGGGTCATACCTGCTAGCCATGATAATCCCTCCCAAATTGGAAGAGCTTTCATAGGAAGTACAGAAAAGGACAATGATGAGAGACAATGAACAAATCGAGGTAGATCTGAGATTCACATCCAGGGTGGAGTGAATTTAGGAGGTGTGTTGAGAAAAAAAAATTAGGACTGGTAAGTAATTGATAAAAACAAAACTGAACTAGAAAGCATCTGAAAAATGCAAAGCCCATCCACATCCGCTTTGTATTCAGACTACTTCTTCTGTATGCTAAACACGACAAAAACAGTGACAAAAAATACAAAAAAATTACAAACCCCCCCAAAAAACTAAAATAAACACAAAAAAACTAACGCAAATACAAAAAACCCCCCAAAAATTACAAAAAAGTCCCCCCCAAAATACAAAAAAACCCACAAAAAATTATAACCCCCCCCAAAAAACAAAAATAAATATAAAAAAAATACAAAAAACCCCGAAAAACAATACTAAAAAAAATTACAAAAAAATACAAAAAAATTAAATTACGATTTTAGACCATGACGTTTTGACCACAAATCATTTGGCTTCAGTGACCCAACATGCAAACTCTGCTCAAATTTAAAGTCAATCGGATGAAAATTTATGATTTTATGCAACCTTTGACATTTTGCTCGAAAAAAAACCCCAAACAATTGGCTTCTAGCTTTTGATTGATGAACCAATTCAGTGACTCAATATGCAAAGTCTTAAAATTTCAGGTCAATTGGATGAAAATTGATGATTTTACATGATGCTGACCTTTGACATTTTGACCAAATTTGTAATTTTTCCTCTCCATATTCTCATAATAAAGCTTGTTTGAAAATTTGACGATAAAAGCTCAAATGGTAAAAAAAACGTTACGACACAGGCGCGCACGCGACGCATGCACGCACGCACGCACACACGCACGCACGACACTCGATTGCAAAACTCTGTCTCCTGCACTAACTCGAGTTAATAAAACACGATACAGTGTTACTTCAATTTTAATAAAACAATGATTTTAACGATCGTTAAACAAACAAAAAAAACCCCGAAAGTTTCGTGCTATTGAGGTCGACCAGAAGCAGTCCCGAACAGCACCCTTAAACACCACCCCCAATGAACCTTTATTTAAATTGAAGTTCATTACTGTGATGCAAAACTGGAAGTTCTTGGAAGTATTCCAAGAATACTTGGAGTTTACCCTCCTCAGTTTACCCTGTATTCTGCGCTTTGTTTACCCTGTTATGTACTTTAACACTGTATTCTACAGTGTTAAAGTACATAATTAAATTTAAATAAAACAAAGATTGTAAACGTCGGATAAATAAATTGATTCTGTCCAAGTACTGAGGTGTGTTCAGTTACCAAGCAGCTGGATAGTGCTTGCCAAGCCAGCCATTCCTTACCAACGGTTTCGAAGAATGGAGTGCTTCCTTGAGTGCTTAATCCACTTGGCGAATGCTTGGTAACCCAAGAAACTTGGTAACTGAACACACTCCTGCAACTTGGAGGTTCTTGGAAGTATTATGAATGTGATTTGTGTTATACAGTGTTCAAATATACAATTCGATTTAAATAAAGGTTTCAAGAAGTTTAAAGGCGTGTAAATAAAAATAAATTATGGGTTTTACTGCCATTTTATCCAACGTCTATTACACTGCCTTATCTAACAAGTTACACGAGTTATTCGTGCCTGTAACTGATGTCCTTTATAACGTCCTTAAAACAGTAAGTTTCCTGTTGGGAATGATTTCCCATTTTGCTTGTTTGGCAGGCAAACAAAGTAAAAATGCTATCTCATTCCTCTCTGTACATGTGCGGGCGGGATGAAGTCGAAGCAAAGTTATGTTAAACCAACAGATTTGTCTTCTTATTGATGTCCAGATTCGTGTTCAAAATATAACATTCAATTTAAATACGTCGTTCCGAGATCACAAACCGACGAGACCATAAACCGATGGGACAATAGACGGACGGACATGAACCAATTGCTTGAGTCCGTTTTTCGCTTCACATGCGTGGGGTAACCAGATCTTTAGCAGTTCACAGACTTTCTCCACACTTTTGCCTTCTTTTTCCCCTGGGTTTCTGACCCTGAGGCTTTTCCAAAGGGACCTTGTTTGCCAAAATGAGTGCCGAGTGAAAGAGTAGCGGAGACAGCAGATAGCCCTGCAGCAGTTTCCTTTAAACTGTACCTGGCTCCCACATCGCTTCCAAACAACTCATCGCAAACACTAAAGAGCACAGGAGATTTCATCAACTCTTCATATGGAAAGTGATACTGATGGTACTCCTGTACAAGTAGAAACATAACACTCATTATGCTCACTTATCCAAGCTTATTGCAGATCGGTTGGGAAACTTCAAAATGCTTCTTTTCTCTTCACTCTAATTTGCATCAATAAAAGCAGACATACAAAATGACGAAACACAAATAATAGCCTTTGAAATCAAACGGAGGACCAAATACTGCATTGGACTCATCAGAAGGAACCCGAATAAGCAAATAGCAAAGACGGCGTCATCATGAGGAACCTGGATAGGATTCGGGTTTCAGCCGCGACTCCACTACCCTCAAAGCCATCAGGCGCAGCGAAGTGCGCCTCACAGAAAAATTTCTGCAAGAATTCAATTCGCCCTCGACAGATAAATAAAGAGGGAAATAAAGAGTAAAAAGGATAAAAGAAATGAAAAAGGAAGAATTATAATGAATAAGGAGAAATGTGAAAAAGTAGAAGGAAGTGTGAAAGGAACAAAGAACAAAGATGTCGGGAAGAACCTGGAAAGATAGATTTCAGCAGTTACTCCCCAGGCTCAAACGCAGCAACAGGTAAAAGCTACCAGAGGTCCGTCAGCGGGGAAGCATAGTCCACATAGCATGAGGATATGGCATTAAGAAGGCATTAAGACAGTCAACCAAAGCAAAACCCCATCCCTCCCTCACCAGTATGCATCCACCTCCATTGCATTGTCCATTTCCAATTTGTCCATTCGAGCTCGCTTTGACTCGCTTCTCCTGCAAATTCCTTCCGTCTTTTCTCTCATCGAGGAGTTACGCTTTGGCTTGGGTTTTGAAGGGGTTGGAATTGATGCTTGTGTGTAAGGTAATGACGAGCACAAACCGGAACCCAAGATTTCGGGCGGCTGATCTCCACAACTCCGAGTCATTCCGTTACTCGGTAAAGTTATATCAGTTAGGGAGACCATGTTTGTTGAATGCACCACTGGTATGTCATCAGGACTGCGATGTTGAATAGTCAGTGGTAAGGGCACCTTGGGCTCAAGCTGTAGTTCGGTGAGATGGACCTCCGCGTTGGTGGAGTGCTTTTTCCTCCTGCGTGGGCGTGTTGACCGTTTCCCTGGGATTTGAGCAGCCTGTCCTACTATTGCTGGTGACATTGGGATCTCTGGTGCAGGTTGCTTAGAGAGAAGCTCTGAATGGTGACATGGAGAGACTGTGCAGGACTTCATATGAGGAGGTGGGGAGGGAAGTAAACGTCCCGTGCTCAAAACTAGATTAGCATGCTGACCTTGAGGAGACTGATGAGGCACTGAAGGAGTAATCGGAGCAAGGACCAGCCCCTGTGGTCCACTGGGTGTGATTACATAGCTTTGTGGAAAACCTTGTTCCAGGGATGAAGAAATTGGAGGCTGAGGTGGAAGAGATCCAGGATATGTGGGTGTATTTACCACTGCACTTGGCCCGATTCCCACAGTCGCTCCTGGAGAAGAAACATGCGAGTGATCTGATGGGAGCGATACTGATGGCGCAGCATGCAGGATGTACAATGGTTGTCCAGAAGAGTCCAGGACAATAAAAGGGCCAAGAGAAACTGATGTGAGGGCTTGTGGGGCCAGAGAGACTGATGGCACAGTCGTGATGCAATCTGCAGTCACTGTGCCTGAATCTCCTGGACTCGGTCCACTGTCAGAAAGGTAACTGGCTTGGTCACCCGAAGCATGTGCTAAGTTATGGCTGGTTGGATCGTGTCCAACCACACTATCTTTTTCGGCATGTGTCAGGGCTGGAGAAGGATCCAGAGCAGGAGGTGATGGATCAAAAGGAAGATCTTCATCTGATGTTGTTGGGGAAGATGGCGAATGACTTGTCAGTGCTGACAGATCAGATGGCAACGTGAAGGCTGTGGGGTCACTCGTGAGATTTGTTCTAGTACTGCCACCTCGGCAATTTACTTCAGCGACTGGCACTGCGACTCCACTTCCACCTCCTGAAGATCCCTCACTTCCAGCTCCTGAGCCCCCTTCAAGTCCATCAATGGTAGAGTCTGCAGCAGAGTCATCTCCAAGACCAAGGTCATTCCTCAAAACAAAGTCCATGATATCTGAAGGAAGAATAGTTCCAAAATCATCACCAAGTGAAGGGGTTTCAGGGAATTGTCCACTACCTGAGGTATTTGCCCCTGGAAGCTCATCCAAAAGACTCTTATCTCGACTAGAGGACAGCAAGGAAGAAACTGGCCTTATCATACGGCCAACCATCTTCTTTGCAACAACTTCCCTACCCTCTTCCTCTCCTTCATCTGCATGTCCACTGCTATTTTCTTCTCCCTCATTTTCATGATGTACTTCTCTTCCCATGCTCGTTTCTCCTTCTCCTTCTCCTCCTCCCTCATCCTCATCTTCATCTCCCTCCTCCTCATCTTCCTCCTCCTCCTCCCTCTCATCTTCATCTCCCTCCTCCTCTTCTTCTTCCTCCCCAACTTCGGATTCTGAAGAGCTATCACAAGTTCCATCTAACTGACCTCTTACGACTCCTGAATCTACCTTGGTGACACTGTCTGGAAGAGGTGTTTGCCGTGGAGACCTTTCATTTTGGTTTCCAGTCCCTGTGGCCCCTCTCTCACCATAGGAGCGCATGCAATAGAGTGGTGTGAGACCATAACACGCCGTGGATCGAGAGCTGCGCTTTGGGTAACGTCTTCGGAGTGGTGGCGGCACTTGCAATGCTGAGGGGTTTGGTTTCTCCACTGCAGACGCTGGAGAAACACCTCCGCTCTTCTTCACCTGAACTTCTGTGTTGGCTCCACAGTGCGAAATATGGCGCTCATAACGAGCACGAGACTTGCGTGAGTATACCCGGCTGCAGGTCATGCATGAGAGCACGTGGTCATCACGCGTCACTCCCAAACCCTCATCTTCTTTTCCTCCTAACTTTTCAGTTTCTCCACCTTTTTCTCCTGGTTTACTAACTTTGCCACCTTTACATTCAGCTCCTTTCCTTGAAAAAAGATGAGGCGCTCCAGGCGGGGGTGTAAGCACCACCACGGCACGACTCGTCAGTGCAGTTTCTGTTGCTGCCGCAATTGAGACAGTGGCAGTAGTCGGTAAGTGATGTTGGGGGCGGGAGACTGGCGATTTTGATGTCACAGAGTCAAGTCGAGGACGACGAACCACAGGATTTACTGAAGCTGTTTTTATGGTTGTCACAGATACAGTGGTGGTTTCTGCTGAAGCAGTTGTACAGGTGGTGTTTTCTGTCACTGAAGAAAGTAAAATTGGAGCATCAGGGTGGGTGTGAGGAGCGGTGACCGTTGCCTTGGATACTGTTGTTTGTGTTTGTGCTTGAGATCCAATGGTGATTACAGATGAAGAGATCAAAGGAACGCTGGAAACTGAGTGCGCTGTTTCTTTGATCACAAGAGGGCTGGGAGGAGATGTAGCTGCTAAAGAAACTGACAGAGGAGTGCAGGTGGTGTTAATGTAAGGGGACAAGGAGGGTGTTTGGGTGCATGGTGATGAGACCGAGGATGTGTCACCATGTTGTGAGTGGAGGTTGTGATTTTGTTTGGCTTCTGTATGCGACGTGGCGGACGCAACCAGGGGGTGAGAGAGGCTGCAGGTGCCTAAGGGTCAGAAAACAGAAATGGGCATTAAAAATCGGGGACATGTTACAGAGAGAAATAAAACGAAGTCTATTTAATGCAATATTACAAAGCGATATTGACTTCTTCCCCCCCCCCCCAAAGGCTGAAAATAATATTAGTTGAAGTTGAATGAAAACTTAACTTCCCACTAGGATTGATATTTTCCCAGTCAATTAGCATCTGTAGTGTAGGTAGAGCTTTACGACATACCTTGCTGGTTGGCTTCTTATTGGCATTATCACTATTAAGACCTATTGATGTATTCATCACACGGGTCTATTAAACAGCAATAGCTCATAGTTTATAAAGGAAAGTATTCCAGTAACTTTAAGAGCAGATGAGTCTCCTACATAAGATTTGCAATCATGATATAGTCCTGCATTAGTGACGATCAATCTCTGAGTCTTTAAATGAACTTCTATATGTATTTGTTTTAACAATGAATATCAAAGTTTTAGTAATAATGTGCGACATATTATTGAATGCAATCAGCAATATATACAGTACATATACATATATATGTACTTTTAGTGATAACTAGACGACCCGTGAACCCGTTGGGTTCCCGTTGTGACAGCGCTTGATGGAAAAAAATCATTTAAAGAAAAAAAAGATAGCTCCAGCGAACTATACCGCTGAGGTTGTTTGCATTGATCAAATTCTCCTGAAGAGTACTTGACTGAATCGGGAATTGATTTTTAAATAATTTTCTTCGTTGCCGATTTGAACAACTTGATACTGCACAGCGCAGGCGAATGGTGGAGTAAGGTGCCTAAAATTTTTGCGCTATCATGTACCGTTTTGGCTGTATTTCAGAACATACATACATATCATACATACATACATTATATACAAGATGAGAGTTTGAGTAATATATAGATAATGATTTACGATGTATTAATCAAACTGACGAGAACTATTAAATTTCCTGGAAACGTCACATGAGTTCCAGGAATATCTATGACTACATGATAAAACAAGTGGTGCCAGGCACAACAAATCCTGCCCATTTAAGGCATAAAGTTATTTTGGGGGACAAATTTAAATTTGATACATCCTTAACCTGAATGTTGATTATAAGGAATAGAATAAGGAATATTTTAGTCTTAGTTTGAAGTCAATTAAACCATTTTTGATGAAGTTATGAGCGAAAAAAGATTTTGACCTTTCGTGACTGACCTTGACCTTTGACCTAATTGGACCCAAAAAGTTAATGGGGTCGTCCGGGTTCATTACCCACCTGTGGATACAATTTGACAGTGTTTGAGCCAGCCATTTTCCCGTAAAGTTGTTATTTTCGTAACCATGTTTTAGTTTTAATGGAAATTTGTAATTTTGACCGATGGCCATGACCCCAAAACTTCGGACCCTACCGATCTTCACAAATATGCATTTTTCACTATAGGAATGGGTAGGATTATAAGTGACAAATAGAATAAGGTTCACTATAAGCTTAGTTTGAAGTAAATCAGATCATTTTTGACGAAGTTATGAGCGAAAAACGATTTTGATCTTTTCGTGACCTTGACCTTTGATCCAATTGGACCAAAAGTTAATGGGGCGTCCAAGGTTCATTGCCCACCTGTGGATTAAATTTATAGTGTTTGCTAAAGTCGTTTTGCCGTAAAGTTGCTAACAGACAGACAGACAAACAAACCGGACGATTACAATATCCGCTCCCTCCCTCCGGGAGGGGGCGGGATAATAATTTTTTATGTATTCTGGTTTAAACTAGTACTTAAAACAAATATATTGGCTCCTACAGGCAGCTGCTTCCTGGTAAGAGGCTTGGAAAGTTATCTGCCCTGGGAAAATGTTGGAGTGGCCATTCCTGAAGCCGTTAGCTGTTCACAAGCAGCTGTTTGTGTTCCATCATGAGATGACCCCTGCTTCTACCCTGTTCTTATCTTTGTTGAACCTTGGGAAAGATGTTTGTGCTTCTTTCTTATTGGTTTCCCATTTAACTCATCTCTCCCCCAACTGAAGGTCTAGCCAAACGCAGTTTATTATCTTGTTTTGCTCATTCCTTACTGGCAAGATGCATTCCTTCTCACCCATTCCATCCCACCCTTTCTTTACTGCCCTGTATAAAAAGCCCTGACTTGGTATAGCAAGTCAGAGGGATCTCGGCACTGTTTAGGTATGTGTTATCCTTTTCCATATGCACATGTAATTAAAGACGTGAACTCTGATGCATCAAACCTGAAGTGGAGACTAGGTTTATTTGACACGTCCCTCCAAATGGTTACAATCTCGTGACATATCGACATTGCGCTATCACAATTATAACTGTATTGATGACCCACTGCACAATACCTCGAAGATATCGCCGTGTAATCTGTCCTGAAATTGATGTAAACACTTTCGTGTGTTCTCATTATTGAAAGCAGTGTTTGTGTCATTGTCGTATGAACACAACATCATCATGTCATGGGTATTTTTGAACATCAACTGCACTTTCACAGAGTGGTGAAGAAGCCGCCATGGTCCGACATCAGACCTCATCTCTACTGTGTATTAAAGTGCCCAGATTTCTCTATCCGTCCCTCTGCCTGTCGCGCTCTTTTTGCTGGGATGTCATGATGGAATTTCGTCCAGCGCTAGACTAGGCATTTACGGATGTGCACGTCATCCTGACATCCAGCACTCAACCCGTTCCATGCTTATTTATATAAAGCTTTTTCTTTGTTTAGGATGGGTGCGATTGAAACAAGATGAGACGTCACGCGATCGAAACGAGATGAGATGAGATGCCATGCGAATGAAACGAGATGTGATGCCACGTCATGTGATTGAAATGAGATGACAAGATTGCAATAAAATGTGAAACGAGATGACGCCATGCGATTGAAAACTGAAACGACGTGACGGAAGTCCGTGATGCAATGTCATGCGATCGAAAGAGACATTGCATGAGGTAACCAGCTCGGCTAGTGCAAGTTTAATAGCTGCAGTGTCTTCAGAAAGCATTCACACCCCTTGACTTTTCCACATTTTGTTGTGTTGCAGCCTGAATTTAAAATGTATTAACTACAAAAATTTTCCCACCAATTTATACAAAATACTCCATAATGACAAAGTGAAAACATGTTTTTAGAAATTTTTACAAACTTATTGAAAATGAAATACAGAAATATGGAATTTACATCAGTATTCAGCCCCCTGAGTCAATACTTCGTAGAAGCGCCTTTGGCAGTGATTACAACTTTGAGTCTTCTTGGGTATACAGTATCTGTATCAGCTTTATACATCTGGGTTTGGGGATTTTCTCCCATTCTTCCTTGCAGATTTCCTCAAACTCTGTCAAGTTGGATGGAGAGCGTCGGTGAACAGCAATCATCAAGTCTTAAAATGGGATTCAAGTCTGGGCTTTGGCTGGGCCACTCAAGGACTTTCACATTCTTGTTCTGAAGCCATTCCAGTGTTGCTTTGGCTGTATGCTTGGGGTCATTGTCCTGTTGGAACGAAATCTTCACCACATTCTCAGGTCTTTTGCACTCTGAAGCAGGTTCTCCTCAAGGATTTTCCTGTATTCGGCTCCATTCATTGTTCCCTCTATCCTTGCAAGTCTCCCAGTCTCTGCCACTGAAAACATCCCCATAGCATGATGCTGCCACCACCATGCTTCATAGTGAGGATGGTGTTAGATGGGTGATGAACTGTGCTCAGTTTCTGCCAGACGTAGCACTTTTCATTCAGGCCAAAGAGGTCAATTTTCGTCTCATCAGATCACAGAATATTTTCCCTCATGCTCTCAGAGTCTTTCACGTGCCTTTTTATTTTTTTTTTTTACAAACTCCAGGCATTCCGCCATGTGCCTTTTTCTCAGGAGTGCCTTACATCTGGCCACTCTCCCATAAAGCCTATATTTGTAAAAGTGTTGAAGAGACTATTGTCCTTCCAGCAGGTTTCTCCCATTTCAGCCAAGGAACTCTAACAGAACTACAGATTGGTCATTGTGTTCTTGGTCACCTCCCTGACCAAGATCCTTCTTTCCCGGTTGCTTAGTTTGGTCAGACGACCAGCTCTAGGAAGAGCCTGGGTAGTTCCATATTCTTTCCATTTCGTAATGATGGAGGTCACTGTGCTCTTGGGAACTTTCAACACTCTAAAAAATTGTTTTATACCCTTCCCCACATCTATGCCTCCTCACAATTCTATCTCGGAGTTCTACTGACAGTTCCTTAAACTTCATGGTGGAGTTTCTGCTCTGACAAGCACCATCAATGTGCGGATAAAGGTGTGTTTCTTTCTAAATCATGTCCAATCAATTGAATTGGCCACAGATGGACTCCGATCAAGTTGTCGAGACATCTCAAGGATGATCAAAGGAAATTGAATGCACCTGAGCTCAATTTGGAGAGTCATAGCAAAGGGGTTGAATACTTATCGACTCGAGACATTTTAGCTTTTCGTTTTTAATTAATCTGTAAAAATTTATGTGAAAAGTCAAGGGGTGTGAATACTTTCTGAAGGCATTGTGAGCACCATGTCGTTCCACTTCCTCATCGTTTTTCAGATACTTTTACAGAATAATAATGGTGGTGTTAATGAATTATTTTTTACATGCATTCTCAGCAGAATTTTTTTTTTCTCAGATTGCAATTAAAGAAAAGGTGATGTATAAGAATTGATAACATTTCATTTTCATCCCCATCAACACCAAAAAACTAGTACATCACCTCAACACGGCGAACAAATCGTTAAAAATTCCATATCCTTCATCTCACAGCAGAAATCCAGTAATTCCATGAGCACGGTGTATTTTTTACCTAATTATTTTCAGCCAGTCACCAAATAGAAAAATAAATAACCATCATTGATGTCCTGTGGCTATTAGCTTTAAATTGAAGACATTTCATAATGAGAGTGAAGTCACGCTTCAGCTACAAGTGTCCATGCAAATGCAAAACTGCACCATCACAGATAGTGGAAAGTCATTGGAGATCATCCAAGGTATTAGACATCACTAAAAGTATCAGAGATGGAGGTCGTTAGAGTCGTTAGAGTCGTTAGAGGTCACACAGAGTATGAGAGGTCACACAGAGTATTAGAGATCACCAAAGGTATAAGAGATCACACAGAGTATTAGAGATCACACAGAGTATGAGAGATCACACGGAGTATGAGAGATCACACGGAGTATTAGAGATCACACAGAGTATTAGAGATCACACAGAGTATTAGAGATCACACAGAGTATTAGAGATCACCCAAGGTATTAGAGATCACCCAAGGTATGAAGAATCACCAGGTTTAGAGATCACCCAAGGTATTAGAGATCACCAAAGGTATGAGAGATCACCAAAGGTATGAGAGATACCAAGTATTAGAAGTATTAGAGATCACACTGAGTATTAGAGATCACACCGAGTATTAGAGATCACACCGAGTATTAGAGGTCACACAGAGTATTAGAGATCACACCGAGTAATCGAGATCACAGAGTATTAGAGATCACAGAGTATTGGAGATCACATAGAGTATTAGAGATCACAGAGTATTGGAGATCACATAGAGTATTAGAGATCACAGAGTATTGGAGATCACATGGAGTATTAGAGATCACACGGAGTATTAGAGATCACACGGAGTATTAGAGATCACAGAGTATTGGAGATCACATAGAGTATTAGAGATCACATGAGTATAGAGAGATTATACAGTCCATTAAGATCACAGATATTGGAATCACATATGAGTATTAAGAGATCACATGGAGTATTAGAGATGATTGATACCAGTCATTAGAGATCACAGAGGATTGTGAGATCACATAGCAGTATTAGAGATCACAGAGTATAGAGATGATATACAGTCATTAGAGATCACAGAGTATTGGAGATCACATAGAGTATTAGAGATCACATGGAGTATTAGAGATCACACGGAGTATTAGAGATCACAGAGTATTAGAGATGATTGATACAGTCATTAGAGATCACCCAAGGTGTTTGAGATCACACGAAGTATTAGAGATCACAGATTATTAGAGATCACAGAGTATTAGAGATGATTGAAACAGTCATTAGAGATCACGCAAGCACACAGTGGCTCCACAAAGGATCTCAGATGATTTTTGCCTTATATTTCGTTAGGATCAACACCCATCCGAGATACTTGCAGAGTCAAACATGCTCACAGATTATTTGAACAACTCCACTGAGTCATTTGAGGCCCTACACGTCTCTCTATGATGTGGGATTGATGAGTTATGTACCGACTAACATGCCATATTCAATCTATTTATTACGTATGCAGTTAGCCCTTTTTCTTGGGAACATCGTCGGTATCAATTGAATTGGCATTTAAATAACCTGAGCATGAAGCAATAAATGTTGACAACAGGGGACCACGGGGTAAACCGGGACTCCCCCTAGTCTAACGAGGTCCCACACGTCTATAGACACACCCACACACACGATTGACGAGTTATGGACCAAGTAACAGGTCACGCTCTATCTATTTATTACGTACACAGTTGATGCTTTTTTCTGGGGCCATCGTCAGTATCAATTGAATTGCTACTCCTCTACCTTCAAACCCATCCAGGCGCAGTCAAGTAAGCCTTCTTCAAAAAAACCAAAAATTCAAAAAGTTATCAGATTCAAACAATTAAATAATTCTAGGTGCCAGACCATGTGGCCGATTGGGTTGAAATTTAAAACATACATTCCCCATGTCTACGAGATCATAACTGTGAAGTTGCACGTCGATTGATTAAGCGGTTCGAGAGAAAGAATTTTTTAAAGACCTTCGTTCAATCCAACATGGCTGCCAGACCATCTCTTCTTCTTCTTCTTCTCCTTTCGGCTGCTCCCGTTAGGGGTCGCCACAGCGGATCATCCGTCTCCATTTTCGCTCTATCCTCCACATCTTCCATTGACACCCAACCACCCGCATGTCCGCCCTCACCGCATCCATGAACCTCTTCTTTGGCCTTCCTCTTCTCCTCCTACCTGCGGCTCCATCCTCAGCATCCTTCTCCCGATATACTCCGCTTCCCTCCTGTGAACATGTCCAAACCATCTCAATCTCCCTCTCTCACTTTGTCTCCAAACCGTCCTAACCTGCGCTGTCCCTCTAATATACTCATTCCTTATCCTGTCCATCCTCGTCACTCCCAACGAGAAATGTCACTCCAAGATCTTCACTCCAGGAAATGTCACTCCAAGATCCAAGATCTCCATCCTCGTCACTCCCAACGAGAGGAGAGGCTGCCAGACCATGTGACATTAATTATTTGTGAACACCCTGGTATCTCAAAGAGTGGGGAACATGTGTGTGTAGTTTCCCCTCGATCTGTCAAGCTGTTCTGGAGAAGAAGATTTAAAAAGTTTTACCCTTCAAAAAATCATAACTCTCAGACTATGTGACCTGTGATGTTAAAATTTACATCATATTGTTACAGGCCAGGGGTTGGTGGCGAGAACGACCGCTAGGTGGGGGAAGTTCGTCGTCTCCCACCAGATTCCCCGGAATTGTCGGCCGTCGCTCCGGATAATTCCGTGAGGCGGCAGGTCGCAGAACCGACCGTGGTCGCCAATATCTCAACCGCGTAGCGTAGGGTCTTTTTGTCTCGAACCAATTTACCTAATTAACTACG
>CM068967.1:1799440-1814717 GCA_035128595.1 Eptatretus atami
AAAAAAAAAACCCGCATCCAGATCTGATATCTTCACCAAAATCGAATCAATTCGTCCTTGTCACGCTCAACTCATCCACCAAGTTTTGTCCGAATCCATCCACGTTTTGAGATATCGTGCTTTTTAGGTCATCTCTTCGAGCATGACCTAATAATATGGGTGTAGATGTCCTTCGATCCGTCCGTCCATCCGTTGCGAAAATGACGATTTTCAAATTCTATCTCCTCCGCCATTTCTCAAGCGATCTTGAATTTGATTGTGGCATATGAATCTATGGGACAATATCTAAATTTTGATCGGGCCGGATTTTCGATATTCGCTTTCGTTTTCGTGTCATGTGACTTCAAAGTTGGCAAAAAATGCGAAAATGACGATTTTCATGCGAAAATGACGATTTTCAAAATCTATCTCCTCCTACATTTCTCAAGCGATCTTGAATTTGATTGTGGCATATGAATCTATGGGACAATATCTAAATTTTGGTGGGCCGGATTTTCGATATTCGCTTTCGTTTTCGCGTCACGTGACTTCAAAGTTTGCAAAAACTGCCCTACCTTCAGGAGGCTATATATTTTCTCGCAGAGATGACCGTCACTCCGCACGGGGGTAATTTTTATTGTTTTAGCCCAATCTCTGAATTGTGAAGAATCACTTAAAAAATTTTTTATCAGATCCGGATCTGGATCTTCACTAAAATCGAATCATTCCGTCCTGTCCACCAAATTTCATCCAAATCCGTTCACAATTTTTTGAGATATCCTGCACACAAACAAACAAACACGGGTGAAAACATAACCTTCCACCTCCGGTGACGGAGTTAATAAATGCATTGTGATGTAACTCCAAGGTTTGTAGAACTAAACTAAATTTTTTTAAAGATGAAGTCTCACCTTGTGCAAGACTAAAGAGAAAGAGAATAGAAGGCAACGCAATGAAAGTAGGGCACTTAGAGAACATATGGACGCAACAAGGGGATGAATGAACAGGAGGGGAGAGAAGAGGAGAGGAAACAGTACATGCGTGTAAATGGGAAGGGGTGGAGGAAAGTTAATGAGAATAAACAAGCTCAAATGAGCTAAAATCCTCGTCCTCTTAATGATGACGTTATAAAAACGAATATGACGTCATTGTGATGTATCAGGTTTGCGATAAATTATCTGTGCTTATGCCCAGCTTGATTCCCGCAAACAAAATTCAAAAAGCTTTCCTAGTTTCAGAGATAATTTTTTTGGGCGATTTCCATTAGCGGAGACATTATGACGTCATAACTTTTTTTTGAGGATGAATTTTCACAATCGGAGATGGTTACTCTCTGCGCGTGGGCTTTCTGCATATACAAGGAAAGTTTCAGGAAGTTTCGATGAAAACTGTAGGCTGTGAAACAAAAAAGTCCACAAGAAGAAGATGAAGAACAACAATGTGAGTAAGACTTAGAGATCCTCCACGAGGATCTAAAAAAAACTCAATGTAGGTAAGGCATGAAGGATGACCTTGATGGTGCATGACCAACTTGAAGCCCTGGAGGGAAGAGTGGGGTTGAACAGATTGAGGATCGCGGTTCCACGAGCGGGAGAAGATAAGAAGGAAGGTAAGAGGTGAATGATGAACCTGGACTTTGGGAGTTTCACAAGGAGGGGAAGCCTGAAGAATGGGCAAACTTTGAGGGATGGAGGGATGAAAGGGCAAAGGGGGAATGACCAGAGAAGAAGGCAAAAATTGAAGCCACCAACCTGTCGGTGAAGTGAGGGCAGCAGCCCCCATGCCTTTGGTTCTTGTTGGAGATTCCACAACATCGAGGAGAGACAGGTACGTAATGGGGGCTTCAGCCCATCGGAGAGTACTCCATCGAGCTATGGACTATGATAACTTCAGATTTACCCAGGAAGGACTTGGCACAGTGTGAGATGCCCAGTACTTGGATGGCTTTGGAGGCCAGTTTTGGTAAATTATCTACCCAGGCTGTTAGTGGTTGATCATGAAAACAGATAGGTGAGTTCATTAGACAATGCTTCTGGAAAGACAGAGTTAGAACATGAGATTTGCTATGGTTGAATTACATGGTACAAGTATCAAATGAGCATGTGTTTATTTTCAGGTCAGCTAAAGAGGGAAGCAGCTGCTGTTGGGATGTGGTGACGTTCAGCATAATGTGGACTCATCTCGAAAGAGGAAAGGAGTGCTTTCCAGAGCATCAAAGGGAAATATGTCTACATCTCAGGAACAAGACTGGGCCCAAGTGCCTTGGAGCATTCCTGCCTGGACAAATAAATGAGAGGATTTGTTGATAGCAACTGAATGACAGCACGAGTGGAGAAGGTTAACAGCTCAAGTATGAAGGTGGCCTTGTATACCACAAGCAGAAAGATTGGCAAGAAGAGCAGGGTGCCAGACTCTGTGGAATATCCAAGATGTGCAGAGACAGCCATGAACTCGAGCTTGAAATTCAGGGCCTCCATCCATTGTTGAGAGAGGAGCAGCAGCATGTCCATAGTTGAGTGGCAAGGACAGAATAAAAATAGATGGTCAGAGATCAGGCTGTTTGAGAAAACAAGAGTTAATCTCAAAACAAAGTCCGTGTCAGAAGAAAACTCAAACTTTCTTTGAGACATGGACCCATTTCACCGACTCCTTCAAAGCCAACTAAATCTTCAAATACACAAATCATATGGATTTGCCAAAAATGAGCACAAGCACACAGGCACACAAACATGCATGCTTTCTTCTCCTCCACTCTACCTCAAGCTGGTCTGACTGCACTTACACAGGTGCTTCTTAACGTACCTCGCCATGTGCAATTCCACGATGCTGAGGACAGTAAATGGCCTTGTGTTCCAGAAAACAAGCTCCTAGTGCTCGGCCGCACATGAAGTGATAATTTGCCTGGCAGGCCGGAAGAGCGCAACCGACCGTCGCACCAAGCCCGCCACACTTGTCACAACGCTGTAAGATAAAACACCAATAAACAGACATTGCATCACTGATTGTGACAATCAAAATAATTCTTTATGTAATTCCTCTTCATCTTAATTTGCTACTTATAACATACTAGCAAACACAACCCATCTCACGGGGATATTAAGAGGGGAGAGAAAGGGGAGGGAGGAGGAAAGGAGGGGACAAAGAGGAGAAAGGGGAGTGAGGTGAGGGAGAGAGGCAGGTGGAGCAAAGAGGGTGGGGAGTGAGGAACGAAGAGGAGCGAGAAGGTGGTGAGGAAGGGGGTAGAGCGAGGAAAAGGGGGGGGGGATGGGGAGAGCGATGCCTCACCAAGCATCACGATACATCTGGGAGGGGGGTAGGAACGAGGAGGATGAGGAGATAGGAGGGGGGAGGTGAGTGGGACGGGGTTTGGGAGGAGGTAAGCGTGAGGTGAGGGGGTTCTCGACTTGCATTTGGTAGTTGGACTTGTGGGAAGGGGGTTGGGAGGTAGTACAGGATTGAACATAATGGGGTACCTTAAAACAGCACGTTAATACAGCACGCGGAGACTGCCCAGAGTGTCCATGGGGGGTGGGGAGGGGGTTTGGGAGGAGGTAAGTGTGAGGGGAGAGAGAGGAAGCAGCGTGATGGAAGGGAGGCAGCGTGATGGGAAGGGGAGGCAGCGTGATGGGAAGGGGAGGCAGCGTGATGGGAAGGGGAGGAGCGTGATGGAAGGCAGTGTAGGGTAAGGGGAGGCAGCGTGATGGGAGGGGGCAGCGTGTGGGAGGGGAGGCAGCGTGATGGGAAGGAGGCAGCGTGATGGGATTGGAGGAAGCGTGATGGGAAGGGAGGCAGCGTGATGGGAATGGGAGGAAGCATGATGGAAGGGGAGAGGGAGGAGAGTTCTGGGAGAGAGAGGGAGGGAGTGGTGGGAGAGAGAGAGGGAGGAGTGGTGGAGAGAGAGAGGGAGGAGAGTGGTGGGAGAGAGATGGAGGGAGAGTGGTGGGAGAGAGAGAGGAGGGAGAGTGGGGAGAGAGAGAGGGAGGAGAGTGGTGGGAGAGAGAGAGGGAGGGAGAGTGGTGGAGAGAGAGAAGGGGGAGTGGTGGGAGAGGGGAGGAAGGAGAGTGGTGGGAGAGAGAGAGAGGGAGAGTGGTGGGAGAGAGAGAGAGAGAGAGAGAGAGTGTGGGGAGAGAGAGAGAGGAGGGAGAGTGCTGGGAGAGAGGGGAGGAGAGTGCTAGGAGAGAGGAGAGGGGGGGAGAGAGAGAGGGAGGAGAGTGGTGGGAGAGAGAAGAGGGAGGGAGGTGGTGGGAGAGAGCGGGGAGGGAGAGTGGTGGGAGAGAGAGAGGGGGGAGTGGTGGGGAGAGAGAGAGTGGTGGGAGGAGAGGACAGTGGTGGGAGAGGGGTGTGAGGGAGAGGGATGGAGAGAGCGGGAGGGGTGGGAGAGAGTGGGAGGGGTGGGGAGAAGTAGGAGGGGTGGGAGAGAGTGGGAGGGGTGGGAGAGAGTGGGAGCGGTGGGGAGAGGAGAGGGAGAGGGATGGAAGAGTGGGGTGGGAGAGAGTGGGAGGGGTGGGAGAGGGAGAGAGGAGAGGGGTGGGGAGAGAGATGGGTGAGGTTGGGGAGGGGAGAAGAGAGGAGAGGAATTGCGAGGGGAGGGAGAGGGCGGATTTAGGCAGATGTGACGACCAGTATAACGTCCATCTGAGAGATGACACACACCACAATGATGAATCACCCTGCCTTAGTCCTTGAGCCAGACCAAAAGTAATGCTCCGGCGGGGGGAGTAATTCTCATTATGAATTTCCATTAGAATAGTCTCAAGTGTCAGAAAGGTGTGATGGACATCTGAGAATGGTAGCTTAGTGCCGGATGGCCGCCATCTTTGAACCACCCAGCGCGAAAATGCCCATTTGGTGGGTACACTTGTTGCACGTGTATCTGGAGTTCTATACTAGCTATCGACGTGGGTTGACGACTAAATATACGTCCGATCTGTACCGTCTAAATAAAAATAATATGAAGTTTTTTGTTATAGATTATTTATAATAAATCAATTATTTGACAAAAATCATATATTTTTAAATATTTTTTCATAAACTTGTACTGTTTTTAGTGAAACATCACTGGTATGATTTTTCAAATTATGCATTCTGCTACACCGTTCATCTGCTGTAAAAATAAATCAAAAAATACAACATATAATTTCTTACGAGTGTACAAATAATATATATGAAGAGGCCGAAATTACTTAGGCCGCCGCTGGCATTATCTATTCTGACGATAACTCAAGTTAGGAAAGTCAGAAGAGTGATCCCTGGTGCTTCGCAATGAACAAGGTGAACTATGCTAGATATCTACCAGTGTACTATGCACAGATGACGCAACTCCACGAAACATGCCCCGAGTTGTACAGGCATTTCATGCAAGGCTACTTCTCCGTACAGCTTACACCAGGGAATCCATTTGCCAGAATCGCTGTGACCAGACAACAGAAGAAACAGTCAACAAAGATACGCAAACAGCTGGAGCAACACGAGGTTTTGTCTTCGACAAGGGGCTGTGTCACGATACTATCTAACTGCAGAACATCGGGCTGCTGCAATGAGGCAACTGCGAGAAGATATCCTTGTGAATGGCAGCGACACATCTTACGCCAAGCACCCTGACTTGTCTAGTTCTCGCATCAAACGTGATGAGTCTTGCGTCACAGCTATCTGTGATTACTGGAAAATGACTGGTCCAATCCATTCGCCGATGATCCGTCATGTCTTCTCAGTATATCTACCGGAGTGGCTGCGAGGGAGGACGTTTCTAATGATCTACTCAACGCCATGCAAAAGGGGGAAGAGGCGTACCAAAGCTTCCAGAAACAACGTCTTGAAGAGGGAACTGGCTTTGACACAGTGAAGAAGCTAAACTTGAAGACATTTTGTAAGATCAAGCAGAAAGTTGTGAAGGGCACAAACAAGGAGATCGTCCTGAGAGCTGACAGACAACTGTTTGCCACCATGATACTCATCGCCAAGACAAGGAACCTCGACATGCAACTTGTCCTTTGTCACCCATTAGGGCCGTTACCATGGTCTTTGGCAAACGTTGATGGGTCAATGAAGAAACAAACAAAGCTGCACTTGCGAAACACATGGAAGGTCTTGTGGAACAGCCGAGAATATTGACAGTCAAATGCAACAATAATCGATGCGATGGCTCTCATACAAAGAATGAATGGCGAGAACGACACGTTCGAAGAACTATCTGACCGCATCCTTGCTGCAGCGCTTCACGCTGGTCAAGGCAGTCAGCGCATCGATGTTGTCTTTGACACATACACAGAAGGATCCATCAAATCAGCTGAACGTGTGAACCGCGGTTCAAATGAAGGCATCAGTTTCAGCGTGATCAGACCCGCACACAAAATCAAGAACTGGAGGCGTCTCCTTGCTGCAGCGAACAAAGGAGAAACTGATTGTGTTTCTGGCGGAGTCGTGGAAACATGAAAGATATCGCGGAAAGCTAGGCAACAGAACACTGTATGTCACCTGTGGTGATAAATGTCTGGTACTGACCCGCGACAGTGGGAAGTTGGTGCAAGCACTCGATATGTAGCCACGAGGAAGCAGACACGCGTATGTTTCTCCACGCAAAGCACGCGCTACCCACTACAAGACGATCATCTTAGTGGCAGATGACACCGACGTTCTGATGATCAGTCTTCATCTGAGCAGAACATCGATAGTCAGCTCTTCATCAGACGAGGAACAAAGGTTCGAGTCAGAATGATCGACGTTGGAAAGTTGGCTGCGGTATTGGGGTGTGGAGTTTGCTCTGCATTGCCAGGGCTTCATGCATGGAGCGGGTGTGACACTGTGGATGCTCTGGCTAGCCAAGAAAGATAAAGGCTTTGAAGCTTGTGCAGCGAATGATCTGTATCTCCAAGCATTCACAGATCTGGGATCTTCGTGGAATGTACCAACAGAAGTCTTCAATAGCATTCAGGCCTTCACGTGTCAGCTGTACGCCAAGAACACCAAGATCGTCGGTGTTAATTCGCTCCGTTATCCACTGTTCTGTGCAAGAAGGGCCAGATCGAATCTGGACAATTGCCGCCTTGTGAAGACTCCTTGATGCAGCATACGCTTAGGGCCAACTATCAGGCGGCTATCTGGCGACGCAGCCTTGAAAACCTGCCAGCCGTCCAGCACCATCAGCAGGACATGGCTGGGAACTCGATGATGGCGGTTCGCTCACAATCCGATGGATGTCGGGTCTACCAGCTCCAGATGTCGTCTTGAATCTCATCTCATGCACATGCAGAAGGATGTGTCGACCGTCAGATTGCTCCTGCATACTGAATGGGTTGAAGTGCACTGTTGTGTGTAAGCTTCAGGGATGCTCCAACATGGTGCAGGAAGATGCTATCGTGACTCAGGATGCCAATGACTCTGATGGCAACTCTGATGATTAACTTTGTGTGCACTGTATATTGTATAACATATGTTGTTGTCTATTATAATGGAGGCTTAATTACCTTAAAATCTTTAGAAAGAGATAAACGGTTTAGCAAAATGCATAATTCGGAAGATCATACCAGTGATATGTGACTAAAACATGACATGTTAAATGATAAAAATGTCGAAACTATAAGATATGTTGTCAAAAATTGATGTTTATTATATCTTATCCAAACAAAATGGTCAAAGATGGCCGCCAAAGCGCAGATTCCCTATGTAACAATTTCCGACTGCTTATTAGAAATCGTATGGTGTCAAAATCATCTCCGTACGACTTTTCCTAACTTGAGTTATCGTCAGAATAGATAATGCCACCGGCGCCTAATATAAGTAATTTTCGGTCTCTTTACATAGATTTTTTGTACACTCGTAGTGAATTATATGTTGTATTTTTTTAGTTATTTTTGCAGACAGATGAACGGTGTAGCAGAATGCATAATTTTGAAAATCATACCAGTGTTGTTTCACTAAAAAAAGTACAAGTTTAATGCAAAAATAGTAATAAATATATGATTTTTTGTCGATAATTGTTTTTTATTATACATAATCTATAACAAAATACTTCATATTATTTTTTATTTAGACGGTACAGATCGGACGTATATTTAGTGTCAACCGCACGTCGATAGCTAGTATAGAACTCCAGATACATGTGCAACAATGTACCCCACCAATGGGCATTTTCGCGCTGGGTGGTTTCAAAGATGGCGGGCCATCCGGGCACTAAGCTACCGTTCTCAGATGTCCATCATGCATTTTCTGAAAGCTGAGATATTGCGCTAATGGAAAATCAAAATGAGAATTACTCCCCCGCCGGAGCATTCACTTCAAAATATGGCCGGTTGGCTCAAGGACTACCTGTGAAACACCAGGATGACAGTTTATATCTGGGTCCGGGGTTTTCAAACCCAGGCTAGACAGCTTAGAGGGAGCGTGTGTACCTCTCGGCTATTCTGCCGTGATGTGTGATTCATTGCTTTGTAACAACTGAAAACATTTTTGACTAATTTTGATCATCTAAGTTATTTTACCTTCCTATCTTCGGAGATGTCCCCACGGAGAATCGCACCATGGTATCACCATGGAAGTTTGTGGAGATCGAAGCTTGAAGAGAGCTCCAAGCAAGCACTCCAACGAAACGTTCAATATAAAATATATATATATATATATAGCTGTCTATGTTGAAGTGTCGGGTCGTATAATTTAAACAGATCGTACAAAAATGGGCAACGTCAACATAAAATTGCACATTTTCAGTGAGTGAGCCATGCTTGAGGGTCCGCACAACAACGCGGGGCCAAACATCGGTGAGTCGGGCCTGAACTATCATCAAGTCGATCGACATATTTCGTGTCAGTGCAAATACCTTTGCCGTGCATGGCCATAGCTTGGAAACGAACAAACAAGCAGCTTGTATAGCGCTCACCAAGTGGAGCACTCAGAGGCGGATTAATATTTTTTGGGTCCATGAGCACAAAAAATATTTAGGCCCAAAACACCCAAAAGAGGACTCGGTGCTATATTCACCGAAAAAGAGGATTGCATGCTATTTTCGCCCCAAAGAGAGAGGACTCCGTGTTATTTTCACACTTGTTTCACCGATGTTGCTTTAGACTCGACTGCAAATAATCCGGAGGAATTCCCATGTTTTATTGCTCTTTTCCCCCCTTCGAAAAACAAAAATGCCATGTTCAGGTGTTCCATGTCCAATCAGCTTGCTATCGCTTGCCAAACCAGCTGTTCCTTATCAACCGTTTTGTTGGAGTGCTTGCTTGAGTGCTTAAGCCACTTGTTCTACATTGCCAGCAGCCATATCCGCCGAACCCAAAACTGTGTTGCTCACCGTCGTCTTCGTCTGTCGTTTCTCTTTCTCCTTGAAGCATTGCTTTACAGTTGGTATTTTTTTTTTTTAACAAAGCAACTTCTCAGCCTCCTTTGTTTGCTTTACGTTTCTCTTTGAACTCACACTTTAAGTAGCACCGATCCATTTTTGTGAATTCTAATGCCATTTTTTGCCATTTGACTGATGACCGATTGCAAGGCATTTGAATATTGGAACATGAGTTTATAAAATGTTTGTTTTTTTGCCGACAGAATTGCAATTGCTTCGTCTATTAATTTACGTGAATGACTGAAGAATAGTGTTATCTGATTTTTGAACAGCACCATGTTGGGGCTAAGCAATCCGTGACCGTGTGATGAATCAGCTGTTCTGATATGACCATGCGGAGGTTGACATGGATCAGAGGCGCCGAGTTCATCTTTCAATAATGCATTAAATATGTGTTTCCCAATCACGCTGTTCATCTTCTAAGAGTGCTTTAAATGCTCGTTTCCCAATCAGCCTGTTACCGGATTTTGTTGTAGGTTGTGACCACAGTGCGGCCATTCTTGTTGTTTAATCACTGTATTATCAAGTATTGTCTGGCTTTGCACCTCCAACGAGACTTGACGGTCACGCAGTGCTCGAGTGCAGAGAACCCTACTGAAACATCTTGAACGGTAACTCGTAACTGGAAACATAATATCATAGTGGTGAATCTGGTGTAGACATTTTTATAACAGCCATATTATATTTTTCCTTGTGGCCCTCATTGAGCTCGGGGCCCTGGGCTCGTGCCCTGCGTGCCCGTGCATTAATCCGCCACAGGAAGAATTTCAAGCAAGCACTTCAATGAAACAGTTGATAAGGAACGGCAGGCTTGGCAAGTGATTAGCGAACACCGATCGGTCATTTGAACTCCATGCATCCGGAGGAGGAGATTGGGACCATACTCTGTGCAGAGCGTTGGTGCTGCTTAATCAGTCTCCTTGGCTATTGGGCAGAATCCTGGACGGGTCGCCACTCCGACACAGTATACCAGCATGCTGGCACTCATTTTGCCGACCTCAGAAGGATGACAGGCCGAGGTAACCCCACCTGCTATGAATTCAACAGCTAAGCGGGATTTGAACTCAGGACCCTAGGATCCAAAGCCCACCACCCTAACCATTAAACCAACACCAGGCAATGCATCCAGAGACACCCGGAATATCAAACAATGTCTGAATTGGACAAACGAACACTTTTTTTTTTAGCAGTCAGAACTGCTGCTGAAGTCAATTAAGTAGTTTAAATTTTTTAATTCGGCTAAGATTAAGAGATTCTCGAGGTTATTTGACTCATTAAGATTCTAGAGGTTATGGCATGTGCGGAAATGAAATAAAGCCATGAAGACTGGCGTCACTGGGTGTTTATAAGCATTGCAATGTATCCAGCGATTCGTATGTATGATGATACGAGTGAGCAAAGCGAAAAAAACAAAAACTATCGTGAAGAAACTGCTTCGGCCTGTTTCAAATCACGGCATTGTTGACCAGGCCAAAAACAATGGCGAATCAATATTAATATAGTTTTACATCCTACTTTATAAAATAAGACAATTGTCTGCATGTCTGATCATTACACAATCCAAAACGACTGGGCAAATCTCCACTGAATTTTGCATACTTGTTCAGGGTTCCCAGGGTCAGGTAATGGGCAGAAAATAATCCCCCCCTCACCTTCCTCCTACCCCCGGCGAGAATGGGGAGACTACTTGCGATTTTTGCCTGTACATGAGGAATAGTGCAAGTGGTTCAACCACTGATCACTGCCTGAGGGAGTGGGTACTGAAGCCATACTTCACTCTCGGAGGGAGTGGGTATTACTAGTTTTACAAATTCCATTACATCGACAAGTGTATCGACAAGGTTGGCCATTTCAAATACCTACCTGCAATTTTCATGACCTGTTGTTCTGTACTATCCACAACTAAACATTTATTTGTCCACTTTACTTCCTCACCCATTATAATCAAACCTCTCCAACTGTTCGTACCATCCCAGAACAACTCATTCCCGACCATCCCCACCCGACATCCTACCAGCTGTCGTCCCCTCCACACGGCGGCTGGAACATTTCGAAGCGCACCGTCACCTTCTTCATAGACCTCCGCGGACCATACAGCACAGTTCACGTGGGTCCACTCATCTGGACCAAGGGACAGCAACCGTCCCGATTCCTGTCACACACGTACCGCACCTCAAAATGTCTCTCATTCACCTGCATTGTAAGGAGATTGTGAAAGAAAACAACAAAGGTCGACTGGTAACCTTAACAGCCACTTAAGCGAACTTGTTTTAATGGCACTCAAGACGTCGAGTTGGCGAGATGCAACGCAGCCTTTTCTGCACCAGAAGCGGTTTCAATCTAAAGGGAGTTTTGCATCAGCAAAGCACGGCAAATGCTCAAAGCTGACGTCTTTACCCAATCTCTCTACTGATGAGGCATTTCAAGTGACATCAGAGGTTTATGTGCATCACCTGGGGCATGTTCCGTTAGCAAGCGGCTTGCTATTGCTCGCCAAGCCAGCCGTCCCGCATCGACAGCTTTGCAAGCCGCTCGGGAAGTGAAGCAAGTGATTAAGGGAGGTGCTTGGTGAACGGTGAAGTGAAGCAAGTGATTAAGGGAGGTGCTTGGTACTTGAGCTGCTTGCGAACAGAACACATCCTTATGTTTACAAAAATGGCCACCAGAGTGGAATTAAAAACGATTGGTGGCTATATCTTCAATTTTGCTATCACAGAGGATGATAGTTAAAGGTTCATTTCATATTTTTATTGTTCCTCCACTTTTCATCCTAATTATTTAAGATCTACAACATGGAAAACCCCTCCCCAAGAATGCACAGCAGTTGGTCCATAGATAAGCGAAGCAGGGGGCTACTCCTCCTGACTTCCCATTTCTTTATCTTTCTTTCCCTCGTCCTCGTACTCTGTAGCCGCTGCTAACACAATAGCTTATATCGGGGAAGTTGTTGTCACAGGAGGATCGAGTAAAACTGAAAACGACTGCCCGGAGAGAATTTGCTTTTGAGTACCATGATATCATTGTTACCATGGAGACCACCATGTTGTTAAGCGGTGCGGAGCACTCCATTCCGTAGGAGTACTTGCTTGAGCGCTTTGAATCAAGCAAGCTGCTTGCTAACGGAACACACCCCTGAGCTTTCAGTTTGACTTGCAAAAGAGAACACAGAATAGCAAATCTGTGTTGGATTCCAATTGCAACCACCAAACCACACCAACATGGCCAATCAAAGTGTAAAAACACTGGTGGAGGGCAAAAGATAAGCAGTGCACACATAAACACGGCCATTTACTCAGAAACAAACACGACGGATAAGTGGTATATAGTTACGAGTTAAGAAGTAATGTGTTTGTCACGATTCAGGAAGAAATGATCACATTTATGAGACCCAGGTGACTACCTAATCCTGGGTCTCTTTTTAAGGTCATGGAACAGATTGTAAATGCCATCGCGCACCGTTCCTGGCCAGGGACGCATCACGGCCCCGCAGGTCCCATTGACCATCCCGCCGATCTCCCATCGCAAGAATGGCTGAGCAGTCAAACCTAACTACGAGAGCTAAACTGATCGTCGTGTGCCGTGGTGATTGGTCTTTGATGCACGGGGAAAATGAGAGTACAGGCAAACTAGTGATACAGAAATAAGCTAACCACATAATAAACTAGTGTACACCTACACCACAGAACAAGCGGAGGATTCTGTAAGTTTTTCATTGCACCTCAAGCCATAGCACATGATCACAGGTTCGACCCATTTTGCGGTGGGTGATGAAAGACTTATCATTGAGTTTGAGTGTGAGAAAAATCGAGGCTTTGTGTAGTACCAAGTGAGTGTGTACAATTACCGTTTTCGCTTTGTTATATCTTGTCTATTTAAAATAACCAAAGACTTAGACATCGTACAATCAATGACAACTCGATAGACAAATCCAGATATAGGTGTGGACACACATTTGGTTCCATGTCTCCATACTGCAAGCACAGCAAGCATTGACGAGTGTCCGTCACATGTGCCGGAACTTCCCCGTCACCTCCATCTTCTGCCTCGTCCAAAGGCCCAAAGTTGGGGCGTGCAGCCCCTGGAGCAGGAATTATCTGCCGAGGAGGATGCAAGCGTCGAATCTCTCCGCCATCCCCCCGGCCGTCACCTCCAGCCTCAGACTCCCCACCAGCATCTCGAAATTGTGCGTAGTTGTGGTCAGCAGAAGGGGGCAGAATGGCATTTGGGAGGAGACCGCTGTATCATCAGCAACACCACCACCACCAACAACAACGCACCCACAAAATTATTCTCTCAAGTGAAATTTTCATTTAATTTGGAAACTTTTGGAGTGGTTGCTCCAACTACTATTGTTTCTGGTTATGGTGTTAAGAGATGTTACCTTTGACTTTCTGGGCCTAGCTCCCAGCACCGAGATCTCTTTACATCAAACCAAGGAAAGGCTTTCTCCATTTGCTGTCAAACACTCACACAGAAAACCAAATTAACCACAACATCTATCACCAGAAAATCTCCCAATATTCAACAATGCAATCTGCCACCGCTCAACCACTCACTCTCCAACTACTTGTGTCATAGACCCCACCACGTGATTGCCGCACACCAATACTGCTCTGGTGCCATGCCCCCCCCAGCAACCCTCCCCTCCCTGCACTGCCACCCCCTCCTACCACGTACACCGCTCTGGCACTATGACTACCGCCCTGCCACTCTGGTAACACACTCCCCCCCCCCACCCCACATGCTGCTTTGGCACTATACCCCCACTGCTTAGGCCAACAGCCCACACTACATTTGCATTGAAACATGTCACCTGCCACACTCATGCACATCTTCCTAATTATTGAATGATCAATAATTGTTCAACCTTTTTACTGAAAAAAAAAAGCTGCAACTTAATTTTTTTCAATCTGATCATGTTAAACGCCATGGTTATTCGAAGCTGTGTGGTGCGACAGCCTCTGATCTCTGGGAGTCCAAGGTGCCATGAATACCCGGATAAACAGCGCCTTGGCAGAGCTGCATGCTTTGCAGACCTCAGGGGCCAATGGACTGGAACCCTCCACGGCCATCCTCAGCATCCGAATCACATCTTCTGCAAAATTGAGCTGAAGTATAAAGAAGGAATTCAAGAACAGACAATGAAGACAGTTGGAATAAAGAGGCTAAAATATAAATATTCCTTATAAAGTTACCCCTTAAAACACGACTAAGGGCACAGTGGTATCTTTATAGATTTTCTGCCATGACACCCTCCGGGTTACCAGTACCCTCGCTGCGGTGCCCGAAGATTGACATGTAACAAGATGCAGTCTGTGAAAAACAAGTAAAAAAGACATAAAAAGTCATAGCCCCCATTGTTTCAGTAATTTTGTTGTACGGAGTTAAAGGGCTAGCCCTTATTTATGTACAACGGAAATGGTTGCCAGTCTACCAGTCAGCCATGTTGGATCTGATTTTGAAAAAAAATCACGTGCATATGTAAGCCATCATGAATTATTTGTGTGCCAAGTTTGAACAACATCGGTGAATGCCTGTCTGACAAGTCCGATACCGGGTTGCTGTTTTTCACAAGTAAAATGGCCCAAGCTCGCCATCTATGATCGCGTCATGAAACAAAATGTTGTGCATATGTATGCCATCATGTGTTGGCTTTGTGCCAAGTACGAATAAAATTGGTCCACACATGTCCGATATATGATTGCGGACGCACGCACACACGCACGCACGGACACGAAAATCTAGACCAAATCCATAAGCCTCCGTTTCCGACTAAGTCCAGCAGGGGCTAATAAAGAGCAGCACACCGCTTAATGCAGTACTGGTTGCAACACTGCTAAGCACAGCATCAGTCAGTCTTTTGTTTGACAGGATCATCGTGAGAGCCCCAAAGGAGAGGAATCAATCCACGGTAGTGTTTCTGGCTCCCTGGCCGTCATTTGTCGAGAGATGCCTCTTTGT
>CM068967.1:1814727-1825486 GCA_035128595.1 Eptatretus atami
AAAGGTAAAAACTCAAACATTACAACAAAGCTGTGGAACCAACTTCCTCAGTCTGTTCAAACTCATTGTTCCCTCCAGGGATTTAAGATAGCTGTTCACTAACAGCCGAGATCATCCCCCACCCACATCCATCATCTTTTTTTACTCCCATGAGCCCTCCACAATCCCACCTTTTTCCGGGTTTCCACTTTTTCCTGCCACTTTCATGACTTGAGCGTTTCCGGCTGTATCCATATTGTTTACTCCCTGTGTCTTCCCCTTGTCCTCATTCTTCCCTCTATCCCTTATCCCTTCAAGTCTCCCTCCAATTTGTTCATTAACCCTGATGATGGGATGTTCCCCCCTCTCCACTATGTCACCCTCCCCCTCTCTCTGCCCTTTATCCCCCACCCCTCCCTCCCTCCCCACCCCAGCCCCTCACTACTGTTTCTTTACATCCTGATCCATTCTGTGTTTTTGCTCCTACTCGAGCCTCGACACTGGATATAAATTAGAGAGTTCATAGAACACGATACCCCGCACAGTATTATTTCTTATGCATCCTATGGCTCTGGTTGCATCATTGCTGGGAGCATCGCTGTGCTGCTGATGCAGTGTCCCTGTTTCCAGTAAGCTGGTACTCATTTTGCCGACCTTGGAAGGATGACAGGCTGAATCAACCCACCTGGTGTTTTTTTTTTTTTGTATACATGTCGAGGCTCGTATGAGAGCTAACACACAACGCACAGCAAGGGGGGCATGAGACAAGAGGGCGGGAGAGGGAAGGACAAAACAGTGGGAACAGAGACATTAGGAGATCTGTGGAAGGAGAGGGATGGGTGGGGAACATGGGGTATACAAGATGGACATTACAGGGACTTTCAGGAAGGAAAGCAGGGAATTTGAAGAGGTGGGCTTGGGTGGATTATCGGGGGTAGAAAAGATCGAGGATTTGAATGGGGGATGATGAGGTGTGGTGAACAGCTGTTTTGAAGGCCTGGAGGGAAGAATGGGAATGAATAGAGTGAGGGAGTTTATTCCAAAGGCGGGAATAAAGAGGAATGAAAGAGTGAAGGTGAGCAGTGATTCGTGATTTTGGTAGTTTTACCAAAAGGGGGTGTTGGCGGACCTTGAGCGCCCTGTGGAAATGTGGTGGGGACAAATCGCAGAGATAGCAGGGGGGGCGAGGCTGGAAGGAGATGGCAGAAGACAGAAAGACCACCGATCAGCCTGCGGTGAGAGAGAGAGAGGCCCAAAGATTCAGCCTCATTGCGGGAGATGCCAATGACCGAAATGCCTTGGTTTCTACAGTGTGAAGCCGAGAAAGGTGGAGGCAGGAGCACCAGCCCAGAGTGGAGAGCAGTACTCCATCAGGCTGCGGACGAAAGCTTTGGAAGTGGTCAGGAGCTCAGGTGGGCCGAGGAAGGACTTTGCACGACGGAGGATTCCCAGTCAGTGACTGGCTTTGGAGCCAGGTTGGAAATGTGGCTTTCCCAGGAAAGGTCATGGCAGATAGTGAGACCCAGAAGCTTGAAAGAAAGTACTTCTTCCAGAGGATTGTTGAGAAAGTGGATGGGGGGGGGGGGTTCTAAACGGTCCTTTTGGAGAGACATAGTGAGAGTGTGAGTTTTGTCCGGATTAAAAGACATGTTCTACGTGTTGGACCAGTTTGTGATTTTATCCAGATCTGCAGTGAGCGAAGAAGCTGCTGCTTGCCGGTCTGAGGTATGACAGATGGTACGGCAGAGGGTGGAGTCATCAGCAAAGAGATATAGAGGATTTTCCAGAGAGTCGGAGAGATCATTGATGAAAACCAGAAAAAGAACAGGCCCAGAACGCTACCTTGAGGAACTCCTGCCTGGACAGGAAGAGGGGATGAAAGAACTCCATTTAGGGCCACACGTTGACTGCGACAGGAGAGGAAGTCTGCGAGCCATGAGTGGAGATGTCCTTGATACGATAGGAAGAGAGTTTGGTGAGCAGGCAAGGTGCCAGACCATGTCAAAAGCACGTGATATGTCAGGGATACGGCTCGGATTTCATGTCCGGCATTGAGGACTTCCATCCATTGTTGGGAGAGCAGAAGCGCATATCCAGGGTAGAGTGACCTGGACTGAATCCAAATTGATGATCAGAAATCAAGCCATTGGAGAAGAGAAGGATTTAATGTCTGAAGCGATGATGGATTCCATAACCTTGCTGATGATTGGGAGAAGGCTGATTGGTCTGTAGTGGTAGGGATCTGTTTTGCACCTTTTTTATGCAGGGCAGTGATGTTTGCTGATTTCCAAGCAGATGGCAGATGACTTGAGCAAATGAGAGGGTGAATAAAACAGAGAGAGGGTGAGCAAGAGCAGAAGTGCAGGTTTTTAGGACACGTGGGCTGATGCCGTCTGGACCGGTTGCAGAATCTGAGTCGAGGTTTCACAACAAGCTCTCCACCTTGTCAGGAGAAAAGGACACAGAGTCCAGGGACAGTTGGGTGCGACTGGGTAAGGTGGGTCGAGAAAGCGATGGTTTTGGACACAAGATTTAGCTGCAAACACCGAGTTTCGGCATTCAGCCTTTTCAAGTGCGGTATCAGCAGTGCGGCCTTTTGAGGGTAGGGGGATGGAGGGGGAACATACACCAGAAACAGATTTGATTAGATGCCACCAGGATTTAGGAGGGGGAGAGGTTTGAAAGTTCAGGCTTGAGATGAGAAAGATGTTGTTTTGTGGCTCTCCTGAGGGTAGATACACACTTGTTCCGGGCTTTCTGGGAGGAACTGAGATTACCCTCAGTTGGGTTTGCTTTCCATGAGGCAAAGGCAAGTTGTCTCGCCACAAGCTTCAGTAAACCAAGGGCGGGAGGAAGGGTAGGACAACTGAAGACGAGAGGGGATAAATCTGTGCATGAGGGAGAGCAAGTTTCTTTGAAAGAATTCCCAGATGAGTTGATGTGGAGAAAGTAGCGATAGGAGACCAGTCTACAAGTTTGATGGCTGCTTGGAGATCCTGCTGGTCGGCTTGAGTGAAATGCCAGACTTGACGGCGGTGAGGTGGTTCTCTGATAATAGCCAGAGAGATGTCCACTTCGACAAGGACGTGGTCAGAAGAACCGATTGGAGCGGGAGGAAGAGCAGCAGATATTGTCAGGGAAATTTGTCAAAATCAGATCCAAAGAGATGGAGTACCATTGGTTGAGATCCGGGTTGGGAAGTTGACCGATTGAGTCAGAGACCAATGAGTCGCAGAAAGCTTTTGCTGAAGTGCCATGACAGGTGAGAGAGGTACCACACCTAGCCAACTGGCATGATGAGAATTGAAGTCGCCACATATGAGGAAGAGAGAGTTTGGATGAGAAGATAGAAGTTGGTCCATGTTTTCGGATAGTGAGGTGTAGATAGAGTCATCACTGTTAGGTGGACGGTACAGTACACATATAAACATGAGGTGGGAGTGGAGGGGAAGCCGTAGCCAGAGGTATTCCTGGGGTGTGGGGGAGTGAGGCAGTGTATGGAGAGTGAGGAATAGAGTCTTTGATGAAGAGAGCAACTCCTCCACAAGGACGAGGCTCAGGTCTGTCATACCGGAGAGGGAGTAACCGGGGAGAGATACTTGGGAGTCAGACACGTCTTGGGAGAGGAAAGTTTCTGTTAGGCAGATTATGTCTGGTTTGTCAGTGGCAACCTGTATGGAAAGATCTGAAGGTTTGAGCGAAGGCCCCGGATTATTGAGGTCCACACTGTTAATGAAGAGGGAGGGAGGAGGCTTTGGTGCAGGGTGGGAGGGGAGGGGAGGTAGGACAAGGGACGAGGAGGGAGGTAAGGAGGGTGTTGAAAGAGTGTGGGGGATTGCAGAATAGCTAGGGGAGGGGGCCGGATGAGGAGGAGAAAAGGCTCTGTGGTTCTGGGAGAGGGGGGACAAGAGAGGGGAAGAAGGCAGTTGAGGATTTGAGGAGGTGGAGTGAAGAGATGGAGTGAGAGGGCAGTGGAAGGAGGCAGCTTTGTGGATGAGAGGGGGGCAACTTTGAGAAGGATGAGTGAGGGGGGTGAATGGTGGAGAAGGTGAGGGGGAGTTTTTGAGAGAGGTGAGAGGAAGGCTTGGAGGGAGAAGAGTGTGATGGTTGCTTTGAGATTGAGGGGTGAGAGGGGTGAGTTGGCACTGAAATTGGAAAAAAGAATGGTTGATGGAAAGTGAACATTCATAGCGAACTGGGGTTTTGAAAAGTTTTAGGTCAGAAATGCGATTAAACACGTTTCTTGATGGATGCACTAAAGGCGAATTCAGAGAATGGAGAGAAGAAACGCTGTAACAGTTGGATTTTTTAGGCAAGGTATGAAGGAAAGGTCGAATTGAGAGCAGTCTGTTTAAATAGTTGAAGAGTAGTGCATTATGATACAGTAAAGAGTACCACATGTGTGAAAGAGGAAGATGAAGCATTATAAGAGATCGTTATTGTTATTATAATTATTATTGTTTGAGAGAGTTTTCATCAGATTAGGTCATGGAAGTGTTGTAGAAAAAATCGTGAGGTGAATGGTGAAATTGGATCGATAAACGCAGGGGTGGAAACAGATCACGTGTTATGGGAGAAGCACTTGGCTCTGGGAGGTGCGTCGTCAAAAGTGAAATTATTTATTTTAAATAAGGATTGCGTAACATTTGGAAAAGGAAGGTTGAAGTAAAATGTGGAAGTGTGTGGTGAATTTGGACGGTAAACGCAGTGTGAAGCTGCTGGGTCGATGAAAAGTACCAGGAAGAGTAGAGAGAGACACGTGTTACAGGAGGTGTGGAGATCGAAAGGATACAAGGAAGATTACTATTTTTTGATGTATTTTTAAGAACAGGTAAGATTCGGAATGGAAGGTTGTAGATCGGAATAAATTGTGAAGGTAATGGCGAGAGAGGTCAGCTCAGTAGAATAAAGATGGTGTGCTGGCAGGAGAGGAGAAGAAGAGGAGGGTGAAGAAGAAGAAGAAGAATCGAGACTTGTCATGTACAAGGAGAAAGGTAGTTTTTAAAATTTTTTATTTAAGACAAGAAATAGTGTTTAGTTGGGAGGGATGGGGACGTTGGGAAAGTGGGGAAGATAGAAATTGAAGGTAATGGGGAGAAAATACAAATAAACACGATCGGACACCGAGGGGAACGATGGGTAGGCCTCAAGCACTCGGTAAGACAAGGTCGATGAAAACTCACAAAATAGCATGATTTTTGAAACAAACCGAACTAGAAACACACAGGAACATGCAGGTGAGAAAATAAACAGTTAAAACGGGACAGATAACGACCGGAAACTTAACTTTGAGATCGTCAGCAGAGAGCCCTGAAGGAGACCTGCCAACGCTCCAAACCCAGAACCGTTGTGCCATTACTCAAGACCTGAAGATGTTAAGCCAGCCACCTTAACCGTTAAGCCACCAACAGGCTTACCCCATGCAGCGTTCAAGGATAGTACTTCAATTTTAATGAAATGATTTTTCAAGATCTTTTTAAAAATCCGGAAGTTTAGTGCTGCTGAAGCAGTCTTATACACAGTGCCTCTTCAGAAAGTATTCACACCCCTCGACTTTTTCACATTTTGTTGTGTTCCTGCCTGAATTTAAAATAGATTAAATTAAATATTTTGTCACTGATCTACACAAAATACCCCAAAATGACAAAGTGAAAACATGTTTTTGTAATTTCTTACAAATTAATTTAAAATGAAAAGCTGAAATGTCTTGTGTCAATAAGTATTCAACCCCTTGATTCAATCGGCAAAAGTTAAACTTTGTCGTGTTATGGCCTGCAGCACACCAAGCCAACATATGGAGAGGACAGCTGGCTGACCAAGCAAAGAAGAGACTGATCAGAGAGGCCACTGTCCAGGCCTCACAGTAGGCCCCAGGCAGACCCCAACAGTAGGCGTCAGGCAGGCCCCAACAGGAGGAAGGATTCAACCAAACACAACCTTCAGATAACTGTACTATAGATGGAAACTCGAAAATAGCCACCCTTTCCTCCTCTGTTTCAACTTCCTGGTTCCCTCCTCTTGCCCCACAGCCAATCACAAGCTTTATACTCATGGGTGGAACCATTGGGTCGAACTCGGAGGAGGGGGTGGGGGGGAGAGAAGAGGAAAAAGGTCACAGACCATAACAGTAGAAGCGCCTTTGGCAGCAATTACAGCTTCAAATCTTCTTGGGTGTATCTGTATGAGCTTTGCACATCTGGGTTTGGGGATTTTTCTCCCATTCTTCCTTGAAGATTTGTTCAAGGTGTGTCAACTTGGACGGGGAGTGTCAGTGAACAGCAATCTTCAAGTCTTTCTCCAGATTCTCAATGGAATTAAAGTCTGGGCTTTGGCACTTTCACGTTCTTGTTCTGAAGCCATTCCAGTGTTGCTTTGGCTGTATGCTTGTGGTCATTGTCCTATTGGAACGAAATCTTCACCGGAGTCTCAGGTCTTTTGCACTCTGAAGCAGGTTCTCCTCAATGATTTTCCTGTATTTGGCTCCATTCATTGTTCCCTCTATCCTTACAAGTCTCCCAGTCCCTGCTGCTGAAATGCATCCTCATAGCATGATGCTGCCACCACCATGCTTCATGGTAGGAATGGTGTTAGATCAGTTAATGAGTTGTGCTCGGTTTCTGCCAGGCATAACACTTTGCATTCAGGCCAAAGAGGTCAATTTTCCTCTCATCAGACGACAGAATATTTTCCCTCATGCTCTCAGAGTCTTTCACGTGCCTTTTTATTTTTTACAAACTCCAGGCATTCCATCATGTGCCTTTTTCTCAGGAGTGCCTTCCATCTGGCCACTCTCCCATAAAGCCTAGATTTGTGAAGTGTTGCAGAGACTGTTCTCCTTCCAGCAGGTTTTCCCATCTCAGTCAAGGAACTCTGTAATTCTGTCAGACCTAAGCAAGATTCGTCTTGCGCGGTTGCTCTGTTTGGTCAGACGGCCAGCTCTAACAAGAGTCTGGGTAGTTCCATATTCTTTCCATTTCGCAATGATGGAGCTCTCTGTGCTCTTGGAAACTTTCAACACTCTAGAAATTGTTTTATACACTTCCCCACATCTGTGCCTCCTCACAATTCTATCTCGGAGTTCTACGGACAGTTCCTTGGACTTCATGGGAGAGTTTCTGTTCTGACGTGCACCGTCAACTGTGGGACCTTGCATAGAAAGGTGTGTTTCTTTCTAAATCATGTCCAATCAATTGAATTGGCCACAGGTGGACTCCATTCAAGATGTCGAGACATATCAAGGATGATCAAAGGAAATTGGATGCACCTGAGCTCAATTTGGAGTCATACATAGCAAAGGGGTTGAATACTTATGGACACAAGACATTTCAGTTATTAATTTTTCATTAATTTGTAAAAATTTCTAAAAACATGTTTTGACTTTGTCGTTATGGGGTATTTTGTGTACAACTGTGACAAAAAACTTAAATCTAATCCACTTTAAATTCAGGCTGTAACACGACAAAATGTGACAAAAGTCGAGGGGGGTGAATACTTTCTGAAGGCACTATAAGCACCTTTATACACTAATAAGACAACGCTGAGTCGCATTTTAGGAGATGGAGGCTTTATTGGTCACCATATACCACAGCGTCAATCAAAATTGTACATAGGCATATCGGCGGCATCTTCTTCACACAAGGTTTAAAGAGGTTTGAAGGTGTATCAATAAATATATTTTGAGTTTGAGCGCCGTTTTACCCAGTGTTTATTACACCACCCTAAAGCCGCTGTCACACCTTGACGTTTTAGCCAGCGTATGGCAAGGTATCAAAATGTATATAAAACGCTGGCATACGCTGAACTATTGATGTTTTTTTTTCCAGTTTTTGACGTATTCATAACGAGTTGGACGTATGCATAACGTATTAGTAACGTACACAGAACGTTTCAATCACATATAGATAACTTATACCAACGAATGCTGAGAGTGTTGTCGGCGTTCACAACCTATGCCCAACGATAGGCTAACTTATGCATAGCGCGCGGCAGCGTATCGCCGACGATCACGTGGCGTAGCCTATTAAAAGGCTGTGGCTCGACGATTCAAATCATAACCGCACTAGACATAGAAGTGTCAAGCTGCTGTCACACCTTGACGATTTAGCCAGCGTATGCTGACGTATGAAAAATTTGTCTAAAACGCTGGCAAACGTTCGATACGTTTATGGTTATGTTGTTTGTATACGTTAGACGAGTGACACGTGCTGGCAGTGGTGTCTAGTAAGCGTGAGTACGGTCGACAATTTTCAAGCGCATGTTTGGAGAAAATTTTCTCGAGCTAACTCAGGCGGTATGACAGCACATTGCCGTAACGCGTTGGCCATTAAGTTGTAGGCGTTTAGGGTCGTTGACACAACGTCGAACAGTGATGGTCGGGGCTGGTGGTTTGTTCTTGTGATAGTGTTACTGCATAAGTGCGATAACACGTCGGAGGTAATGGTTAGCGTCAGTGTTCCAGACTCCCTGGTTTTTATTTTTGGTTTTTTCTTCGGTATGACGGTGAGTTGAAACTTCGAATTTCTAGTGCGGTTATGATTTAATTTGTTGAGCGGCAGCTATTAATTATATATATATACCGCACTAAAATCGAAGTGCAAGACATCGCTTCATACCGAAGAAAGAGAAAGAAGAAAAAAAACAAAAAAAAACAGGAGTCTGGACACTGAGCGTACCATTACTCGACGTGTTTCAACTTATGAGTAACTTACAATAAACGTGTGTCGACTGTGTCGTGTCGACGTTAACGTGCCGACATTTATGGCCAGCGTTTCGGGAACTCGTGTGAGTCTACGCTGGCATACGTCGAAAAATTTCTAAAAGATGTAAATTATTGTCTTTAACAGCTCGGCGTACTACGACGTATGCCAGCGTACTACGAGTATGCTGTGTGCTCTAACTATACAAACATACCCATACGTATTCGACGTGTGCCAGCGTTTTAGACAAATTTTTCATACGTCGGCATACGCTGGCTAAATCGTCAAGGTGTGACAGGGCCTTATCTCTTACATTAGTTATCTGTGCTGTGTTTTTGTGCTCATGACGTCCTTAAACATAACTTTCCTGTTTGAATGAAATCTTCCTGTTTGGAATGATTTTCAATTTTGTTTGACTGGCAGGCAGGCAGACAGAGTAAAAATATTATCTCACCCCTGTCTGCACATTTGTGGTCGAGACAAATTCAGAGACAAGGTACGTATGGTAAAACGAGAAACTTGTCCTCCTCTTCATGTTCCGATTGGTGTTCAAAATATAATATTCAATTTAAATAAGTTGTTCCTCGATCACAAACTGATCAGACAGACAGAGGGACGGCCAGATATGAACCAATTGCTTAACCCCGCTTTTCGCTTCACGTGTGCAGGATAAAGACCCCAATGACATGTACGTCAGCTCCAATAATAAAGTAGTCGGCCAAACAATGTGTGTCAAACTAGAACATGCACACCTTGGCCCTAATTCCAAGGCTCATGGTTATATAAAAACACATGCATCCCAGCTCGCATCACTAGAATGCATGGTCATACCATAAACATTTAGACTACCAGCCATCATCATCACAGAGTAGCTCCCCCTCCAAACCTCACCCCAGAAAATGAATTGATATGACATCTGATGAGAGAAGAAATACTTCGAGCACCTCTTAACTGGAATGGTGATCTCCAAGACTGCCCCTTGTATCATGTAATCCATATTTTAATAACTATCCTTACCCATCCCCAGCACCTTACATTTCTTTATGTTAAATGACATCTGCTAATCCTTTACCCAATCTATTAAAGTATTTAGACTTTCCTGAATCGGATCACTGCCCTCACCGCTATCGACCTTACCACCAAGCTTAGTGTTATCTGAAAATATGTAAAGCTTACTCTTTACCCAAATATCCAAATCATTGATTTAAATTATGAATAATAATGATTCTGAACTGATCCCATGTTGTGACAACTTACTACACTCCCATATGCTCCTTGCTCCACACGACTCAGAACAGCATCAAGACTCCGTGGCTCCATCTCCACTGTTATGGGGTTCGCTGCTGCTTTTCCTGTAGCACTTTCTCCACCATGGTTATCTTGGAAAGATGGAGTCTGGGAAAGAAGAAATTAGGAGAATGAAGCAGAAGTGAAAGGCAGAAAAATTATGAATACCAATGGGTAACTAGAACGGCACTCGGTAGAGGACATACCTGCGCCAGGTTGAACAGTTTACGTTTTGGATCCCAATGAAAGGCCAGATCTGGATCCGAACCTGAACTAAAATTGAATCGGCTTGTTCTTGTCAAATAACCATCTTATCCACCAAGCTTTGTCATAACTCGTCCACAACTTTTTTGGAATATCGTGCCTTATCTCTCAATGGCGAAGAATCAGTAAAAAAAATATTCTAGTATCCAGATCTGGATCCGGATATTCACCAAAATCGAATCATTCCATCCTTGTCACCCACCCAACCTCTGCACCAAATTATGTCCGACTTCGTCCCCAACTTTTTGAGATATCCTATTCACGGACAAATAGACAGACAGGGATGAAAACATAACCTCCTCCCACCTTCGGTGGAGGAGGTGACAAGGACCTCTTTGTTTCGTTTGTGGGAAGGCCAGAACTGCTTCAAAATAGTCTCTCAAAAGGACACATTAAAGTGACTAATTTCATACATTTGGACACAATTTATCGTCAACTATCACATGACAAGCATCCATGAGAGAAAATAAAATCCATTCAGTCAATTGAGATATATTGGAGAAAGAAAATTTTGACTTCACAAAAAAACATAC
>CM068967.1:1834118-1844445 GCA_035128595.1 Eptatretus atami
AAAATGCATGTAGTGTATATCGTAGTAGTGTTAGAGGTTTAGTATGTGTAGCATCTTCCTGTACAAGGCTTCCAAACTGGACATGACACGATGCGGTGGGGGGGGGGAACGTTGAGAGACTTGCGCGGAAGGTGTAGAGTAGTAGCTCAACAGAGCGGATGTCAACGCAAGCCAGGGCACACTGTGCACGCTACGTGTGAACTCAGCATGGGGTTCAGTATCAGCTGAATAATTAGTTTAGTGTAGCTAAATAATTAGTTTAGTGTCTCAAATGCTGTCTAATAACCCGCATCAGTTAGCTACTGTAGATTACATGTAGTTTAACATAGATGTTTAGTTAGATAGCCGCGCCTGAATTGACAGGGTGTGCCAGCGCGGGAGAGCCGAGCCAAGGGTAACGGGCTTTACATTGCTTTGCATGTAGTTACCTGGAGGGTGTACAGATCGCACGGGACTTAAATGATACTGGATGAATGATCGGGCTAGGTGTAGGTCAATATTTTTTTTCCCGAACCTAGTCGTATCCATACCTTATTGTGCATGATTGTGATCAAGGTGGTAAAAGGATAACCCTCGCCTTGATTCACTGAATACAGATAATTATCATACTGTGATTATCTGTTATATCTGTTATCATATAACATACTGTTTATATCATACTGTGATTATCTGTACTATTATATCTGTTACAGATAATTATCATACTGTATTCACCAGATGGCAAATACAGATCCAGGACCGTCTAAATTCCGGACTGACTGGAGCAAGTGTTGTTTTGCAGAAGAAGAAGAGTGAAGAGCTCAGTCACCACGTGCACAACAACCACAAGAACATGATGGCTACACTATGATTGCGACTAATATTCCCCTCTTTCACGCAATTAATGAGATGCCTATTGTTCTGGATCCAGCCAGACTTGATGATGGTGGTGCATTGAAGAAACTCTGAGGAGGAAACAGGCGCAGTATCACCAAAGTTGTCGCCTTATGTTCAACAACACGAAACTGGAGGAGCCAGAAAAAGAAGAGCAGAGAGTGCTCAGCAGTATAATGCCAGACCAAGCTGCGTAGAACCAGCCTTGAAGCCAAACGTGTTTCATATGTGACAAAGAAGCCCATCCCTGAACTCAGACAAGTTATGACGATGAACCTCAATAACAGACTTAATGTGCCAAACTTTAAATGACAGAAAACTTCTTGCAAGACTCAGCGATGGAGATGCTATTGCCAGGAGCTCAAATACCATTTTGCATGCTTGACAGACCTGTACATAGAGAGAAGACAGACCTCAGAGCCACCAAGAGACTGGAACAGGACGTGCACCGAAGAGGATGCCCACCCACAGGCATTCTCAGAGCTAGTCACATATCTAGTGGAGACCACAGTCTGGCGAGGGTCTGCAGTCTTCCGACTTGCAGACATAGTTCACCTGTATGCCCAGCGCCTGGAACAGCTGGGTGTTGATGCACCTGCTGTCAACTCCACAAGACTGAAGGAAAAACTGCTTGCAGAAATACCTGAGTTGGAAGTGCACAAGCAGGGAAGAGGATGTCTTTGGCTTTCAAGAAAGATGTGGCTTTGTCTTGTCAGAAGCCTCTGACTATTATAGTGAAGCTATTATCCTTGGCAAGCAGCTTAACATCTGCGAAGACATATGCTGGACCACAAGTCCACATTGATGGAACCTTCCATGAGGGTGCATCGAGCAGGCCATTCCACTCACTCTTCTTCAGTTTGGCCATGCTTGAACATGGAGCGGACATCAAATCTCAACTGAGGTTTGGCGCATCAAAGACAGATCTAGCAATTGCTCAGCTGCTTCAGTACAACTGCTACGCAAGGTACAAAGAAGGAGCAGCAACTCACAGACACTCCAAAGACAGAGAGACCCTTCCCTGTTTACATGGGGATGTCAGTCTACACAAAGACCAGAAAGAGAAAGTTGGTGGAAATGCTTAACGAGCATGGCATCAGCATTTCATACGACAGGGTGCTACAGATATCTGCACAGCTGGGAGATGCAACAGTCAGCAAGTACGTGGAGGATGGGGTGGTCTGTCCACCAGTTCTGCGAAAAGGCGGTTCACCACATCAGCCATGGACAACATAGACCACAATCCCATGCAACGACAGCGACCACTTCTTTCCATGGAACCAGCGTCTCTTGTTTCCAGCACCCAACCAAAGAAGACAAAGGTGAAGAGCGTGGACAGCTGAGTTCGGAGAGGAGAAAGTGAAGACAGTTCCAGAACTTCCAGACTCCTTCACCAATGTCCAGCCCGCTTCTTCACCAAGAAGAAACCCTCTCTCCCCAGAGTGGTGTGACACCCAGACACCAGTCTGCTGAGGCCACAACTGGCAATGGATATGAGTGGCTGGAGAAGTCACTGTGACAGATGGGCCAGTGGATGTGACTTGGTCAGCCACCATGCTTCACAGAAGAGAGGAAAGCCATTTGAGGTCAGCATTACATCACTTTTGCCTCTGCTGCGAGATCAGGCCCACTCGGTGCTACAGTCAGCATGTGATTGACAGATCAAGGAGATAGTGGCACTTCTGAACCCCGGTCGGTGCCAGTCATTGCGGCTGACCAGCCAATATATGCAGGAGCCAAGCAGGTCCAGTGGCACTGGCCTGAAATCTACAGTGAGGACAAGTTCGTCATAATGTTCGGAGGCTTGCATATTGAGATGGCGCACTGAAGTCCATTGGAACTCTACTCCAGGGACAGTGGTTGGACAGGAGCCCTCTTGGAGGCAGGATAGCATCTCCGGGACAGCAGATTCATTTCTGACAGCTTCGAGCATCACTAAGACACGACAGATGCACCAGATAACGCATGCAGTCTGTACAAGCTTCTGAAGGCAGCCCACACGGACTACTCCAAAGAGACAGATGAACAACCCGAAGAGGTGCCTAGCTTCGAAGCTTGGTGTGAGCATCGCAAACTGCAAAGTCCCCAGTTTCATTTCTGGATATGGTTGCTGTCAATGGAACTGGTGATCTCTTGTTGATCCGATCATTCAGGAAGCCAACTTCTTCTGTATGTCAGTCACTGGCTGAGCTGATACCGTACTTCTTTGCAACAACAATGTAAACTATGCACGCTGGTTCCGATCCACTACAGAGACATGGTGATCTGGAACAGAAGCATCCTCAGCTGGCCAGGAGTTCCAGAGTGGAAACTTTGTTGTCCACAAATCGAGCCGACAGTTCTCAGCAATGGCTATTGACCAAGCTCACGGCAGGCCAACGCTGTCATCAAGGCAGACGGGGGTGTGATCGGCGTGACTGAAGACCATCAGCACTGAGAGATGAATGATAGCTGGTCCTCAAGTCAGCCACTTGGTTGCACAGTATGAGGCAGCATGTGGGACCAAAGAGGGTACTGAACACACCAGCCCCATGAGGAGACAGAACGAGCACAAAGAGTGTTCCTTGAGAAAGTAGAAAAGCTCTCCAAGCCATGACAGATATGTGCAATCCTTTCCAGGAGGAGATCGGACCTGCTTTCGCTTGATCAAGGATATTGCTCACCACACTGCCCGAGCGATTGGCACAAACCTTGAGAAGGCAAGGTCCGTTTCCAGGAGTTATTGAAGGACTGGAAGGGGAAGAAGAATCCACTTCTATGAACCAATCAAGAAGAACAGGGTTGACTTTTCCGACGGTACAGCCTCTGTTGACTCTTCAAAGCAAAAAGTGCTGAAGGAAGACTGTCAACTGTTTCTCCAAGCTGTTCATATCATGCCAGAGCAGAGAGTGTGACTTGAAGGAGTTCTTCCGTCATGAGAACCAGTCACATCCTGCTGCCCTCAGTGATGGTGGAAAGCTCCACACCTGTCAGAAATCCACCTCACTACCGTTATTGGAGAGCCAAGTTTACAACCCTGGGCAGAGCCAGACGCCGACACATCATCATTGATGGTTGCACGGTTGGTGAACAGTCTGCCCCTTGGAGTTCAAAGACGTTCGAAGAGTACGCAATGCTCGATGTCCTTCCTAGAATACAAGCATACTTTACCAAGTACAGAGAACAGACATTGTGTTTGATGTCTACCGGCCATCTAGTCTGAAAGCTGAAACTCGATCAAAGCGAGGACGCGGGGTGAGACGTAGGGCGACAGGGAAGGGCAAATTCCTCAAACTGGCGAAACTTCCTGAGAGGAAAATGACACAAAGCCGACTGTTTAACTTTCTGGCTGATAAGATTGCACGTGTGGCCACACAAATGTGGTCATTGTGACCAAGGAAAAGATGCTGTCAGCAACCGCACTATCAATCTGGCTGGGGTGCACTGTGCAGTCATGAAGAAGCTGCACACGGATCTTTGTGCATGCCAGCATGCAACTGAAGCAGGCAGCAAAGTCATCATGGTCAAAGCCAGCGATACAGATTGTTTCATCAATCGCAGTCAGTGTTCTGCTGGCACTTCAGGAGCTAGGTCTGCAGCAGTTGTGGGTTGCTTTGCCAAGGACAGAACTGAGGTGGTTTCCTGTACATGACTTGTGTTGCACTCTTGCAGAAAAGAGCAAAGGGATTGCTCTTCTCCATGCCTTCACTGGCTGCGATGTCGTTTCAGATTCCGTGGGCAAAGGGAAAGGGAATCTGGCTGCAAAAACCTGGGATTTGGTTTGTTGATGAGGCTTCCGTGTCTTCAGCAAACTCAGCCAGTACCCACCGTAGTTGATGTGAAGACCTGAGACCTGGAGATTCTGGTCATTAGACAGATCCAGCACAGCTGAAGGTGGTCGATGATGCGAGTTGGACATGTTTGCTCGAAGCAGAGGCCGTACGAAGCCATCCTCCAACCGAGCAGCGCTGAAGGCAGCATGTGAACGTGCTGCTACCAGGCGGCTGCATCTGGAGTCAGTCAAAAGTACGTCAACCAGAACGCAGACTCCTGCAACTGGGGCTGGACCAAGAAAGGAGATCTGTGGCAGATCGTTTGGACAGAGCTCCCACCATTGCAGAGAGTTGCCACAGCTGACCAAGTGTGATGCAAGTCGAATCTGCGGTCGATGCAAATGCACTGCTTTGGTCTGACCTGCACGGCACTGTGCAGCTGCAGATGCGAGGTTTAGAAGCATTGTAGTATACTCATCGCAGCAAGACAATAAGTGACACACAAGTATAGGCCTACTGCCTACATGTACATCCAATATATATCGGACTGATGGTGCCTATGATATGGCACTTTTTTACCCTAATTATGATTCCGGACTGATATTTGGTACAGGAAGCTAGTGAGTAAGTCCATGGTTCAAATTCGAATTCTACATATGTGAAAAATGTATGACTTGACACCAAGATCATTCAAATAGGAAAGTCTTTGCGATTTTATTGCGAAATGCAATGTTCTGTTATATTCAAATGGCGGCCATCTTGAAAAATGGCGCCATCTTGAATTTTAGGTGGTAACGGTTTTATCAAAAGCAATCCCCAAGGAGTTGTCTGCCAATTTTGGTGCTTGTTTCCAGAAATGAACGTTATTCAGTTATCTGCCCCACTATTCAGCAAAAGATTCTGTGACTCATTGGTACGACTCAATCGGTCAACTTCCGACCGGATTCAACCAATGGTACTCCATCTCTTCTGGATCTGATTTTGACCAATTTCCTGAAATATCTGCTGTTCTTCTCGCTCCAGCTTGCAAAGTAGACTCTCTCTGGCTCTTATTAGGAAGCACCTCAGCACCGTCGACTCTGGCATTTCACTCAGCCCGTCTGGCAGGATCTTCAAGCAGCCACCAAACTCGAGATTGCTCTCCATCTCATACTTCCCGACATCAACTCCGTCCTGGGATTCTTTCAATAAAACTTGCTTCTCTCATGCACAGATTTATCCCTCTTGTTTTCAGTTGTCTGACCCTTCCTCCAGTCCATGGACACGGGAAGCGTTTTGGCAAGGCTTTGTGCTGAAACACTAATCCAACTGAAGGCAATCTCAGTTCTTCCACAAAAGCTCGAACTAGTGCGTCTACCCTCAGAAGAGCCAGAAACAACATCTTTTCTAATCTCAAGATTAACTCTCAACCTGTCTCCTCCTCCAAATCTGGTGGTGTCTGGTTAAGTCTGTTTCGTGTATGTTCCCCTCCATCCCCTCCCTTACCTAAAAAGGCTGCACAAGCTGACACTGCACATGAAAAGGTTTGAATGCCTAAACCCTCCTCGTGTTTGCTTCTAAATCTTGTTGTCCCACCCCATCGCTTTCTGTACCAAGCTTACCAGTCACACCCCAGCTGTCCTGGACTCTGTGTCTTTTTCGCTGAAGGTGGAGGTTTGCCGTCAAACCTTCGACTCACTTTCTGGCAACCGGTCCATACGGATGGCCCAGGTATCGCCAAAAAAAAACCGTGCTCGTGCTGCTCTCCCTCACCCTCTCTCTGTTCTATCACCCTCATCAATTTGCTCAAGGTCATCTGCCATGTGCTTGAAACAGCAAATATTACCATTATCTGCAATAAAACAAGGCAAAAACAGATCCCTTTGCAACGAGAGACCAATCAGCCTTCTCCCAATCATCACAGGTTATGGAGTCCATCATCGGCTCAGACATTTAAATCTTCACTTCTTCCAAATGGCCTTTGATTCCGATTCAATTTGGATTCAGACCAGGTACTCTACCCGGTATGCTGCTTCTGCTCTCAACAATGGATGGACATCCTCAATGCCAGACATGAATGCAGAACCAATCTCCTAACATATCAGTGCTTTGTATTGGTTTGGTTACCCTGTACCTTTGCTCACAAAAACTCTCTTCATATGGTATCCAATACATCTCCACTTCATGGCTCGCTGACTTTCTCTCCTGTCATAGTCAACATGCGGCCCTTAATGGAGTTCTCTCATCCCCTCCTTCCCTGTCCTAAGCTGAAGTTCTTAAGGTAGTGTTCTGGACCCTGTTTCTTTTTCGTCATTCATCTCAATGATCCTTCTAGACTCTCTGGAAAAATCCTCTCTATCTCTTTGCTGATGATTTCACCCTCTAGCTGTGGCCAATCTGTCATCTCCTCAGACCAAGCAAGCAGCAGCCTCTTCACTCTCTGCCGGATCTGGATAAATCACAAGCTGGTACAACACGTGAAACATGTCTTTCAACCTGACAAATCTCAACTGCACCAATGTCTCCCGAAAGGACCGTATGGAAATCCTCTCTCTCTTCAGCATTACATCACTTTTGCCTCTGCTGCGAGATCAGGCCCACTCGGTTGCTACAGTCAAGCATGTGATTGACAAGATCAAGGAGATAGTGGCACTTCTGAACCCCGGTCAGGTGCCAGTCATTGCGGCTGACCAGCCAATATATGCAGGAGCCAAGCAGGTCCAGTGGCACTGGCCTGAAATCTACAGTGAGGACAAGTTCGTCATAATGTTCGGAGGCTTGCATATTGAGATGGCGGCACTGAAGTCCATGGAACCTACTCCAGGACAGTGGTGGACAGGAGCCCCTCTTGGGCAGGGATAGCATCTCTGGACAGCAGATCATTTCTGACAGCTTCGAGCATCACTAAGACACGACAGATGCCACCAGATAACAGCATGCAGTCTGTACAACTGTTGAAGGCAGCCCACACGGACTACTCGAAGAGAGCAGATGAACAACCTGAAGAGGTGCCTAAGCTTCGAAGCTTGGTGTGAGCATCGCAAACTGCAAGTCCCCAGTTTCATTTCTGGTATATGGTGCTGTCACTGGAACTGGTGATGCTCTGATGACGTCATCAGGTTAGCCAACTTCTTCCTGTACTGTCAGTCACTGGCTGAGCTGATACCGTACTTCTTTGCCAACAACAATGTAAACTATGCACGCTGGCTTCCGATCCACTACAGAGACATGGTGATCCTGGAACAGAAGCATCCTCAGCTGGCTCAGGAGTTCCAGAGTGGAAACTTTGTTGTCCACAAATCGAGCCGACAGTTCTCAGCAATGGCTATTGACCAAGCTCACGAGCAGGCCAACGCTGTCATCAAGGCAGACGGGGGTGTGATCGGCGTGACTGAAGACCCATCAGCACTGAGAAGATGAATGATAGCTGGTCCTCAAGTCAGCCACTTGGTTGCACAGTATGAGGCAGCATGTGGGACCAAAGAGGGTACTGAACACACCAGCCACCATGAGGAGACAGAACGAGCACAAAGAGTGTTCCTTGAGAAAGTAGAAAAGCTCTCAACAAGCCATGACAGATATGTGCAATCCTTTCCAGGAGGAGAGTCGGGACCTGCTTTCGCTTGATACAAAGGATATTGCTCACCACACTGCCGCCGAGCTGATTGGCACAAACCTTGAGAAAGGCAAGGTCGTTTCCAGGAGTTTATGAAGGGACCGGAAGGGGAAGAAGAATCCACCTTCTATGAACCAATCAAGAAGAACAGGGTTGACTTTTTCCGACAGGTACCAGCCTCTGTTGACTCTTCAAAGCAAAAAGTGCTGAAGGAAGACTGTCAACTGTTCTCCAAGCTGTTCATATCATGCCAGAGCAGAGAGTGCAACTTGAAGGAGTTCTTCCGTCATGAGAACCAGTCACATCCTGCTGCCCTCAGTGATGGTGGAAAGCTCCACACCTGTCAGAAATCCCCTCACTACCGTTCTTGAGAGCCAAGTTACAACCCTGAGGCAGAGCCAGACACCGACACCATCTCATTGATGGTGCAGCGTTGGTGAACAGTCTGCCCCCTTGGAGTTCAAAGACGTTCGAAGAGTACGCAATGCTCGATGTCCTTCCTAGAATACAAGCATACTCTACCAAGTACAAGAGAACAGACATTGTGTTTGATGTCTACCGGCCATCTAGTCTGAAAGCTGAAACTCGATCAAAGGAGGACGCGGGTGAGATGTAGGGCGACAGGGAAGGGCAAAATTCCCTCAAACTGGCGAAACTTCCTGAGAGGAAATGACAACAAAGCCGAGCTGTTCAACTTTCTGGCTGATAAGATTGCACGTGTGGCCACACCAAATGTGGTCATTGTGACCAAGGAAGAAGATGCTGTCAGCAACCGCACTATCAATCTGGCTGGGGTGGCACTGTGCAGTCATGAAGAAGCTGACACACGGATCTTTGTGCATGCCAGGCATGCAACTGAAGCAGGCAGCAAAGTCATCATGGTCAAAGCCAGCGATACAGATGTTGTCATCATCGCAGTCAGTGTTCTGCAGGCACTTCAGGAGCTAGGTCTGCAGCAGTTGTGGGTTGCCTTTGGCCAAGGACAGAACCTGAGGTGGGTTCCTGTACATGACTTGTGTTGCACCTTGCAGAAAAGAGCAAAGGGATGCTCTTTTCCATGCCTTCACTGGCTGCGATGTCGTTTCAGCATTCCGTGGCAAAGGGAAGAAGTCTGCTTGGCAAACCTGGGATGTTTGTGATGAGGCTTCCGGTGTCTTCAGCAAACTCAGCCAGTACCCACCGGTAGTTGATGATGAAGACCTGGAGACCTTGGAGAAGTTCGTGGTCATGATGTACGACAGATCCAGCACAGCTGAAGGTGTCGATGATGCGAGGTTGGACATGTTTGCTCGGAAGCAGAGGCCGTACGAAGCCATTCCTCAACCCGAGCAGCGCTGAAGCAGCATGTGAAGCGTGCTGCCTACCAGGCGGGCTGCATCTGGAGTCAGTCAACAGTACGTCAACCAGAAACGCAGACTCCTGCCAACTGGGGCTGGACCAAGAAAGGAGATCTGTGGCAGTAGTTTGGACAGAGCTCCCACCCATTGCAGAGAGTTGCCAGCAGCTGACCAAGTGTGGATGCAAGTCGGAATTCTGCGGTCGATGCAAATGCCTACTGCTTTGGTCTGACCTGCACGGCACTGTGCAGCTGCAGATGCGAGGTTTAGAAGCATTGTAGTATACTCATCCAGGCAGCAAGACAATAAGTGACAAACAAGTATAGGCCTACTGCCTACATGTACATCCAATAATATATCGGACTGATGGTGCCTATGATATGGGCACTTTTTACCCTAATTATGATTCCGGAACTGATATTATGGTACAAGGAAGCTAGTGAGTAAGTCCATGGTTCCAAATTCGGATTCTACATAGTGAAAAATGTATGACTTGACACCAAGATCATTCAAATAGGACAAGTCTTTGCGATTTTATTGCGAAATGCAATGTTTCTGTATATTCAATGGCCGCCATCTTGAATTTTTAGGTGGCTAACGGGTTTTATCAAAAGAGCAATCCCCAAGGAGTATGTCTGCCAATTTTGGTGCTTGTTTCCAGAAATGAACGATTATTCCAGTTATCTGCCCCACTATTCAGCAAAAGACTTCTGTGACTCATTGGTACTGACTCAATCGGTCAACTTCCCGACCCGGATCTCAACCAATGG
>CM068967.1:1844455-1856763 GCA_035128595.1 Eptatretus atami
TCTTCTGGATCTGATTTTGACCAATTTCCCTGAAAATATCTGCTGTTCTTCCTCCGCTCCAAGCTTGTCAAAGTAGACATCTCTCTGGCTCTTATTAGAGAAGCACCTCAGCACCGTCGACTCTGGCATTTCACTCAGCCCGTCTGGCAGGATCTTCAAGCAGCCACCAAACCTCGAGATTGCTCTCCCATCTCTACTTCCCCCGACATCAACTCGTCCTGGGAATTCTTTCAAATAAACTTGCTCTCTCATGCACAGATTTATCCCCTCTTGTTTTCAGTTGTCTGACCCTTCCTCCAGTCCATGGACACTGAAGCTTTTGGCAAGGCTTTTGTCCTGAAACAACTAATCCAACTGAAGGCAATCTCAGTTCCTTCCACAAAGCTCGGAACTAGTGCGTCTACCCTCAGAAGAGCCAGAAAACAACATCTTTCTAATCTCAAGTCTAAACTCTCAAACCTGTCTCCCTCCTCCAAATCCTGGTGGTGTCTGGTTAAGTCTGTTTCTGGTGTATGTTCCCCTCCATCCCCTCCCTTACCTAAAAAGGCTGCACAGCTGACACTGCACATGAAAAGGTTGAATGCCTAAACTCCGTGTTTGCTTCTAAATCTTGTGTCCCAACCCCATCGCTTTCTGTACCAGCTTACCCAGTCACACCCAGCTGTCCCTGGACTCTGTGTCCTTTTCTCCTGACAAGGTGGAGAGTTTGCCGTCAAACCTCGACTCACATTCTGCAACCGGTCCATACGGCATGAGCCCAGGTATCCCAAAAAAACCTGCTCTGCTGCTCTCCCTCACCCTCTCTCTGTTCTATTCACCCTCTCATTTGCTCAAGGTCATCTGCCATCTGCTTGAAATCAGCAAATATTACCATTCTGCATAACAAAGGTGCAAAAACAGATCCCTGCAACGAGAGACCAATCAGCCTTCTCCCAATCATCAGCAAGGTTATGGTCGCTTCAGCACATTATCTTCCACTTCTCCCAATGGCTTGATTTCCGATCACAATTTGGATTCAGACCAGGTTACTCTACCCTGGATATGCTGCTTCTGCTCTCCCAACAATGGATGGACATCCTCAATGCCAGACATGAAATCAGAACCATCTCCCTAAACATATCACGTGCTTTCGATATGGTCTGGTACCCTGCCTTGCTCACCAAACTCTCTTCCTATGGTATCCAATTACATCTCCACTCATGGCTCGCTGACTTTCTCTCCTGTCATAGTCAACATGCGGCCCTTAATGGAGTTCTCTCATCCCCTCTTCCTGTCCAAGCTGAAGTTCCTTAAGGTAGTGTTCTGGACCCTGTTCTTTTTCTCATATTCATCAATGATCTCTCAGACTCTCTGGAAAATCCTCTCTATCTCTTTGCTGATGACTTCACCCTCTGCTGTGCCATCTGTCATCCCTCAGACCAGCAAGCAGCAGCCTCTTCACTCTCTGCGGATCTGGATAAAATCACAAGCTGGTACAACACGTGAAACATGTCTTTCAACCCTGACAAATCTCAACACTCACACAATGTCTCTCCGAAAGGACCGTATGGAACCCCTCTCAACAATCCTCTTGTAGAAGTCCTTTCATTCAAGCTTCTGGGTCTCACTATCTGCCATGATCTCTCCTGGTAAAGCCACATTTCCAAGCTGGCCTCCAAAAGCCAGAAGCCGACTGGGCATCTTCCGTCGTGCAAAGTCCTTCCTTGGCACACCTGAGCTCCTGACCACAAACAAAGCTTTGGTCCGCAGCCTGATGGAATACTGCTCTCCCATCTGTGCTGGTGCTCCCGCTTCTCACGTTTCTCAGCTTCACGCTATGGAACCAAGGCATTAAGGATCATTGGTATCTCCTGCGATGAGGTCGAGTCTTTGGGTCTCTCACTCTCTCACTGCAGGCAGATCGGTGGTCTTTCTATCTTCTACAGTCTCCTCTCCAGCCTTACCACCCCCCCCCCCCCCCCCCCGCTCTGTCTGAGATAATGCTCCATCGGAAGGTCTTCATTTTCACAAGCTGTGCACATAATACCACATATACAGAGTGCAATGACGTCACACTCCTGGCACCACATCATGATGTTACACCACAAGTCAACTTTGTGGGAACAAAATGACGGAACGTTCCGGTGTTAAAAATCCATTGGCCAACACCTGGATTCCCAGCTCTCATGTGTTTCACACTGAGTAAAAGTGTCTATTAAACAATGGTACCCAGTTTGAACAACTGTTATCAAATAAAGCAAATAAAGGCGACTGCAAAATGTATAAACTAGAAAATACATACAATTTGCTCAAAGCATTTTGACACATTCATCAATGTGCAGAGTCGTTGCGGATTAGCATTAGGATGCTCCAAAAAAAAAATAAAAAAACACCATACCTGCACACCTTAATGTCACCAATTAGATCTACCTCTTGGAATGAAGACAAGACCATTAGGACAGGTAGGCTTAATTGGTGACGGTCAGTGCCTCCAACCCCCCCAGCTCATGGGTTGTACAAGTCAAAATGCAATAGCAGATCAGTGTGACACCTTGAGTAGTGAAGCCACTGATCGCGAGGCACAAAGAGCTGCGATAACAACACGGAGTCCTGTATGGAGCTGGATGGACAGAGCACGGCGCCAACCTGGTGGAGATCCATCACTACATTTCGGGCATGTGTAAGGGACGCTGTCTGGTAGCCATGAAAGCACTTCGTACAACTCGTCTGCATACACACATAGACAGAAACGAAGTTTTCAATGGAGATGACCTTATTGTAAAGGACATCGCCCTTTTGACATGACTGCAATGGACATGTGGATAGATGCTGATGGTGAGAATAGTTTAATTGAGCCATTCATGGTTTCTAATAAAAATGGGAGCCAAATCAGGAACCAATTACTTGGCCATGGAGTTGTATGAGATCTTCTATTGTTAGGTGGGCAGAGGTAATAAGGGTCATAGAAACATAGACATGCAATGCTCACTCATCGAGACAAGCATACATAACTGTCAGGATCAGCCATAATGATGCATCTACAACCATGAGAAACATCTAAAACCTTCAAGAAGCGATTGTGAAAGAAAAGGTTGTTGTTATCAAGGAGGAAAACAGGTTAGGTTCTGCATGCGTATGTAGTTGTGGCCAAAAATATTGGCAACCTTGCACTTTTTTTTCAAATAACACAGTTCTCTCAAAAATAAGTTGAAATTGACAAAAGTATTTTGTCTCCACAATTCTTTATTTTACTGTTCATATTACAGGAACCTTCGTTTTTGATTCAGAAACTTAATATATCCTTTTAAATCAGAAAAAATAAAAAATGGCATTGACAAAATTATTGACACCCTCGACTTAATATTTGGTCATACATCCTTTGGACAAATACCTGCAGTCAAGCACTTCCTACAGCCATGAATGAGCCTCCCACACCTCTCCACTGTAGTTTGTTCCACTCTTCTGTGCAAACTGTTCCAGTTCTCCCATATTGAAGGATGCCTTCTCCCAACTGCTGTTTCAGATCTCCCCACAGGGTGTTCAATGGGATTTTATATCTGAAACTCATTGCTGGCGGCTTCAGAACGTCCAGCATTTTTTGGTTGAACCATTCCTGGTGCTTTTAGAAATGTGTTTGGGGTCATTGTCCTGCTGCAAGACCCATGACCTTCGACGGAGACCCAGCTTCTGACACCGGGTTAAACATTGTGCTCCAAAATGCTCCTTGGTAATCTCCTGACTTCATGATGCCATGCACACATTCAAGGCACCCAGTGCCAGAGGCAGCACAGCAACTCGAAAACATCACTGAACCTCCTCCATGTTGACTGCAGGAAGTGTTCTTTTCTTTGAAAGCTTCATTTTGTTTTCTGTAAACATAGAGATGATGTGCGTAACAAAAACTCATTAATATTGGTCTCATCTGTCCACAGGACATTCTCACAGAAGGATTTTGGCTTGTTCGGGTGTGTTTTGGCAAACTCCAGTCAGGATTTCTTATGTCTTTCTCAGCAGTGGGGGGTCCTCCTGGGTCTCCCACCACAGAACCCCTTTCATTGAGTTGGCAACGGATGGTGAGAGTTGAAACTGTCCTCCCTTGTGTCCGCCAGCAAAATTGCTTGGACCCACAAGTCCCCATTTGATGGAACCTCCATGAGGGGTGCATTCGAGCAGGCATTCCCTCACTCTTTCTTCAGTTTCTGGCCATGCTGAACATGGGAGCGGACATCAAATCTCAACTAGAGGTTTGCGCATCAAAGACAGATCTAGCAATGCTCAGCTGGCTTCAGTACAATGCTACGCAAGTACAAAGAGGAGCAGCAACTCACAGACCTCCAAAGACAGAGAGACCCCATTCCCTGTTTCATGGGGATGTCAGTCTACACAAAGGACCAGAAAGAGAAAGTTGTGGAATGCTTAACGAGCATGGCATCAGCATTTCATCGGACAGGGTGCCTACGATATTCTGCACAGTCTGGGGAGATGCAACAGTCAGCAGTACGTGGAGGATGGGGTGGTCTGCCACCAGTTTTGCGAAAAAGGCTGTTCACCACATCAGCCATGGACAACATGACCACAATCCACTGCAACGGACGCGACCACTTCTTTCCATGGGAACCAGCGTCTCTGTTTTCCAGTCACCCAACAAAGAAGACAAAGGTGAAGAGCGTTGGGACAGCTGAAGTTCGGAGAGGAGAAAGTGAAGACAGTTCCAAACTTCCGACTCCTTCACCAATGTCCAAAGCCCGCCTTCTTCACCAAGAAGAAACCCTCTCCTCCCCGAGTGGTGTGACCCCCACACCCAGACACCAGTCTGCTGAGGCCACAACTGGCAATGGAGTATGAGTGGCTGTGAGAGGTCACTGTGAACAGAGTGGGCCAGTGGATGTGCCTTGGTCAGCCCACATGCTCCACTCACAAGAAGAGAGGAAAAGCCATTTTGAGTCAGCATACATCACGTTTTGCCTCTGCCTGCGAGATCAGCGCCCACTCGGTTGCTACAGTCAAGCATGGATTTGACATGATCAAGGAGATAGTGGCACTTCTGACCCGGTCAGGTGCCAGTCATTGCGGCTGACCCAGCCAATATATGCAGAGCCAAGCAGGTCCAAGTTGGCACTGGCCTGAATCTACAGTGAGGACAAGTTCGTCATAATGTTCGGAGGCTTGCATATGAGATGGCGGCACCTGAAGTCATTGGACTCTACTCCAGGCCCAGTGGTTGGACATGGACCCTCTTGGAGCAGGGGATAGCATTCTCCTGGGACAGCAGATTCATTTCTGAACAGCTTCGAGGCATCACTAAGAACGACAGATGCACAGATAACGCAGCGTCTAGTACAAGCTCTGAGGCAGCCCCACGACTATCAAAAGAGACAGATGACACCGAAGAGGTGCCAGCTTCGAAAGCTTGGTGTGAGCATCGCAAACTGCAAAGGCCCCAGTTTCATTTCTGGTATTATGGTTGCTGTCATGGAACTGGTGATCCTCTTGTTGATCCGATTCATTCAGGGAAGCCAACTTCTTCTGTACTGTCAGTCACTGGACTGAGCTGAACCGTACTCTTTGCCAACAACAATGTATAACTATGCCGTGGCTTCCCGATCCACTACAGAGACTGGTGATCCTGGAACAGAAGCATCCTTCAGGCTGGCTCAGGAGTTCCAGAGTGGAAACTTTGCTTGTCCCACAAAATCGAGCGACAAGTCTCAGGCAATGCTATACCAAGCTCACGAGCAGGCCAACCTGTCATCAAGGCAGACGGTGGGTATGTTGATCGGGCGTGACTGAAGACCCGTCAGCACTGAGAAGATGGAATAGATAGCTGGTCCTCAGTCCAGCCCACTTGGTTGGCACAGTTGAGGGCAGCATGTGGGACCAAAAGAGGGTACTGAACACACCAGCCACCATGAGGAGACGAACGAGCACAAGAGTGTTCCTTGAGAAAGTTAAGAAAAGCTCTCACAAAAGCCATGACCAGAATATGTGCATCCTTTCCGGAGGAGAGTCGGACCTGCTTTGCTTGATTACAAAGGATATGCTCACCAACACTGCCGCCGACTGATTGGCACAACCTTGAGAAAGGAAGGTCGTTTCCAGGATGTTTATGAAGGACCGGAGCGGAGAAGATCCACCTTCTATGAACCAATCAAGGAAGAACAGGTTTGACTTTTTCCGACAGACCAGCCTCTGTGACTCTCAAAGCAAAAAGTGCTGAAGTAAGACTGTCAATCTGTTCCCAAGCTGTTCATATCATGCCAGAGCAGAGAGTGCAACTTGAAGGAGTTCTTCCGTCATGAGAACCAGTTCACATCCTGCTGCTCAGTGATGGCTGGAAAGCTCCACACCTGTCAGAATCCCACCTCATACCGTTCTGAGAGCCAAGTTACAACCCCTGAGGCAGCAGCCAGACACCCGACACCATTCATCATTGATGCGTGCAGCTGTTGGTGGAACGTCTGCCCCTTGGAGTTTCAAAACGTTCGAAGAGTACGCAATGCTCGATGTCCTTCCTAGAATACAAGCAATACTCTACAGACAAGAGACAGACATTAGTGTTTGATGTCTACCGGCCATCTGTCTGAAAGGCGAACTCGATAGCCGAGACCCGGGGTGAGATGTAGGGGCGGACAGGGAAGGGCAAAATTCCCTCAAACTGGCGAACTTCCTGAGAGAAATGACAACAAAAGCCGAGCGTTTCAACTTTCTGGCTGATAAGATTGCAGCGTGTGGCCACACCAAATGTGTCATTGTGACCAAGGAGAAATGCTGTCAGCAACCGCACTATCAATCTGGCTGGGGTGCACTGTGCCAGTCATGAAGAGCTGACACACGGATTCTTCGTGCAGGCAGGCATGCAACTGAAGCAGGGCAGCCAAAAGTCATCATGTCAAAGCCAGCGATACAGATGTTGTCATCAATCGCAGGTCAGTGTTCTGCAGGCACTTCAGGAGCTATGTCTGGCAGCAAGTGTGGGTTGCCTTTGGCCAAGTACAGGAACCTGAGGTGGGTCCTGTACAGACTTGCGGTTGCACTCTTGCAGAAAAAAGCAAAGGATGCTCTCTTCCATGCCTTCACTGGCTTGCGATGTCGTTTCAGCATTTCCGTGGCAAAGGGAAGAAGTCTGCTTGGCAAACCTGGGAGTTTGTGATGGGGCTTCGGTGTCTTCAGCAAACTCAGCCAGTACACCGGTAGTTGATGATGAAGACCTGGAGACCTTGGAAGAAGTTCGTGGTCAGTGTACGACAGGATCCAGCCACAGCTGGAGGTGTCGATGATCGAGGTTGGACATGTTTGGCTCGGAAGCAGAGGCCGTACGAGCATTCCTCCAACCGAGGCAGCGCTGAAGCAGCCTGTGAAGCGTGCTGCCTACCCAGGCGGGCTGCATCTGGAGTCAGTCAACAGTACGTCAACCAGAACGCAACTCCTGCCAACTGGGCTGACCAAAGAAAGGAGATCTGTGGAGATCGTTTTGGACGAGCTCCCACCATTGCCAGAGAGTTGCCAGCAGCTGACCAAGTTTGTGGATGAAGTCGGAATTTTCTGCGGTCGATGCAAATGCTACTGCTGTGGTCTGACCTGCACGGCACTGTTGCAGCTGCAGATGCGAGGTTTAGAAGCATTGTAGTATACTCATGCCAGGCAGCAAGACAATAAGTGACAAACAGATAGGCCTACTGCCTACATGTACTATCCAAAAATATATCGGACTGATTGGTGCTATGATTATGGCCACTTTTTACCCTTACTAATTATATTCCGGGACTGATAATTATGGTACAAGGAAGCTAGTGAGTAAGCCATGGTCCAAATTGGATTCTACAAGTGAAAATGTATGACTTTGACACCAAGATCATTCAAATAGGACAAGTCTTTTGCGATTTTATTGCGAAATGCAATGTTTTCTGTAATATTCAATGGGCCATTCTTCGAAAAATGGCCAGCCATCTTGAATTTTTTAGGTGGGCTAACGGGTTTTATCAAAAGAAGCCAATTCCCAAGGAGTATGATTCTGCCAATTTTGGTGCTTGTTTCCAGAAATGAACGATTATTCCAGTATCTGCACCCACTATTCAGCAAAAGAACTTCTGTGACTCATTGGTACTACTCATCGGTTTCAACTTCCCGACCCGGATCTCAACCAATTGGTACTCCATCGCTTCTGGATCTTGATTTTGACCATTTCCCTGAAAAATATTGCTGTTTTCCTCCGCTCAAGCTTGTCAAAGGAGACATCTCTCTGGCTCTATTAGGAGAGCACCTCAGCACGTCGACTCTGCATTTCACTCATCCCGTCTGGCAGATCTTCAAGCAGCACCAAACCTCGAGATTGCCTCCCATCTCTACTTCCCCCGACATGCAACTCGTTTCCTGGGAATTCTTTTCAATAAACTTGTCTCTTCATGCACAAATTTATCCCCTCTTGTTTCAGTGTCTGACCCTTCTCCAGTCCATGCGGACACTGAAGCTTTTAGCAGGCTTTTGTCCTGAAACAAACTATCCAACTGAAGGCAATCTCAGTTCCTTCCACAAAGCTCGGAACTAGTGCGTCTACCCTCAGAGAGCCAGAAAACAACATCTTTCTAATCTCAAGTCTAAACTGCTCCAAACCTGTCTCCCTCCTCCAAATCATTGGTGGTTGTCTGGTTAAGTCTGTTTCTGGTGTATGTTCCCCTCCATTCCCCTCCCTTACCTAAAAAGCTCTGCACAGCTGAACACTGCACATGAAAGTTGAATGCCCCTTAAACTCCGTGTTTTGCTTCTAAATCTTGTGTCCCAACCCCATCGCTTTCTGTACCCAGCTTACCCAGTCACACCCAGCTGTCCGCGACTCGTGTGTCCTTTTCTCCTGAACAAGGTGATGAGAGCTTTGCCGTTTCAAACCTCGACTCACATCTGCAACCGGTCCTACGGATGAGCCCAGGTATCCCAAAAAACCTGCTCTGCTGCTCTCCCTCACCTCTCTCTGTTCTATTCACCCTCTCATTTGCTAAGGTCATTCTGCCATCTGCTTGAAATCAGCAAATATTACCATTCTTGCATAAACAAAGGTGCAAAAACAGAGATCCCATGCAACGACTGAGACCAATCAATCCTTCTCCCATCATCAGCAAGAGTATGGAATCCATCATCGCTTCAGAATTAAATCCTTCCACTTCTTCAATGGCTTGATTTCCGATCATCAATTGGATTCAGACCAGTTACTCTACCCTGATATGCTGCTTCTGCTCTCCCAAACAATGGATGACATCCTCAATGCCAGAACATGAAATCAGAACCATCTCCCTAAACATTCACGCTGCTTTCGAGATGGTCTTCGTACCCTGCCTTGCCACAAACTCTCTTCCTATCGGTATTCCAATTACATCTCCACTCATGGCTCGCTGGACTTTCTCCCTGTCATAGTCAACATGCGGCCTTAATGGAGTCTCTCATCCCCTCTTCTGTCCAAGCTGAAGTTCCTTAAGGTAGTGTCTGGACCCTGTTCTTTTTCTCATTATTCATCAATGATCTCTCAGACTCTCTGGAAAAATCCTTCTATCTCTTTGCTGATGACTTCACCCTCTGCTGTTGCCATCTGTCATCCCTCAGACCAGCAAGCGCAGCCTCTTCACTCTCTGCGGATCTGAGATAAAATACAAGCTGTTACAACACGTGGAAACATGTCTTTCAACTGACCCAAATCTCAACACTCACCACATGTCTCTCCGGAAAGGACCGGTTATGGAACCCCTCTCAACAATCCTCTTGTAGAAGTCCTTTCATTCAAGCTTCTGAGGTCATCACTATTCTGCACATGATCTCTCCTGGTAAAGCACATTCCAAGCTGGCACTCAAAATCCCCAGAAGCCGACTGGGCATTCTTCCGTGTGCAAAGTCCTTCCGTGGCACACCTGAGGCTCCTGACCACAAACAAAGCTTTGCGTCGCAGCCCTGATGGATACTGCTCTTCCCATCTGTGTTGGTGCTCCGCTTCTCACGTTCTCAGCTTCACGCTATGCGAACCTAAGGCATTAGGATCATTGCGTATCTCCTGCGATGAGGTTCGAGTCGTTGGGTCTCTCACTCTCTCACTGGCAGGCAGATCCGGTGGTCTTTCTATCTTCTTACCAAGTCTCCTCTCCAGCCTTACCACCCCGCCCCCCCCCGCTCTGTCTGAGTCAATGCTCCATCGGAGGTCTTCATTTTCACAAAGCTGTGCACATAATACCACATATACCAGAGTGCAATGACGTCACACTCCTGGCACCCATCATGATGCTTACCCACAAGTCAACTTTGTGGGAACAAAATGACGGAACGTTTCCGCGTGTTAAAATCCATTGGCCAACACCTGGATTCCCAGTCTCATGTGTTTCACACTGAGTAAAAGTGTCTATATAAACAATGGTACCCGTTTGAACAACTGTTATCAAATAAGCAAAATAAAGCGACTGCAAAATAGTATAAAAACTAGAAAATACATACAATTTGCTCAAAGCATTTTTGACCACATTCATCAATGTGCAAGTCGTTGCGGAATTAGCATTAGGATGCTCCAAAAAAAAAATAAAAAAACACATACCTGCACACCTTAATCACCAATTAGATCTACCTCTTGAATGAGACAAGACTATATAGGACGAGTAGGCTTAATTGGTGACGGTCAGTGCCTCCAACCCCCCCACTCATGGGTTGTTACAAGTCAAAATGCCAATAGCAGAACGTGTTTGACCACCTTGAGTAGTGAAAGCCACTGATCGCGAGGACAAAGAGCGCGATAACAAGCACGGAGTCCTGTATGCGAGCTGGATGGACAGAGCACGGCGGCCAACCTGGGGAGGATCCATCCACTACATTTCGGGCATGTGTAAGGGACGCTGTCTGTAGCCATTGAAAGCACTTCGTACAACTCGTCTGCTACACACATAGACAGAAACGAAGTTTTCAATGGAGATAGACCTTATTGTAAAGACATCGCCCTTTGACATACTGCAATGGACAGGTGAGATAGATGCTGATGGTGAGAATAGTTATAATTGAGCCATCATGGTTATCTAATAAAAATGGGAGCCAAATCACGAACCCATTACTGCGCATGGAGGTGTATGAGATTTCTATTGTTAGGTGGGCAGAGGTAATAAGGTCATAGAAACATAGACATGCAATGCTCACTCATCGAGACAAGCCAACTAAACTTCAGGATCAGCCATAATGCATGCATCTACAACCATGAGAAACATCTAACCTTCAAGAAGCGAATTGAAAGAAAAGGTTGTTGTATCAAGGAGGAAAACAGGTTAGTTCTGCATGCGGTATTGTAGTTGTGCGCCAAAAAATATTGCAACCTTGCCTTTTTTTCAATAACACAGTTCTCTAAGAAAATAAGTTGAAATGACAAAAGTATTTGTCTCCAAAAAACCAAAAAATTTTCTTTTTATTTTAACCTGTTCATATTACAGGAACCTTCGTTTTTGATTCAGAAACTTAATATATCCTTTTAAATCAGAAAAAATAAAAAATGGCATTGACAAAATTATTGACCACCCTCGACTTAATATTTTTAGGTTCATACATCCTTTGACAAATACCTGCAGTCAAGCACTTCCTACAGCCATGAATGAGCCTCCCACACCTCTCCAACTGTAGTTTGTTCCACTCTTCTGGTGCAAACTGTTCCAGTTCTCCCATATGTGAAGGATGCCTTTCCCAACTGCTGTTTTCAGATCTCCCCACAGGGTGTTCAATGGGATTTTCTTATATCTGAAACTCATTGTGGCCGGCTTCAGAACGTCCAGCATTTTTTGTGTTGAACCATTCCTGGTGCTTTTAGAAATGATGTTTGGGGTCATTGTCCTGCTGCAAGACCCATGACCTTCGAACGGAGACCCAGCTTTCTGACACCGGTTAAACATTGTGCCCAAAAATGCTCCTGGTAATCTCCTGACTTCCATGATGCCATTGCACACATTCAAGGCACCCAGTGCAGAGGCGCACGCAAACTCGAAAACATCACTGAACCTCCTCCATGTTTGACCTGCAGGAAGGTGTTCTTTTCTATTGAAAGCTTCATTTTGTTTTCTGTACAACATAGAGAATTGATGTGCGTAACAAAAACTCATTAATATTGGTCTCATCCTGTCCAACAGGACATTCTCACAGAAAGGATTTTGCTTGTTCGGAGTGTGTTTGGCAACTCCAGTCAGGATGTTCTTATGTCTTTCTCAGCAAGTGGCGTGTCCGCCTGGGTCTCCCACCACAGAACCCCTTTCATTGAGGTTGGAACGGATGCGTGAGCGTTGAAACTGTCCTCCCTTGTGTCTAAAGGTCCAGCATTGAATTGTTGGCAG
>CM068967.1:1857182-1878300 GCA_035128595.1 Eptatretus atami
TTTGTTTTGTTTTGTTCCACTGCAAACCAAAGAAACACATTTGTGGATACCAAAATATTTTTTAATTTAAACAATTTTCTGAAAGAAATGGTGCATTATTTGAAAAAAGTGTGAGAATGCCAATATTTTTAGCCACAACAGTATGCGTGTACGCGTGCAAGCACACACACAAACACACTCAGCTAGAAACATGAGAGTACGGAAAAATCACACGAGAGTTGAAATAAACACACGAGAGTACGGATAAACACACGAGAGTACGGATAAACACCGAGGTACGGTAAAACACACTGAGAGTACCGATAAAACACCACGAGAGGTACGGATAAACACACGAGGAGTACGGATAAAAACACACGAGAGTACGATAAACACACGAGAGTACCGATAAACACACGAGGGTACCGATAAACACACGAGAGAGTACCGATAAACACACGAGAGTACGATAAACACACGAGAGTACGGAAAACACACGAGAGTACGGATAAACACACGAGAGTACGGAAACACACGAGAGTACGGATAAACACACGAGAGTACCGATAAACACACGAGAGTACGGATAAAACACACGAGAGTACGGATAAACACACGAGAGTACGGATAAACACACGAGAGTACGGATAAACACACGAGAGCACGGATAAACACACGAGAGCTGGATAAACAACGAGAGCACGGATAAACACACGAGAGCACGGATAAACACACGAGAGTACGGATAAACACACGAGAGTACGATAAACACGAGAGTACGGATAAACACACGAGAGTACGGATAAACACACGAAGTACGGATAAACACACGAGAGTACGGATAAACACACTGAGGTACGGATAAACACACGAGAGTACGGATAAACACACGAGAGTACGGATAAACACACGAGAGTACGGATAAACACACGAGAGTACGATAAACACACGAGAGTACGGATAAAAACACACGAGAGTACGGATAAAACACACGAGAGTACGGATAAACACACGGAGAGTACGGATAAACACACGAGAGTGACATAACACAACGAGAGTGACATAAACACACGAGAGTTGACGATAAACACACGAGATTGACGATAAACACACGAGAGTGACATAAACACACGAGAGTATGGATAAACACACGAGAGTACGGATAAACACACGAGAGTACGGATAAACACACCGAGAGTATGGATAAACACACGAGAGTACGGATAAACACACGAGAGTACGGATAAACACACGAAGTACGGATAAACACACAGAGAGTACGGATAAACACACGAGAGTACGGATAAACACACGAGAGTACGGATAAACACACGAGAGTACGGAGATAAACACACGAGAGTACGGATAAACACAGGAGCGGATTAACACACGAGAGTACGGATAAACACACGAGAGTACGGATAAACACACGAGAGTACGGATAAACACACGAGAGTACGGATAAACACACGAGAGTTGACATAAACACACGAGAGTACGGATAAACACAGAAGAGTTCAGATCAACACTAAACACAAAAGGAATTCTTTTGAACAAAAGGCAATCGAATGGTGAGCATAGGTGAGCAAAACAGAGTGTACGTTCATTTACCAGATAGCTGTTCACAGCGTGCATGAACCCAACGGTCACACCGCGCACACTGCATCATTTGGCTCTCGTAGTCATCGTCCAGGTAACATTTATTACACACCGGGCAGAAGTTTCCTGCAGTGGCATCCCATGATTATTCCTCGTAACATTTTCTTAGATAAAGGACTTCTAGCAAACACCACACCAAGAATCAAGTTTCCCATATCGGCTTCAAAAAACACAATGTCACAATTACTCTTTGAACCCATAAACCCAACAGACCCACCCCACCCCAATCCCTCTTCCTTATAAATTTCCAGTCTTCCATCCTGAGTTTTCTTCTGTATCCATCTTATCTTATCCACCCCATGCACTCTCTCATGCCCCCCCTTACTCATCTGCTTCCCTCTGTCTTGGCCTTGGGCTCTGCTATTGGTGTTTCCCCCCTCGCTTTGCTGTTCCTTTTGTTATATTGCAACCAGATCCGTTCAGTGTACTAGTAATAGCTCTTCTACGAGCCTTGACTATGTTTACAAAAAACAAAAGGACTTACTCTCGTATATGATCCTGATTACCCCACAAACCCAACAGACCTTTGTCAAAGAGTTTGCTGCAACCGTGACAAAGAGAAAAGTCATGTGACCAGCCCACCCCACCACCGTCTCCAGGTGTGGTTGCACCGCAGCTCTTGCAGCGCACGCACCGCCTGCACACCTGCACACGCAATCCGCAAACGTGCATCTTCAGAAGCACAACAGACAGGAAGAGATCTTTACAAGCCGTGTTGCACCTCAAAGAGGGCACAAGCAAAAGTCACATGCACATTTGTAGTTTCCTTGGGACAGTTTGAGTGAGGTCGGGAGATTATTTTGGGCAAGTCTGATATTAGGCACAGACATTTGAGCAGTTTTCACACAACGTAGCTCAGAATCTACGGTTTACCCAGAGTCTACGGCGTAACGCCTTGGGGTAGTTTGGTCCAAGGCATTCAGCATGGTACGACTTGTGGCATTTTGCACACTCAAGAAGCTTCATGGGAAGGAGAGGGGTGAACAAACGACAAGAGAAGGGATGATTAAAAAGCCAATTAAAACAAACAAAAAAACCCCACGTGTATGGGCACGCGTGCAGGCACAGACACACCTGCGCAGACACAATGCTACACACGCATACATTCCACAAACACACCTTGTTTTGCCGCCCACACACGTGACAAGCCTTGCATAATTGGCAGGTCCAGCTGTCGAGTTCTCCAGGGTGAGGTCGAGAAGTCCCTTCTAAGCAAAACATGTGAAATGGCTGGCAGCACACGGCACACCATACCATCTGCATTTGCACAAAAGATATACATATCTCAGGAATCTCAAAAGCTTAGATAAATTGCTATTTAATTTGGTATGTGATGAATAGGAGTCAACAACAATATCACACCTCATGCATGCCCTTGCTGGAGCAAAGCAAACAAAGGGCTCGTGGGGCAATTGGACAAGAAGTGACGACAGCCAATCCTCCAGAACTCCACACTGCCTCAAGCTCCCGCTCCTCTCGCAGGTCCACACGCAGTCTCCCTCCTTTCTCTCGGCTCCCTCTTCTCCAAGGATCAATGGCCCCGACCAGAACCGAAAGTCCGGCCCCACCAATGGCATTTCCATTACTCTTTGATACCGTCGGGACAATGGGAGATGGAAGTTCCAAATAAGAGGACAGTGGAGGTGGTGTTGGTGGTAGTGGTGGTGGTGGTGGTAATGGTGGTGGTGGAGGTGAAGAAAGGGATGAGGCATTGTGACGACTCTGCTTGCGCGAGGGAGCAGGAGGCCGTCCTGGACGGCGAGGAGGGGTTGCCTGCACCGGCTGAGGGGCCAGAGGTTCAGAAGGTACAACTGGGTCCACCACCCCAGAGGGGGTCGTTTCAGTAGAGGGGGCAGTAGGTCGGGCATTAGGTCTATCAGTTGCTTTTGCTGAGGTTCAATGTGCAAGAATAGCGGAAGGGATGGGGTGGAAAGAAGACAAAAAAGTCGGCAACCAAAGTTGTTGTAAATAAAATGGATAAACTGTGATGAGTTTACAATGTGCAAATAATACCTAACAAATTGAGTGCCAATGAACAACTACAAAGGAAATGACACCCTCAACTGTTTGCACATTCAATGAGGAATCACTTAAATATTTAGACAATAACCATGGACAAACACCAAGAAAGGCTCATGTGCAAAAGTATGATTGTAATATTTTGTTGAAGTTGCCAGGAAGCCTTTGTTCAGGAAAAATACAATGTATTGATGTGGTGAAATCGATATCATAAACTGATATGTACAAGGTAAGCAATGTCACTGAGCGGGTGAAGGATCGTAGTGCCGGATCAACACAAGGTAGAGAGAGACAAGAAAGTAGAATCTGACGAGAATGCGTTAATGGCTATGCCTCCGCCCATGTTAGATGTAAACGCATTATGTTTGATCTCACTTAAAGGTCACATGAAAAATTAAAGGTCCCTTGAGAGAGCAAGATAGCCTGGTGTTGGCTTCGTAGTTAAGGTGGCTGACTTGGGACCTTAGGGTCCTGAGTTTGAGCCCCCTGTTGACTGACAACCAGGTGGGGTTGACTCAACCTGTCATTCTTCTGAGGTCGGTGGAAAGAGAGAGATAGAAAGAGAGAGAGAAAGAGAGAGAGAAAGAGAAAGAGAAAGAGACAGAGACAGAGACAGAAAGACAGAAACAAATCAGTGGAAGTGGTGTAGTTGTAGATTTTGTCCAAAAGTTGAAAAAAAACAAAGGTTACAATTGTTAACGGTCTCTTGTATTCTCTGAGAGACCGGCCAGAATTAACAATTCTGACCGGGGCCTGGCAGATTATTTATATTTGCACAATTATGAATCGGGATTTTTCCATAAGCACTTGCATAATGTGTACATGACCTGAAGTCATGTCGTCAAACTATTCAGCTACATGTTCTCCATTCCACATACGGCACGCTGATGTCCCTGGAAGCCCCACAAGATCATGCCGCTTCACTTTAACCGCTATCTCTTACCTGCTGGATGCTTTGTCTCTCCGCTGGGTGCCACAGCTGTGCGCTGAAAATATGTTCATGGTGGAGCATTGTCGATCCCCGGTACCGGTATCTTTTAAAAGACCACAAAGGACACCCTTTATTGTGCGCTCATGGTCATTTTGATGAGATTTTATGATTTCGGTATATCGGTTTGCGAGTGTGCGTCATGTGTATATTTCTCTTCCAGTTTTCGTGTCAGTCTATCTTTCGTCCTGGGATTCTCCATTTTCGTCATCCTGTGCCCTTCTTGTAATAAACTATTCCATGAAAACACATTTTGTTTGATGACCCATCATTGCTGATTTTGCACGAAAGAAACCATTTCAGTGCGGCTTTCATTGTAAATGCCTGGCGGAGGTTATAATTGGCAACATTCTGTTGAAGAGACAGGTGGAATTAATAATTATTTTTCCTCTTATCTTCCTCCTCGTCTTCTTCCTCGATTTTTTTCTACAACACTTCCATGACCTAATCTGTTTGAAAACTCTCTCAAACATTAATATAAAAAAACGATACTTATAATGCTTCATCTTCCTCTCTCACACATGTGGTACTCTTTACTGTTTCATAATGCACTACTCTTCTGCTATTTTAACAGACTGCTCTCATTTCGACCTTTCCTTCATTCCTTGCCTAAAAAATCCAACTATTACAGCGCTTCTTTCTCTCATTTCTGAATTCACCTTATTGCATCCATCAAGAATTGTGTTAAATCGCATCTCTGACCTAAAACTTAAAAAACCCCAGTTTGCTATGATGTTGCTTTCCATCAACCATTCTTTTTTTCCAACTTCAGTGCCAACTCACCCCTCTCACCCTCACAGCAACCATCACTCTTCTCCTCCAAGCCTCCTCTCACCTCTCTCAAAAATTCCCCCTCACCTTTCTCCACCTTTCATCCCCTCACTCATCCTTCTCAAAGTTCCCCCCCCTCCCATCCACAAAGCTGCTCCCTCCATGCCCTCTCACTCCATCTCTTCATCCCCTCCTCAATATCTCAACTGCCTTCTTCCTTGTCTCTTGTCCCCCTCTCCCCAGCTCCACAGAGCCTTTTCTCCTCCTCATTCGGCCCTCCCCTAGCTATTCTGCAATCCCCACACTCTTTCAACAACCCTCCTTACCTCCCCCCCTCGTCCCTTGTCCTACCCTCCCCTCCCCACCCCCTGCACCAAAGCTCTCCCCTACTCTTCATTAAAAGTGTGGACCTCAATATCCGGGGCCTTCGCTAAAACCTTTCAGATCTTTCCATACAGGCTGCCACTGAAAACCAGAATAATCTGCCTAACAGAAATTTTTCCTCTCCAAGACGTGTCTGACTCCCAAGTATCTCTCCCCGGTTACTCCCGTCCGGTATGACAGACCTGAGCCTCGTCCTGGTGGAGGTGTTGCTCTCTTCATCAAAGACTCTATTCCTCTCTCTCCATGCACTGCTCTCACTCCCCACACCCAAGGAATACCTCTGGCTACGGCTTCCCTCCACTCCCACCTCATGTTTATATGTGTACTGTACGTCCACAACCAGTGATGACTCCATTACACCTCACTATCCGAAAACATGGACCATTTCTATCTCTCATCCAAACTCTCTCTTCCTCTTATGTGGGGACTTAATTGTCATCATGCCAGTTGGTAGGTGTGGGTACTCTCTCACCTGTCATGGCACCTCAGCAAAAGCTTTCTGCGACTCATTGGGACTGACTCAATCGGTCAACTTCCGACCGGATCTCAACCAATGGTCCCATCTCTTCTGGATCTAATTTTGACAAATTTCCCTGACAATATCTGCTGCTCTTCCTCCGCTCCAATCGGTTCTTCTGACCACGTCTTGTCAAAGTGGACATCTCTCTGGCTGTTATCAGAGAACCACCTCACCGCCGTCGAGTCTGGATTTCACTCAAGCCGACTGGCAGGGTCTCCAAGCGTACACACTTACAGACTGGTCTCCTATCGCTACTTTCTCAGACATCAACTCATCCTGGGAATTCTTTCAAAGAAACTTGCTCTCCCTCATGCACAGATTTATCCCTCTCGTCTTCAGTTGTCCTACCTTCCTCCCGCCCTTGGTTACTGAATCTTGTAGCGAGGCAGTTGTCCTGAAACAACTTGCCTTTGCCTCATGGAAAGCAAACCCAACTGAGGGCAATCTCAGTTCCTTCCACAAAGCTCGGACAAAGTGTGTTCTACCCTCAGGAGAGCCAGAAAACAACATCTTTCTCATCTCAAGTCTGAACTCTCAAACCTTCTCCTCCTCAAAATCCTGGTGGCGTTTAATCAAATCTGTTTCTGGTGTATGTTCCCCTCCATCCCTCCCTTACCTAAAATGGCCGCACTGCTGATACGCCGTGATAAAGCTGAATGTCTAAACTCGGTGTTTGCAGCTAAATCTTGTGTCCTAAACCCATCACTTTCTCTACCCACCTTACCCAGTCGCACCCAACTGTCCTGACCTGTGTCCTTTTCTCCTAACAAGGTGGAGAACTTGCTTTCAAACCTCGATTCAGATTCTGCAACCGGTCCAGACGGCATCAGCCCATGTGTCCTCAAAGCTGCTCTTCTGCTCTTGCTCACCCTCTCTCTGTTCTATTCCCTTCATTTGCTCAAGGTCATCTGCCATCTGCTTGGAAATCTGCTAACATCACTGCCCTGCATAAAAAAGGTGCAAAAACAGATCCCTGTAACTACAGACCAATCAGCCTTCTCCCAATCATCAGCAAGGTTATGGAATCCATCATCGCTTCAGACATGAAATCCTTCCTCTTCTCCAATGGCTTGATTTCCGATCATCATTTTGGTTTCAGACAGGTCACTACCCTGGATATGCTGCTTCTGCTCTCCACAATGGATGGAGGTCCTCAATGCCAGACAGGAAATCCGAGCCGTATCCCGGACATACACGTGCTTTTGACACAGTCTGCACCCTGCCCTACTCACCAAACTCTCTTCCCATGGTATCCAAGGCCATCTCCACTCATGGCTCGCAGACTTCCTCTCTGTCGCAGTCAACGTGTGGCCTAAATGGAGTTCTTTCCATCCTCTTCCTGTGCAGGCTGGAGTTCTCAAGGTAGCGTTCTGGGCCTGTTCTTTTTCTGGTTTTCATCAATGATCTCTCCGACTCTTTGGAAAATCCTCTATATTCTTTGCCGATGACTCCTTCTGCCGTACCATCTGTCATCCCTCAGACCGGCAAGCAGCAGCTTCTTCGCTCACTGCAGATCTGGATAAAATCACAAACTGGTCAACACGTGGAACATGTCTTTCAATCCAGACAAATCTCACACTCTCACTATGTCTCTTCGAGGACCGTTTAGAAAACCCCCCATCCACTTTCTCAACAATCCTCTGGAAGAAGTCTTTTCTTTCAAGCTTCTGGGTCTCACTATCTGCCATGACCTTTCCTGGGAAAGTCACATTTCCAACTCGCCTCAAAAGCCAGTCGCCGACTGGGAATCCTCCGTCGTGCAAAGTCCTTCCTCGGCCCTCTTGAGCTCCTGACCACTTCAAAGCTTTTGTCCGTAGCCTGATGGAGTACTGCTCTCCTCTGGGCTGGTGCTCCTGCCTCCCACCTTCCTCGGCTTCACGCTGTCGAAACCAGGGCATTTAGGATCTTCGGCATCTCCCCGCAATGAACGCGAGTCTTTGGGCTCTCACTCATCATCACGCAGGTTGGTCGGTGGTCTTTCTGTCTTCTACGGACTCCTCTCCAGCCTTGCCCCCCCTGCTCTCTCTGCGATTTGTCCCCACCACATTTCCACAGGGCGCTCAAGGTCCGCCAACAACCCCCTTCTGGTAAACTACAAAAAATCACGAATCACTGCTCACCTTCACTCTTTCATTCCTCTTTTTTCCGACTTTGGAATAAACTCCCTCACTCTATTCTTTCCCATTCTTCCTCCAGGCTTTCAAAACAGCTGTTCACCACCACCTCTTATCATCCCCCATCCAAATCCTCGATCTTTTCTACCCCGATAATCCACCCAAGCCCATTCCTTCAATTCCCCTGCTTTCCTTCTGAAAGTCCTGTAATGTCTCTTCTCTTCCCATGTTCCCCGTCCCATCCCCATCCCTCTCCCTTCCACAGATCACCTAATGTGTCTGTTCCCCACTGTTTTGTCCCTTCCACTCCCGCCCCTCTTGTCTCATGCCCCCTTGCTGTGCGTTGTGTGTTAGCTCTCATACGAGCCTCGACAAGGTATAAAAAAAAAATAAAAAATTCCCAACTGGGGGCCTGGGCACATTATGTATTGTTACGGCTCTGGAAATTCGCAACACCATAAGGTCCGTAGGTGAGATATATTTTTAAGTACATGTGTAGTTAGCCCAAACCCGTTGTATAGAGGGAATTAATGTGATTCATTCGGGCTGCGATCCTTTGAGTTAGGCGTTTTTTGTTTCTTTGTTCTGATACAACAACAACAACAACGCCAGCAGCCACAACCTACCTTCGGCCTCGCAAGAACCTCACATCACCGCCATTCCAAACAGCGCCATGGCCATCGGACACCGCCGAAAACCTCCACCACTTCTCCTACGGCCATTCCCGCACACCATGTGGACGCCGAGCGTCGGGCTGTCTTCAGCGATACACGCGAGACGCGAGTGCAGATGGCGGGTTTTCTGAGGAGAATTCGGATCAGAATGATACACGCCCACATCCGATCCACCCAATCAGGAGGCGCGGGGCGGCTTGGCCCGCCTCCAGACGCGCCTGACGAAAATCGGCATATGCAAATTGGAGGATCAGGAATGATCCACGCCCTTTTTCTCCGTCCAATCGGCGAGCGTGGCTCCGCCCCTGAGGTCGTTGGATCCGAGAATTTGCATATGGTGGTTTCCTGAAGCCAATAAAAAGGCGAGCGCAGTGAGTCGATCAAGCAGTATCGGTGGCGAGATCGGTGAGCAGTGTCGGTGGAGCAGTGAGTCAGGCGAGATCGTGGGGCAGATTCGGGAGACGGAGCTCGAAGCAGAGGTGGGGCAGACGGCTGCGGAGGCGAACGGCAGCAGAGGGCGATCGGCTGAGGAGGACCTGGAGGCTCGGGACGACGAGGTCGCGTTGAGTCGAGCAAGCCAGCTATCCCTCCCCAGAGCATCACAATTCCCCTTTCCCGCGCTGAGAGAGTGCGACAGGGGCCCGTTCCCACTTACACCAGCAGGTGCCACGGAACCGCCGTGCAGCGACATTCTGCGGCTCGCCACGAGGGCGCGGGTAGGACCTTCGTCTCGTGGACCTGGCCGCTCATCCGGTTCCACGCGCTTAGGCCGGGCCCAGTCTGACTCTTGCCTTTGAGGGGGTCTTTTCTTTGCTTCGGTGTGAATGCGTGTTGTGCGCCGTGTCTTGTAAGGTAGTAACTGTATAAAGTGGTCCGTGTGTTCGTGTAGTCGGTTTTAACTCCTTTTATATGTGCATTTTTTTGTTCTATATGATTATGTGCATTCGCTAATTGTGGCTGTTAAATACGTGCTATAGTGTGCTCGTGTGCCACGGAATAATGTGCATTGTGTGAACTGTTTCCCGTTTCGCTTCGTCTTTTCTTTAATTGACCTCCATCCTGCTTCACGTAAAGGGTTCGTAGTGGGTGCAAAACGCCGGTAAATAACTGAACCGTCGAGGTCGACGATAACACCGCTCGGTTATCCCGATAGTACGGAACGGCCGCCAAGCGGCTCGTGTCCGGAGTCGACTGCGGCGAGTACGATCGCCGGTTTACCATCCGCGTGGGTACTTAGGTAGGTCGAGTTTGGCGAACAACCCTATCCTACGCGGGTGGCCGATTGGCACGATTGTGGTGAGGTCGAAAGGCCACCCGTGACTGGATCCCGGCGTTAGCCGGAGGGTCACGACTGAATTGTCCGTCCGGTGGGCGAGGCGGTCGCGGTTCGAGTCGCGTGGCCGATCGCACGCCGACGGGCGGAATTCGCAACACTGGTGTCAGAGAGCGGGAAAACAACACCCTCCTGTCTCCAGCTAAATTCCAGGAGTCGGTCCAGGGTGAGGGAGCGACCCGATTCCCTCTAAATTACGAGCGATTAATTAACCCCTTAGTGGATAAGATGGCGTCTCAAGGCGAGCGGAGCCGGGGGTAATAGAAATGTATATGTGTAGTGATGTAAGTCCATGGTCCAGGATGTAGACCCCGAGCAGGACATTGGTGTGCAGGAACAGTTTCCCCCCAAACGAATCCAGGGCCCGAAATGGGTGCGGCGGCGGCAGAGGCCGCGGTGTATAACACCTCCCCTCCCTCGCCACCAAACCCCCGATCCTGGCGCGATCGGCTCAGCTGAGTGCACCCGACATGGCCGGCTATTCGCCGTGCTGGCAGAAATGACCGAAAAATGGATGGAAACGCACGCGAAATAAAAGGAGTGAACAGCAGATGGAAACAACACAAACAAAATGGAAGGAATGAATAACGAAATGAACGGCAAAATGGATGGATGAACGAAAAAATGGATGGAAACGCACTCAAAATGGAAACAAACAAAAACGAAATGAAAGGAGAAATAAAAGAAATGCGGGGTGAAACGCAGCAAATGGGCCGGAGCCTGCAGGCGGGCATGAAGGCAACAAAGCGAAGTGCGTAATGGCGACGAACGTGTGGGAGCGAACGAGCTGGGAGGGGTGCAACGGTTGTCAGGCCCACGGTGAAGGCGGGTGAGAAAAAAATAATCCGGAGACGTGTTGGGCGAGAAGCGTGGAGGTGACGGAAAAAGTGACGGTGACCGAGAGGGAAAAATTAATTGGGGTGACGGAGACGTGCACGAAGGAAATAAATAAGTGGAGTGTGAGAAAAGACTTCAAGCCATGACGAAGAGAGTTGATAAGCTGGGACGGGAGGTAAAACGGAGACAGAGGAACTGGGAAGACTGATAGACACACAAGGGGAAGCCGGAAGAACAGTTAGAAGCCAAAGCAAGGTCGGAGGGTGCGGAGATGAGAAAAGAATTAGAGAAGAAAACTGAGTTACAGAAACGCCAGAACGAGAGACGGAATTACAAAACGAGTTGAGGATGGTGAGAGAGGAAAGAACGAGAACGGAGAATGAAACGTTAAGGAACCAACACTGTAAGAATCAAACAGTTGGAAGCAAAGGCCAGATTAAAGAATGAGATGCAAGAAAGAGTAATGATGGAAGAACGAATGAGACAGAAGAAGGAAATGATCAATGGAAGGAAACCGAGATTGCAGAATGAGGAACAAGAAAGAGTCCTGAAAGAACAAGGATTACGACAGGAGAACGAAGTCAGTCAGTTGAAAGAAATAACGAGATTACAGAATGAGGAACAAGAAAGACAGTGAATAGGAAATACAAAGAACAAGGAATGAGACAGGAGAAAGAAATCTGTCAGTTGAAAGAAATAACGAGATTACGAATGAGGAACAAGAAAGACAGTGGAATAGGAAATACAAAGAACAAGGAATGAGACAGGAGAAAGAAATCTGTCAGTTGAAAGAAATAACGAGATTGCAGAACGAGGAACAAGAAAGACAGTGGAATGAAAACTGAAAGAGTATGATGTTTGAACTGAACGACAAAAGGAAAAAATAGGTTGGAATACGAGGAGAAGTTGAAGGAGCAACGAATGAAGCAGGAAGGAGAAATCAGGAGATTGAAGGACACAACGAGATTGGAGAGGGAAGAACGAGAGGAACAATGGGATAGAAAACAAAAAGAACATGAAGCCGAGGTTGACCAATTGAAAGAAAGGGCAAGGCTGGAGTGCGAAGAGGTAGACAAAGAACAGCGAATGAAACACAAGAAGGAGATTAACCAAATGAAGCAAACCATGAAACTGGAGAAGGAAGGACAGGAGAGGAAGCAAGGAAGGGTAATGAGAGAGCAGCGAATGAAACACAGGAAGGAAATAGCCAATTGAGAGAAACGATGAGATTGGAAAATGAGGAGCATGAGGAGAGTGGGAGAGAAAACAAAACTATACGAGTTTGAAATTAATGAACTGAAGGAGAGAATGAAATTGACCAAGCCAGAGAGATGGAAAAACTCCAGAAAGAAACAGAAACTAACAAATGTATAGAGATGCGGAAGAAAGAGAAAATAGAGGGAGACTGCATGATAATGACGGGGTTAAAGGAACAGAACACACACACACGAGGTAGTGGAGGATAATGGGGGTGAGCTCGCGGGTGGGTAGAGACCCGGTGTGAGCAGCTGGATGGCCGCCTCCAGAAACGAGGGAGGAAGTATGCCCCCTTGAGGCGAATCACGACCAGGTGGGTTCGGTCGTGCCAAGCGGAGTTGAAGGGACGAGTGCTGGGATAGGTGCACGTGTAGCTTGGGGGTATAGAGGCCCCGGGAACCCTTGTGGGGACACGAATCCCCAGTGTGGTTGTGCAGGGCTGTGTGTTTGCGAGTGTGCGGAGATGCGTGCTTTCCGGCACGCATGGTGTGAGTGAGACCCTGGGCAGGTGAAAGGTTGGGTGTGAGTGAGAGGGTCCGTGTGAGGGAGACCGTTTGTGTGAGGTCTCTGTATGTGAGGGAGATGTCGGTCGGCATGCGTGAGCATGCAGTCGCGTCTCCCGGTGTGAATGTGAGTGTGTTTGAGTGGAGTCTGTGCGTCGTAACACGCAGGTGTGCGTGGGTGGAACGGAGACGACGGCGACAGAGAGACACAAGCCGGGTAGCGGCCGTAGCTGTTGTGGGAACGCGCCGGGTTCACAGCAGCGACGCGAGGTCCGTGCTGTGCAGCGCACGAGACCCCACGTGCTCGCTTGCGGGAGTGAGCCCGGTCCGGAAACGCCACGGTGGATTTGCCGATCCCGCGGACGGACAAAGGTTAGGCAGGATGACGGATTTGGACCGGATGGGTTCTCCACGCGAGCTTGTGTTAGGCTCAAGGGCAGAGCACATGTGTTGCGTGGGGAGCCCTTCGGAGAGCGAGGTTTGTTTTTGGGGGTGCGCAGGGTGACGTCATGGCTGCACGTAGGGTTGGAATCCGGCAGGAGGGTGAATCCCTGCCGGATGGTACCGTCCAAGAGGGACGAGGTACACGTGCAGCTGCATGACGTCACGGGAAAGGTGCAAGAGCGTAGGCTGTGAGTTGCCGCGCTGGTGCTGCGCAGAATTTGAAAAAAAGACAAAATTAACGGAGCAAGCCTCGCTTTCGGTGAACAGGATTCCCGGGTAAGGGGTGAAAGACCCCCTACTGGGCACAGGATGACACTAGTTAGGGGGAAGGGTTAGCTTAGTTAGACCGACTTCATGGGCAGGGGTAAGTCCTCATGGAGTCCGTGGAATGGATAAGGTAGAGGGATTGTTAGTCAGATTTAGGATGGGAGATGGGAAATAAGATTTGGAGACAGTGACAGACTGTGGATGTGTAGTGGGGACGTAGATTGCTACGTAGTGTTAAAAGGAACGTGCTGTAGTGTAAGGGACGAGTGGGAGCACGAGTTAGTTAGGGGAGGTAGTTAGAGGAAGGCAGGATTCAGCGATGAGTGTGTTGAAGAGTTGGTGGTTGTGTGGAGACATGTTGAGTGAGTGAGGCCAGTGGGTCTGTGTATAGAGTGAATGGGGAATGCATGGTGCGATGAGTGATTGGGGGAGGAGTGACTCCGCCCAAGGGACCCGGGGTCAGTGTAGAGTGAGTTAGTGGGTTAGTTAAATTGAAAAATGGAGGTCGTTTTGTTGTTGGTGGGGAAGTAGGCTCGAAACCCGTTTGGAGGGGTGCAGGAGCCCTGTTGACGGGCTGGGAGCGTGGCTGCGAAAGGTGAGTATCGCTGAGTGGGTACCGGGCACCGGGCTAGTCGGCCGTGGTAGGCCAAGGGCCATGGGGGGGCCGGGTTAGCGTAGTGGGCACGGGTGCGCCCGCTTGGTGCGGGGGCCGGAGCGCCGTTGGCCGCGTGGGCAGTGTCGTGGGCACGGGTGACCCTCGGAAAGGGGCCCGGGGCGCCAGCCTGCCACGTGTGCGTTTCAGGGGAGTTGCCATGGGGGCACTCCCGGTGTTTAGGGAGCTGGTAGGCTCGGAGGCAGTGTAGTGCCGGGGGTGCCATTGTTGGAGATTCGGCAGAGGGTCGTGCCTGCCAAAGGGAGCCACGCGTCCAGCCAGGAAACCGTGCAAGGGCACGAGGGAAAATTAGAGGGCGAGGCCCGAAATTTGAGTGGACACCAACACAGGCGACGGGAATCTGGGTTTTTAGAACCAATAGATTAAGCGAGAGGCGCTTGTTGAAAGCCCCGGGGTAGTTTAAAGGTTAACGGTTAGGGTAGATAGGAAGTGTACCCTCCGCACCATCCATCCCTTCGCTCTCGTTGTGGGCCGCTGGACCCACTTTGGGTTAGATCGCTGAAGTCTGGGGAGGCCATCTTGAGGCTTGGTTGGGCCTCGGCACAGGACGCTAGCTCTCCCTTATTCCCCTCCGGGAAGGGAACGTAGGGGTTGGGAGTAGGCTAGGTGACAGAATAGGTTAGCCGAACAAGGACGATAAAGGGGGTTAGGGGACGATTTATAGTGGGGAAGAGGGTGAAATAAAAACAACAACAAAAAATAAGTTGGGGGCTAATTGGTTTTTTACAAATAAGGGAGTGGGTAGGTACAGTGACAGGCAAAGGCGATAGGTGGGAGGGAGACAGGTAGGGTAGGTCCGAGTCCACCTTCTGTGTGGCAACACCACCGCACTCCCTCCACCAACCTCCACTGCAAGGCAAAGGCTGGCCAACTTCATCGTCTGCGGCTGTGTGCTGCGGGGCCTGTGCCGGCCAACTTCATCGGCTGGTTGTTTTCTGCAAGGCCTGTGCCGCCGGATCGTCCGACGGCTGTTTTTACTGCAAGGCCTGTGCCGGCCGGATCGTCTGCTGTGTTTTGCTGCAAGGCCTGTGCGCCGGATCGTCCGACGGCTGTTTTTACTGCAAGGCCTGTGCCGGCCAGTTCGTCTGCCGGCTGTGTTTGCCTGCAACGGCCTTTTCTGCAGGCTATGTTGCCTTTACCTTTGCCATGTCATGCCCACTGCCCTGTTCACCAGCCCCGTTCAATTTTGTTTTGCACCCCCCCTGTTCTTTCCATGCGCGCCAGGATCCGCAAGCAACAGTTTGCAAGCTGCAGGAACTGTCCTGTTGGCAGCTGCAACACGGGCCTGCAGTGGCGGCCCGTGCACCGGTTTTCTGTTGACTCTTACCTTTTTCCTGCAGAGTCCATTGATCCTGGGCCATGGAGTTGTAAATTATAAGGTTAAGGTGTTAAGTTGTATTATAAATATGAGTGCGCCCCCGGCATGTCTGTCTAGCGCCGGCAATTTTATTTTAAGTCGTCCGTGTGAGTGAGTTTGTTTAGTTAGTTACTCAGCCCTCAGGTTATTTATTTTGGGGACACGAATACATGAATGTCGCACTCAGGGATCCGTAGGTAAAACGTACTAGGGGAGAACTACACATGATGGCACACGATAATTTGACGACTCGGGACGAGTCTGTAAAAAGGGGAGGGGGTAGTGTTACGGCTCTGGAAATTCGCAAACACCATAAAGGTCCCGTAGGTGAGATATATTTCTTAAGTACATGTGTAGTTAGCCCAAACCCGTTGTATAGAGGGATTAATGTGATTCATTCGGGCTGCGATCCTTTGAGTTAGGCGTTTTTCTGTTCTACCTTTGTTCTGATACAACAACAACAACAACGCCAGCAGCCACAACCTACCTTCGCCACTCGCTACGCAAACCTCACATCACCGCCATTCCAAACAGCGCCATGGCATCGGACACCGCCGAAACTCCCCACCCTCCTACGGCCATTCCCGCACCACCTGTGGAGCCGGCGTCGGGCTGTCTTCAGCGATACACGCGAGACGCGAGTGCAGATGGCGGGTTTTCTGAGGAGAATTCGGATCAGGAATGTACACGCCACATCCGATCCACCAATCAGGAGGCGCGGGGCGGCTTGGCCCCGCTCAGACGCGCCTGACGAAAATCGGCATATGCAAATTTGAGGATCAGGAATGATACACGCCCCCTTTTTCTCCGTCAATCGGCGAGCGTGGCTCCGCCCCTGAGGTCGTTTGGATCGAGAATTTGCATATGGTGGTTTCCTGAAGCTATATAAAAGGCGAGCGCAGTGAGTCGATCAAGCAGTATCGGTGGCGAGATCGGTGAGCAGTGTCGGTGGAGCAGTGAGTCAGGCGGATCGGTGGGGCAGATTCGGGAGACGGAGCTCGAAGCAGAGGTGGGGCAGACGGCTGCGGAGGCGAACGGCAGCGGAGGGCGATCGGCTGAGGAGGACCTGGAGGCTCGGGACGACGAGGTCGCGTTGAGTCGAGCAAGCCAGCCATACTCCCTCCCCAGAGCATCAACAATTCCCCCTTTCCCCGCGCTGAGAGAGTGCGACAAGGGGCCCCGTTCCCACTTACACCAGCAGGTGCCCACGGAACCGCCGTGCAGCGACATTCTGCGGCTCGCCACGAGGGCGCGGGTAGGACCCTTCGGTCTCGTGGACCTGGCCGCTCATCCAGGTTCCACGCGCATTAGGCCCACGGGCAGTCTGACTCCCTTGCCTTTGAGGGGGTCTTTTCTTTGCTTCGGTGTGAATGCGTGTTGTGGCGCCGTGTCTTGTAAGGTAGTAACTGTATAAGTGGTCCGTGTGTCGTGTAGTCGGTTTTAACTCCTTTTATATGTGCATTTCTTTTGTTCTATATGATATATGTGCATTCGCTAATTGTGGCTGTAAATACGTGCTATAGGTGTGCTCCGTGTGCCACGGAATAAATGTGCATTGTGTGAACTGTTTTCCCGTTTCGCTTCGTTTTTCTTTAATTGACCCTCCATCCTGCTTCACGTAAAGGGTTCGTAGTGGGTGCAAAACACCCGGTAAATAATCTGAACCGTCGAGGTCGACGATAACACCGCTCGTTTATCCCGATAGTACGGAACGGCCCGCCCAAGCGGCTCGTGTCCGGAGTCGACCTGCGGCGAGGTAGATCGCCCGGTTTACCATCCGCGGGGTACTTAGGTAGGTCGAGTTTGGCGAACAACCCTATCCTACGGCGGGTGGCGATTGGCACGATTGTGGTGAGGTCGAAAGGCCCACCCGTGACTGGATCCCGGCGTTAGCCGGGAGGTCACGACTGAATTGTCCGTCCGGTGGGCGAGGCGGTCGCGGTTCGAGTCGCGTGGCCGATCGCACGCGACGGGCGCGAATTCGCAACAGTATATTTCCACAATTTCTTTATTTATTATTTGCATACCAGGTCAAGGATCGTGCAAGAGCTAATACACAGAGACATATAACAAGATAGGAGAAAAGAGGGGTGTGAGAGGGAAGCACAAAATAGTGGGGAACAAAGACAATAGGATCTGTGTGAAAGGGAGAGGGATGGGGTGGGGTACATGAGGTAAACAAGATGGTACTTCAGGGACTTTCAGGAAGGAAAAGAGGAAAAATGAAGGTGGTGGGTTTGGGGTGGAATAATGGGGGTAGAAAAGATCAAGATTTTGAGAGATGGTGGTGAACAGCTGTTTTAAAGACCTGGAGGGAGGAGTGGGATTGAAGAGTGTGGAAGTTTGTTCCAAAGGTGGTAAAAAAGAGGAGTGAAAGAGTGAAGGTGAGCAGTGATTCTTGATTTTGGCAGTTTCACAGAAGAGGGTATTTGGCAAACCTTGAGCACCCTGAGGAAACATAGGGGGGCCAGATCACAGACAGAGCAGGGCAAGGCTGGAGAGGAGACAGTACAAGACAGAAAGACCACTGAACCGCTTCTGGTGAGACAGTGAGAGACCCAAAGACTCAGCTTCATCACGGGAGACATCAATGATCCTAAAAGCCTTGGTTTCCACAGCGTGAAGTCGAGCTAGGCGTGAGGCACGAGCACCAACCCACAAGGGGGAAGCAATACTCCATCAGACTGCGGATGAAAGCTTTGTAAGTGATCAGGAGCCAGGGAAGGACTTTGCACGACGAAGGATGACCAGTCGGCAACTGGCTTTGGGGGACAGCTTGGAGATGTAGCTTTCCCAGGAAAGATCGTGGCAGATAGTGAGGTCCAAAAGCTTGAATGAGAGGACTTCTACAAGAGAATTGTTGAAAATGTAGATGGGGGTCCAGATGGTCCTTTCAGAGAGGCGTGGTGAGGGTGTGAGATTTGTCAGGATTGAAAGGCATGTTCCAAGTGTTTGACCAGTTTGTGATTTTACCCAGATCTACAGAGAGTGAAGAAGTTGCTGCTTGCCGATCTGAGGGATGACAGATGGTACTGCAGAGGGTGGAGTCATCAGCAAAGAGATAAAGAGGATTTTGCAGAGAGTCGGAGAGATCATTGATGAAAACCAGAAAAAGAACAGGGCCCAGAACACTGCCTTGAGGAACTCCAGCCTGGGCAGGAAGAGGAGATGAGAGAATTCCATTAAGAGCCACTCGTTCATTACAACAGGAGAGGATGTCCCTGAGCCACTAATGGAGATTGCCTTGGATACCATAAGAAGAGAGTTTGGTAACCGTATCGAAAGCTCACGATACATCAAGGGAGATGTCTCTGCTCTCATGTTTGGCCTCCATCCATTGTGGGGAAAGCAGAAGTAGCATATCCAAGGTCGAGTGACCTGGTCTAAATCCAAACTGATGGTCAGAAATTAAGCCATTGGAGAAGAGGAAGGATTTAATGTTGGAAGCGATGATGGATTCCATAACCTTGCTGATGATTGGGAGAAGGCTGATTGGTCTGTAGTTGCATGGTTCAGTTTTTGCACCTTTTTATGCAGAGTGGTAATGTTTGCTGATTTCCAAGCAGATGGCAGATTACCTTGAGCAAATGAGAGGGTGAATAGAACAGAGAGAGGGTGAGGAAGAGCAGAGGAGCAGGTTTTTAGGACACGAGGGCTGACGCCATCTGCACTGGTTGCAGAATCACTCGAGGTTGACAGCGAGCTCTCCACCTTGTCTGGAGAAAAGGACACGGAGCCCAGGAACAGCAGGGTGCAACTGGGTAAGGTGGGTACAGAAAGCGATGGGTTTGGGACAGTCTATTTAGAAGCAAACACGGAGTTTAGGCATTCAGTCTTTACGCATGCAGTCAGCTGTGCAGCATTTGAGGTAAGGGAGGGGATGGAGGGGAGCATACACCAGAAACAGACTTAACTAGACACCACCATGATTTCTAGGATGGAGACAGATTAGAGTTCAGACTTGAGATGAAAAATATGTCATTTGCTGGCTTTCCTGAGGGTAGACCCACACTTGTTCCGAGCTTTGTGGAAGGAAGTGAGATTGCCGTTAGTAGGATGTGCCTTCCATGAGGCGAAGGCAAGTTGTTTCAGGACAACAGGCTAATCACAAGCTTCATTGAACCATGGGCAGGAGAAAGGGTGTGACAACTGAAGACGAGATGGGATAAATCTGTGCATGAGAGAGCAAATTTATTTGAAAGAATTCCAAGGATGAGTTGAAGTCGGAGGAAGTAGAGATGGGAGACCAGTCGAAACGTTTAATGGCTGCTTGAAGACCCTGCCAGTTGATCGGAGTGAAGTTCCAGACTCGGCGGTGCTGAGGTGGTTCTCTAACAACAGCCAGAGTGATGACCACTTAGACAAGCATATTGTCAGATGAACTGATTGGAACACAACAGCAGCAGATATTTTCTGGGAAATTAGTCAAAATCAAATCCAGAAGTGATGGAGTACCGTTGGCTGAGATCCGCTTTGGGAAGTTGATGGACTGTGTCAGTCCCAATGAGTCACAGAAGTCCTTTGCTGAAGTGTCATGGCAGGTGAGGAAGGTACCCACACCCAGTCAACTGGCATGATGACAACTGAAGTCACCACATATGAGGAAGAGAGAGTTTGGATTAGTGGATAGAAGTTGGTCCATGTTTTCGGCAAGGGAGGTGTAAATGGAGTCATCACTGTTTGGTGGATGGTTCAACACACAGATAAACAAGAGGTGGGAGTGGAGGGGAAGCCGTAGCAAGAAGTATTCCTGAGGGTGTGGAGGAGTGAGGGCAGAGCATGGAGAGTGAGGAATGGAGTCTTTGATAAAGAGAGCAACTCCTCCACGAGGATGAGGCTGAAGTCTATCACACTGGAGGAGGGAATAACCAGGGAGAGAAACTAAGGAGTCAGAGACGTCTTGAAGGAGGAAAGTTCCTGTCAAGCAGATGATGTCTGGTTTGTCAATGGAAACCTGTATGGAGAGATCCGTCAGGTGAGAGTGAAGGCCCCAGATGTTTGAAGTCCATACTGTAAAGGAAGAGGGAGGGGAAGAGACTTTGGATGTAGGGGAGGAGAGGGGGAGGGTAATATGAGGGAGGAGAGGTGGAGGTAGTGAGAGTTGTTGACAGTTTATGACAGATTGTAGATGGAGAGGAGGACAAAGGGCTAGGCGGTGAAGGGATGAGTAGCAGTGGGGAGTAATAAGAAAGCAGGCAAAGGAAAGTGGGAGATTGGAGGAGGTGGAGGAATGAGCTGGAAGAGAGGTTGGGGGAAGGCAGCAGCTTTGTAGATGGGAAGGGGTAGCTTTGAGAAGGGGGAGTGAGGGGTGAGATTTGAAAGGGAGGGTTGAAGGGGGA
>CM068967.1:1917562-1936091 GCA_035128595.1 Eptatretus atami
CTATACCAACTACACCTCCCTGTGTTAATACATATCTCACTAGTGGTTTTAATATACTAACTGTACCTCCTTGTGTTAATAAATATCTCACGAGTTGTTTTAATGTACTAACTGTACCTCCTTGTGTTAATAAATATCTCACGAGTTGTTTTAATGTACTAACTGTACCTCCCTGTGTTAATAAATATCTCACCAGTTTTAATATAACTAGAGCTCCGTGTGTTAATAAATATCTCACTAGTTGTTTTAATACAATAACTAGAGCTCCGTGTGTTAATAAATATCTCACTCGTTGTTTTGCTATACCAACAACTCCTCCCTGTGTTAATAAATATCTCACTAGTTTTGCTATACCAACACCACCTCCCTGTGTTAATAAATATCTCACTAGTGGTTTTAATAAATATCTCACTAGTTGTTTTAATGTACGAACTATAACTCCCTGTGTTAATAAATATCTCACTAGTTGTTTTAATATACCGATTATAACTCCCTGTGTTAATAAATATCTCACTTGTTGTTTTAATCCATTGATAAAGATTAGTGCTGCCTTAATAAATGGTTGACTACCTGTTTTATTCTATTGATAAGTTGAGTGCTGTATTTGTAAACACCTGACTAGCTGTTTTAATCTGTTGATAAATTCAGTGCTCTATTAGTAAATGTCTGACTAGTTGATAAGTTCAGTCCATCTATCCATTGGGACCATACTCTGTGCAGAGTGTTGGTGCTGCCTAAGCAGTCTCCTTGGCTATTGCGCACAATACTTGACGGGTCACCACTCCGACACAGGATGACAGGCCGGCACTGTTTTTGCTGACCTCGGAAGGATGACAGGCAGAGTTAACCCTATCTGGTATTAATTCAACAGCTGAGCGGGACTTGAACTCAGGACCCTCGGATCCCAAGCCCACCACCCTAACCATTAAGCCAACACCAGGCATATAAGTTCAGTGCTGTATTAGTAAACATCTGACGCTGTTTTAATCTATTGGTAAGTTCAGTGCTGTATTAGTAAACATCTAACTCGTTGTTTTAATCTATTGATAAGTTCAGTGCTGTGTGTGGTTGCTCTCACAGTCCTAATTATTACCTCCACCACCGAAGGTGAAGGAGGTTATGTTTTCTCCCCTCTCTGTCTGTTTGTTTGTGTACAGGATATCTCAAAAAGTTGTGGACGGATCCGGATGAAATTTTGTGGGCTGGTTGGTTGTGTGACAAGGCCGAACTGATTACATTTTGGTGAAGATCCGGATCCGGATCCGATTACTAGAATAATTGAAGAGATTCTTCACCATTGAGAGATCGGGCCAAAAACGATATAGAGCATGATATCTCAAACAGTTGTGGACGGATTCAGATGAAACTCGATGGACACGTTGGATGTGTGACAAGGAAGAATTGAATTGATTTTGGTTAAGATCTGAATCTGGATCTGGATATGAGAATTATTTAATTACCTCCACCACCAAAGGTGAAGGAGGTTATGTTTTCACCCCTTTCTGTCTTTGTTTGTCTGTTTGTATACAGAATATCTCAAAAAGTTGTGGACGGATCCGGATGAAATTTTGTGGGCTGGTTGGGTGTGTGACAAGGCCAAACTGATTAGGTTTTGGTGAAGATCTGGATCCAGATCCGACCACTAGAATTTTTAAAGTGATTCTTCACCATTGAGAGATCGGGCCACAATGTCTCAAAAAGTTGTGGACAGATTCGGATAAAACTTGGTGGACATGTTGGGTGTGTGACAAGGTAGAATTGGTTCAATTTTGGTGAAGATCCAAATCCAGATCAGATAATTTTTGAAGTGATTCTTCAACATTGGGAGATAGGGCTAAACTGATATATAGCACGATATCTCAAAAAGTTGGGGACGGATTCGGACGAAACTTGGTGGACATGTTGGGTGTGTAACCACGACGAGTTGATTCGATTTTGGTGAAGATCCAAATCTGGATATGACTACTATAATTTTTTAAGTATTTCTTCACCATTGAGAGAAAGGACTCAAAAACGATATCTTGCATGATATTTCAAAAATCTATTGGGCCCGATATGTTCTCATGGATCAGGCATTACGGGGCAGAGGTATACGCTCCACCGAGTGCCCTTCTAATTTTTAAGTGATTCTTGACCATTGAGAGATAGGGCTAAACTAATATTCTTCTTCTTCTTGTCGCATCCTTGTCGTATGTCGATAGGGCTAAACTAATATATGGCACGATATCTCAAAAAGTTGTGGACAGTTTGGACATGTGACAAGGAAGAAATGATTCGATTTTGGTGAAGATCAGAATCTGGATCTGGATACGACAATTATTTAATTCATAAAGTGATTCTTCACCATTGAGAGATAGGGCCAAAAAAAACGATAGGCTACTTTGTAACATGGTATTTCAAAAATGTATTGGGCCCGATACGTTCTCGTGCATCAGGCATTACGTGGCGGAGGTATGTGCTCTTCCGAGTGCCCTTCTAGTTTCATCTGTAACCGTACCATAGAATAACTTCTTAGGAATGTTTCTGTTTCAGGAAGCCATTCATGCAATGTGGAATGGAGAACTCTCTCATTTATTGAATAATTTGGTGTGAAATTTATTATTGTTGATATCGATTTGTAATTGTAAAAAAAGAAACTGAAGTGTGAGTTTAATGAAACAGCTATTTATAAGGACAATAATGAAGATGAAATGAAACGGATATAATAAATAACTTCTATGATCGAGGCCTCGCACACACAGACAGCAAACACAGACAAAGGGTGACAAGCGAAAATAAAAACCCCTCTTTTTAAATACACTGGTACTCAGCTTGGCCAAGGGCTGGCCCTCGTCGATCTGGTGTTGAGGAGCTTCGTCCAGCACGTGTACTTGCAAGCAAAATGGCGCGGTCTCTTGTCGAGCCCGGGAGGAGGGCGCCTCTACCATCCACGTGCACATGCAGGCAGAATGGTGCTTCACTTGTCGCAGCTTTCCACACTATACACACGCAAATCTGGACGGCACCTCCTCGATCAGCTCTGCTCAATCTGCTCTGCTTGATCTGCTGTCTCCGAAACCTCCTTGCTAAGCACACTGTGCCTTCAACCCTCCTCTTTTTTTAATCACTCTCTCTGTCCTCCACCCCCCCCCCTCCCCCGGCGTGTCCTCCTGCCCTCCAAACCCGGGAAGACGAGCTTCCCTTCTGTGGGCCTGGCTTGGAAGATAAAAACATAGGGAAAAATCACAGAGGGTAATCACGTACAGGGGAACTTATTTTTACTCCTTAAGCTAATTAACACTGCAGCACCCCTCATGTGGTGACACGTAACATTTAAGCTCACAGATTCCCTGAGTTAAATACATGGAGGTGCTTCTACCCCGTCCACGGACATGCTACATTATACAATCCTATCTGTACTATTAAATCAGTTCATCTACCCATCATCATAACTATATATATATATATATATATATATATATATATATATATATATATTGGTTACGAATTTCGCGCCGCCCAGTGTACGAACAGCCGCTTTAGCCAATGGCGGCCGTCTCGCCCACCGGACGGACAATTCAGTCGCGACTTTCCGGAACAACGCCGAAAACCAGTCACGGGTGTGCTCTAAGCGCACACCACGGCCTATCAATGTGCTACCCGCGCGCGACAGGGGTCAATCGCCAAATTAATCGATATACTAAGTATTCGCGCGGGCAGCCTACCGAGAGACGTACCTCAGTGAGGCCTGTTTGGACACGAACCGCTTAAACGGTTCGTTCCGTTCTGGGATACCCGAGCGGTGTATTATCGCGAGACCTCGCTGACCCAATTCTTTTATTGGCTATTAAAAAGCCCGCTATTATTCCGAGAGCAAGATAGCAGTTCAATTGGGGGAAAAGGACACGACGAACGGGTTAACATTCACACAAGGACATTTATTTATAATGCACACGTAAACAGGGATGCAATGAATGGGGAAGGGGACAAGACACGAGCAAGGTAAAAGCACTACAACCGTCTATGATTATTATTTACAAACACTTACACAGTTCTACTTGGGGACATGGGCCACAACATTCACACAAATAAAAGCAAAGAAAGACCCCCTCAAAGGCAAGGGAGTCAGACTGGACCCGTAGGCCTTTATGTCCAAGGAGCCTGGTTGACCGAAGGGACTCCCAGAGGCCGCTGCAGGTTACCTCCACCCTCGTGGTAACTTGGTTGGGCGACCCTCGATGGACCCTCTCAAGCCCCTCCACCGACTGACTGCTTCACCCAGACCAAGACCTCCACCGACCGACTGCTCCACCCAGACCGAGACCTCCACCGACCGACCAACAACCAAACTCCCCTTCGCTTCTCGACTCGGTTCTCTCCACGCAGGTCTCTACGCTGCGTCCAGCGCGCCCTTTTATTCCCAACGCTCCCCGCCCTCCCTCGCGGCCCGCGGGGGGAAGAAGAATCTGCTGCCCTGGCCCCAAGGGGGTGGGGCGCCGGGCCTATTTTTCGCCCAAAAACAGCCCCACCCTACATGACCTTTGATCCCTGGTTCAATCTGCCCTTACCCCGTCCCGAAGCGTGGGAAAGCAGGAGGGAAAATCCCATGCGTGGTGTTGGAGCTCCTTCTTCTTTCTCCATGGCAGAGACGGTTTTTGATGTGGAGAGGGTTGTAGCGTGGGTGTGGAGAAGGTGATTGGGTGTGGTTGTTGTAATGGTGGCGTGGTTGGCGTTGTGTGGTGGTCGTGAGGGTGGTGTGGTTGGGTGCTTGTAAAAAAGGTGATTGGTGGTGTGGTTGGTCCAAAATAACTATAGCAAAGAATAACGGCTAACTCAAAGATCACAGCCCTGTCCACACGAATAATTCCCTTTAGACAACGGTGGGAAAATCTAACTGAACACACACTTAGCGATATAACTGATCTTGGGGATATCCTTTATGGTGTCCTGTGAATTTCCCAGCCGTAACAATATATATGTGCAGCACACATGAATGTGGATACTTCGAGACTTGGGAGGGCTCGTTCCATCTTCTGAAACCCGCACATGAAGATAACTAACACACACACATTCGTACAAACTAAACCAACAAAAATGGACAACATAAAATAAAAATACAGGAACTAGACAACAAAGCATCATACAAATACCCTCGGGGTATTAGAGGGCCACCAAATATGTCACAAACAAATGCGCAAACAATTGCCAAAGAATATTTGCAGAGAACGAGGCCAATCCTGACAATATATTGTTACGTGCCAGGGTTCAAGGTTCGCCATGAGAAGTGCTCGCGTTCCTCCCGAATGTCCGGTCCTGAGGCCACCAGCCGCAGATAGCGCCGCAGCCCGGTGGGTTGCCAGTCAACCACGAATGCTGATTGGTCCCGCAATCCTGGCAGGGTTCTCACGACTTCACGTGTTACATTTCCGTTGGATCGACAGGATCAAGGGGGGCTCGTGCCCTCGATACGTACTTGTCTGATCTTACCTGATCGGGTGCAGCCGAGCAGAGCTGCCAAGTAGGCACCGCTAACGTGTAGAGCTAATCAGTGGGATAAAACTTCCCAGCTAACAATACATGTGGACCATGCTGGACCAATGGAGGAAAGGACAACAAAGACAGATTTGAAAAAACCAACAATCTATTTATTTACACGCACGCACACACACACACACACACAACAACCCACACACACACACACACACACACACACACACACGAAAGCAATGTTGAAAAAGCACATTATTTATAGCTCTTTCTTCACCAAGCAAGCAATCATTAAAGCGAGTATTTGCAGGCAACAGGCCAAAGGCACAGAAGAACAGACTTAGCCCGGGCACATATTCCTAGACAATCTTACTTATATAAAAGACATATGGCCACCATTCAATCCCATAAGAAGAGACAAGAAAGAACAGAGGAGAAAGAAAAGAACGGAGCATGGGGTTGACTCCGTCCCTCACCTCACACAACTTAACAGGGCTGTTCCGGTCCAAATATATTGGGGGTGGGGGGGGGGGGTAAGGATGGGAATATCAGTAGTGGAGTGGCAATGGGAGGTGCAGCTGCATTTCTGAGGCATCCAGCTCCAGTTGGCAAATCCTCTCCACATCCCAGATATGCCGACGACGCTCTGTTTCTGTGCACACGGGACAACCAGCTCAACACCAATCAAGCCTCGTTCTGGGCTCTTAGTTGCTCTCCTCCGCACTCTGGCTTTCTTCTTTCTTCAACAGACATGGCTTTTCGAATCCCGTCTCATACTGTTCTGATGTATCGTCCAAAATTTTGTCCATAATTGATCTTGTAGTTTGTGAGGAAAATGTTTTGGGAATACGAGGGAAAGGGGAGGGGCCGTGTCCCCCTTTCTGGGGGAGATACAGCCATGAGGAGCACAACTTAAGTTTAGGGCATAGTCTGATGCTCATGGCAAGTTTGGTCTGGATTTGTCTGCTGTTTCTAAGAAGAAGATTTTTGAATAAAATACCAATATTTGGGGTAAAACCACCCCTCTTTCACCCTCTTGAAAGGGGGCACATCCAGATGGGGAGCACAACCCCATGAGACCTTGCTGTCCTGATGCATCCCACTAAATTTGGTCCATATCAGTCGAGTAGTTTGTGAGATGTCCGTCAAATGCTAACAAATGTACTACGTACATAGCTTACGTACAGAGGGACAGCTGGACACCGAAACACACTCGAGGAACTTATTTTGGAGATAATAAAAAAAAAAAGAGTTAGACAGATTAGGCATAGACAAAGAGGCTCAATGGAATGGCTAAGAAGAGGTCAGCTCAAATGAGATGGAGAACAAATCATTAATTAAAATGCCCAAGACAGGGACTCTACACGAATAGCTTTAAGAAAATTGGAGGACTGAATCAATTGGACAGGTGTAGGTTCTGCAAGGTGGAAACAGAAAGCACGAGCCACTTCCTATCGGGATGTAAAAAAAAATCTCATTTCAGAACAGTGGTAAACACAAAGGTACAACATGGTATGGAGGTTAATCCACTGGCACATCTGCAAAAACTTCAATATCCCAATTCCAGGAAACTCATGGAAAAATGAACCAAAAGTAATAATTGAGAACAAGGAAGTAACGCTCACATACGACTGATGTCCAATCGTGCGTAAATATCGAAAACAAAGCATTGTTACCAGATATAGTACTTAGGAACAAAAAAAAACAAAAAAACGGCATTGCCAAATTAAGGTGTCAACGCGAGTCTGGCAGTTCACTCAGGCAGATTGGTCAGGAACTGCAAGTAGCAATCTCTCCTCAGGATTGGTCTCCCAAATCCACTACCTCTGATGTTAACTCAGCCTGGGAACTCTTAAATAGAAAGCCGATCTCTCTAATGCACAGATTCATCCCGTCCATCTCAATGATCCTACTCTTCTTCCCACCCATGGTACACTGAATCATGTGGTGAGGCAGTTGCTCTGAAACAACTTCCTTCTCTTCCTGGAAGGCTAATCCGACCAAAAGGCTATCTCAGTACATTCCAAAAAGCCCGCAACAAGTGTGTGTCCACTCTAAAGAGAGCCAGATATCAATATCTGTCAACCTCAAGAATGAACTTTCAAACCTGTCTTCCTCTCTAAAACGTGGTGGTGCCTCGTAAAGTCTGTCTCTGGTGTATGCTCCCTTTCCGTCCCATCCTCTCTTCAAATATCACCAACAGGTGATTCTGCTCGTGAGAAGGCTGAATGGCTCAATTCTTGTTTGCTTCCAAATATTGTGTCCTCAACCGCTCACTCTCGGTGCCACTTTTCCATGTCGTACCCAACTGCTCCTGAACTCTGTGTCTTTTGCCACCTGAGAAAGTTTCAACCCTCGACTCTGAGTATGTAACTAGACCAGACGACATCAGCTTACGTTTCCTCAACACCTGCTATGCGATCTTGCACATCTTCTATCTGCCCTTTTCACCCAATCATTTGTGCTAGGTCATCTTCCATCTGCTTGGAAATCCACCAACATCACCACATTAAATATAAAAGGTGAAAAAACTGTTCTCCTTAACTACAGACCTATCAGCTTACTTCCAATCATTAGCAAGTCATGGAATCCATCATTACAGTTGGTATGAAATCCTTCCTTTTCTCCAACAGCCTCATCTCATTTCAGATCATCAATGTCTGCTGCTTGGACATGCTGCTTCTACTCACCCCAATAGATGGAGGCCTCAAATGTCAGAACATGAAATCAGGGCCATCGCTTTGGACATATCTCGTGCTTTTGATGCAGTCTGGCATCCACCTTACTCTCCAAACTCTCTGCGTATGGCATCCAAGGCGAAGTCCACACATAGCTTGCTGACTTCCTCCACTTCGTAGCCAATGCATGGCTCTCAATGGAATCCTTTCATCTCCTCTCCCCGTCAAGGTTGTTCTGGGCCCAGTCATATTCCTGATTTTCATCATTGATCTCTCTGACTCTGCAAAATCCTCTTTATATATTTGCTACTGATTACACCCTATGCCGTGACATCCTCATCCTTCAGAAAGGTAGGCTGCAGCCTCTTCCGTCTCTTCAGACCTTAAAAAAAAATTAACAAGCTCATCAAACACTAGAAATATGTCTTTCAATCCTGACAAATGTCACACTCTCACTATCTCTCTCTCTCCAAAAGGACCATCTGGCAAGCCCCCCCCCACTCCCACGTCTGGTTTTAAACAATCCTCTTGAGGAAGTTCAGTCGATCAACTCCTGAGTCTTCCATCCATGGCACACGTTTAACATTTACTCTACTTCACTTTAACCTTTACTCTTAACTCACTTTAACCTTCACCTTTACTTCACTTTAACCTTTACTCTTAAACTCACTTTAACCTTCACTCTTTAACCTTTACTCTTAAACTTCGCTTTAAACCTTTACTCTGAAACTATGCTATAATCTTTCCTCTTAAACTTCGCTTTAACCTTTACTCTTAAACTTCGCTTTAACCTTTACTCTTAAACTTCGCTTTAAACCTTTACTCTAAACTATGTATAATCTTTACTCTTAACTTCGCTTAAACTTTACTCTGAAACTATGCTATAATCTTTACTCTTAAACTTCACTTTAACCTTTACTCTGAAACTATGCTATAATCTTTACTCTTAAACTTCGCTTTAACCTTTACTCTGAAACTATGGCATAATCTTTACTCTTAAACTTCGCTTTAACCTTTTACTCTTAAACTTCGCTTTAACCTTTTACTCTGAAACTATGCTATAATCTTTACTCTTAAACTTCACTTTAACCTTTACTCTGAAACTATGCTATAATCTTTACTCTATAACTTCGCTTAACCTTTACTCTGAAAAAAACCTTTTATGTTTAAATAAATCTTTACTCTTAAACTTCACTTTAAACTTTACTCTAAACTACTTAAATTTACTCCTTAAACTTCACTTAACCTTTACTCTGAACTATGCTATAATCTTTACTCTTAAACTTCACTTTAACCTTTTACCCTGAAACTATGCTAAATCTTTACTCTTAAAACTTCGCTTTAACCTTTACTCTTAAACTTCGCTTTAACCTTTACTCTGAAAACTATGCTATAACCTTTACTCTTAACTTTCGCTTAACCTTTACTCTAAACTTCGCTTTACTATGTATAATCCTTTTACTCTAACTCACTTTAACCTTTACTCTTAAACTTCGCTTTAACTTTACTCTGAAACTATGCTATAATCTTTACTCTTAAACTTCACTTTAACCTTTAACTCTTAAACTTCACTTTAAACTTTTACTCTAAACTTCGCTTTAACCTTTACTCTTAAACTTTCGTTTAAACCTTTACTCTGAAACTATGGCTATAATCTTATACTCTTAAACTTCACTTTAACCTTTACTCTTAAACTTCACTTTAACCTTTACTTCTGAAACTATGGCTATAATCTTTACTCTTAAACTTCACTTTAACCTTTACTCTTAAACTTCGCTTTAACTTTACTTCTGAAACTTCACTTTAACCTTTACTCTAAACTTCACTTTAACCTTTACTCTGAAACTATGGTATAATCTTTACTCTTAAACTTCGCTTTAAACCTTACTCTTAAACTATGCTATAATCTTTACTCTTAAACTTATCTTTAACCTTTACTCTGAAAACTATGCTATAAATCTTTACTACTTAAAATTAAACTTCATCTTTAACCTTTACTCTTAACTTCTCTTTAAACCTTTACTCTGAAACTATGCTATAATCTTTACTCTTAAACTTCACTTTAACCTTTAACTCTTAAACTATCGCTTTAACCTTTTAACTCTTAAACTTCCGCTTTAACCTTTACTCTGAACTATGCTATAAATCTTACTCTTAACTTCCTTTAACCTTTACTCTTAAACTTCGCTTAACCTTTTACTCTGAAACTATGTATAACCTTTACTCTTAAACTTCGCTTTAAACACTTTTACCCTGAAACTATGTATAAATCTTTACTCTTAAACTTCGCTTTAACCTTTATCTCTTAAACTTCGCTTAAACCTTTACTCCTGAAATATGCTATAATCTTTACTCTTAAACTTCCCTTTTAAACCTTTACTCTGAAACTATGCTATAATCTTTACTCTTAAACTTCACTTTAACTTTACTCCCTTCCAAACTTCATATAACCTTTACTCTGAAACTATGCTATAATCTTTACTCTTAAACTTCGCTTTAACCTTTTACCTCTTAACTTCGCTTTAACCTTTACTCTTAAACTTCGCTTAACCTTTACTCTGAAACTATTTATAAACTTTACTCTTAAACTTCGCTTAACCTTTACTCTGAAACTATGCTGTAATCTTACTCTTAAACTTCACTTGACTATGCTATAATCTTTACTCTTAACTTCGCTTTAAACCTTTACTCTGAAACTATGCATAATCTTTACTCTTAAACTTTCGCTTTAACCTTTACTCTTAAACTTCGCTTAACCTTTACTCTAAACTATGCTATAATCTTTACTCTTAAACTTTCACTTTAACCTTTACTCTGAAACTATGTATAATCTTTACTCTTAAACTTCGCTTTAACCTTTACTCTGAAACTATGGCTATAAATCTTTACTCTTAAATCGCTTTAACCTTTACCTGAAACTATGCTATAATCTTTACTCTTAAACTTCACTTTAACCTTTACTCTGAAACTATCTATAATCTTTACTCTTAAACTTCACTTTAACCTTTACTCTGAAAACTAATGCTATATCTTTACTTCTTAAACTTCACTTTTAACCTTCTACCCTGAAACTATGCTATACATCTTTACTCTTAAACTTCGCTTTAACCTTACTCTGAAACTATTGCCTATAAACCTTTACTCTTAAACTTCACTTTAACCTTTACTCTTAAAACTTCGCTTTAACCTTGACTTTAACCTTGACTCTTAAACTTACTTTAACGCTCACTCTGAAACTATGCTATAATCTTACTCTTAAACTTCGTTTAAACCTTACCTTGAAACTATGGCATAATCTTTACTCTTAAACTTCGCTTTAACCTTTACTCTTAAATTCGCTTTAACCTTTACTCTGAAACTAATGCTAATAATCTTTACCTCTTAAACTTCAGCTTTAACCTTACTCTTAACTTCGCTTAACCTTTACCTTAAACTATGCTATAATCTTTACTCTTAAACTTCACTCTTAACTCTTTACTCTGAAACTATGCATAATCTTTACTCTTTAAACTTCGCTTTAACCTTTACTCTGAACTATGCTATAACTTACTCTAAACTTCACGTTTAACCTTTACTCTTAAACTTCAGCTTTAACCTTTACTCTGAAACTATGCTATAATCTTTATCTTAAACTTCTCACTTTAACCTTTACTCTGAAACTATGCTATAATCTTTACTCTTAAACTTCGCTTTAACCTTTACTCTTGGACTATGCTATAATCTTTACTCTTAAACTTCACTTTAACCGTTTAATCTGAAACTATGCTATAATCTTTACTCTTAAACTTCCTTTAACCTTACTCTGAACATGCTATAACTTTACTCTTAAACTTCACTTTAACCTTACTCTGAAACTATGCTATAATCTTTACTCTTAAAACTTCACTTTAACCTTTACCTGAAACTATGCTATAATCTTTACTCTTAACTTCGCTTTAACCTATTACTCTGAACTATGCTATAACCTTAACTCCTTAAACTTCACTTTAACCTTTACTCTTAAACTTCGCTTTACCTTTACTCTGAAACTTCGCTTTAACCTTTACTTTAACCTTGACTATTAAACTTCACTTTTACCTTCATCTTTAACTATGCTATAATCTTCACTCTTAAACTTCGCTTTAACACTTGACTTCTTAAACTTCGCTTATAATCTTTACTCTTAACTATGCTATAATCTTTACTCTTAAACTTCACATTCTTTAATCTTCACTTCACTTTAACCTTCACTCTTTAACCTTTAACTCTTAAACTATGCTATAAATCTTTACTCTTAAACTTCGCTTTAATCTTACTCTTTAACTTCACTTTAACCTTTACTCTTAAACTTAAGAAATTAAATAATTCTCGTATCCAGATCCAGATCTTCAACAAAATGTAATCAGTGGTGTCCTCCGTCACACACACAACCTGTCCACCAAGTTTAGTCCGAATCCGTCCACAACCTTTTGAGATTCCTGCTCACCAGACAGACGGAGAGACAGACAAACAGAAAGACAGGGTTGAACCATAACCTTCGTCACCTTAGGTGGTGGAGGTAAAGAACATTGTACACCGTTGTTGAATGTGTCCAAGTGATACGATCTCTAAAAGGTGGTGTGTTAGGGTTAAAGTGTCAGCGAGTTAAGTTCACATCACTTGTGTATTCCAAAATACAATACTTTGTGTTTTCCGGTCAAAATTTTCTCCCGTGTCTGTGCACGACATGGTCGTTGACCTTCCATCTATAAAATATCCCTTCTGGAAAGCCAATTTGGAGGAGAAGAAAGAGCGAACCCGTAGACAATTCGAGCAAAGCGTTTGAAGAAACTTGCATGGAAAAGACTGAGCTACCGAAAACTCTCGAGCCCGGTCAGGAAAAGAGAAGGAACTGATGAATTACGTCAAAGCCCAAGTTCTGTCACAAAGTGGAAACCAAAGATTCAAGGCCCTATAAAAAATAGGCCTCTTTGGGGAAGGGATTGATGGTACTAATGATGGGACAGGAGGAGACAGAATTCTGGATAAAGAATGGGTTAATAACAATCACAGATTTTGCTGACATGTGAGTTATGCAACAGATGAAACCATTAATGATGAAGGCCGTAACTGATCAGCAACACCGACCTCTGTTCTTCCTGCCTCCCAGACCACCACTCGCGTGCTGCTTTTGGTGGAGGAAGACCAAGGTCCGAGACAGGTCAGGCTGCACAGACCACCCACAGGGAACCTCAAATCCTATCATGGAAATACACACAAGAACATGAGCAAGTAAGAAAATGCAGAGTACTCAAAAATTACTCCAGACTGTTGGCCCGATTGACCACGAGCAGGTTTAGTATTGCCTGAAGGTACCACACAGCGTTCAATTAACAGGAAAAGACGCCAGAAGAAAAGTTCAAGCTCCACTGTCAAATCAAGCACCAAGGGGTCCAATCTGGACTTAATCATCCTAATTGTAGGGGACACCGGGGACAACGAGGTCCAGGGGACCCGGGGAAACGAGGTCCAGGGGACCCGGGGAAACGAGGTCCAGGGACCTGGGGAGACAAGGTCCAGAGGAGCCAAGGGAAACAAGGTCCAGGGGACGCGGGAAACGATGGTCAGGGGGACCGGGCGGAAACGAGGTGGGCCAGTGGGAACAGCAGGACGGGGAAAACAGGTCCAGGGGGACTGAGGGGAAAACAAGGTCCAGGGGAACTGGGGAAAACAGGGTCCAGGGATCGCTGGGGAAACAAGGGTCAGGGGGACACTGGGGAACAAGGTCCAGGGGGACACTGGGGAAGACAAGGTCCAGGGGGTACACTGGGGAAACAAGGTCCAGGGGGATGGGCGTCAGGGGCGAAAGGAGCCATGGCTCCAGACATAACTCATGGAGGCATAGTCACCCGGCACAATCCTCCGTTGTTTATTGATCACGTTTAAGATTTTATTACAAAAACATGATTTGTGTCTCAGTCAACAAACTTCCACATTCTGAAGCCATTTTGGCATTCCCGAAAAGCTCGTGCGCCTCGTTTCCTGTTACTCTCCCGCTCGTATCCAAATGCCTCCGAAACCGCGCAAGGCCTCGCGCAGCCTCAGCGCCACGCGTTGCCCGCATCCCCGACGTCTCGCTGGTTGAGGACGTAGGTTCGTGTCCCGGTGACAGGTCCGCCGCGTACACGTCTGAAACGCGCATCGGCGAGCGGGACGCCCCGAAAAAGCGCTGGAGCGTCCGCTTGCGCCATCAGGTCAACAACGGCCCTTCATGACACAAGTCACACGGAACAAGTGCCGCGGGACAGAGGCCCCTGCTGGTGAATGTGTGGAACGGTCTGTGATGAGACGACTGTGGGGAGAGAATCACGTGCAATGGAAGCATTTTCGCCTCTCAGAAATCGTGTTGTAGTCTCAGACGAACTCGTCTGGTGGTCAAGCCTTCTCCTCCTGCCCTCCCTCTCTCTCCTCTCCCTCTCCTCCCTTCCTCCTCCTCTCCTCCCCTCTCCTCCTCCTCTCCCCTCTCTTCTCCTCCTCCCTCCTCTCCCTTCCTCTCTCACCCCCCTCCTCTCTCAACCCCCCTCCCCTCCCTCCCCTCTCCCCTCTTCTCTCCCCTCCTCTCCCCTCCCTCCTTCCCTCTCTCCTCCCCCCTTCCCCTTCTCTCCCTCCCTCGCCCTCCCCATCGCCCTCTCTACCTCCCCCTCCCCTCCCCTCCCCTCCTCTCTCCTCCCCCTCCCCTCGCCCCTCTCCTCCCCTCCCCCTCGCCCTCTCTCCCTCCCCCTCCCCTCCCCCCTCCCCTTGCCCTCCTCCCCTCCCTCCCCTCCCCTCTCTCCCTCCCCCTCCCGCCTCTCTCCCTCCCCCCTCCCCTCCCTCTCTCGCCTCCTCTCCCTCCCCCTCCCCTCCCTTCCTCTCCCTCGCCCTCCCTCTCAGTCTCCCCCTCCCCCTCCCCTCCTCTTCCCTCCCCTCCTCCCCTCTCTCCCTCTCTCCTCCCCCTCCCCTCCCTCCTCTCTCTTCTCTTCCCTCTCTCCCTCCCCTCCCCTCTCTCCACCCCCTCCCCATCTCTCACCCTCCCTCTCTCCCTCTATCCCTCTCTCCCTCTCTCTCCCTCTCTCCCTCCCCTCCCCTCCCTCCCCTTCTCCCCCTCCCCCCCCCTCCCCTCTCTCCTCTCCCCTCCCTCTCCTCCCCTCTCATCCCCTCCCTCCCCCCCCCTCTCTCCTCTCTCCCCTCGACCCTCCCCTCCTCTCCTCTCTCTCCCTCCCTCCCCTCTCCCCTCCCTCTCTCGCCCCCTTCCCTCTCTCGCCCCCTTCCCTCTCTCGCCCCTTCCCTCTCTCGCACCCCTCCCTCTCTCGCACCCCCTTCCCCCTTCTCCGCCCCTTCCCCCTCTCCTCTCCTCGCCCCCCTCACCTCTCTCCCCCTTCCCCTTTCCCCCTCACCTCTCCCCCCCTCTCCCTCTCTCCCCCTCCTCTTCCCCCCTCACCTCTCTCCCTCCCCTTCCCCTCGCCCCCCTTCCCCCCTACCTCTCTCCCCTCCCCTTCCCCCTCACAATCTCCTCCCCCCTCCCTTCCCCTCACCTCTCTCCCCCTCCCCCCTCACACCTTCTCTCCCCCCTCCCTTCCCTCCCCCCCTCACCTCTCTCCATCGACTCCCTTCCCCTCACCCCTCCCTCTTTCCCCCCTCCCCTTCCCCTCCCCCCTCACCTCAACTCTCCCCCCTCCCTTCCCTCCCCGCCCTACCTCTCTCCCCCTCCCCTTCCCCCTCTCACTCCCTCGTCCCCTTCCCCCTCTCCTCCCTCGCCCGCCATTCCCCTCTCCTCCCTCGCCCCCCTTCCCCTCTCCTCCCTCCGGCCCCCTCCCTCTCTCCCCGCCTCACCCTCCCCCCCTCCCCTTCCCCCCCTCACCTCTCTCCCCCCCTCCCCTTCCCCCCTCACCTCTCTCCCCCTCCCTCTCTCCCCTCCCTTCCCCCTCACCATCTCTCCCCCCTCCCCCCCTCCCCTTCCCCCTCACCCTTCCCCCCTTCCCCCCTACCTCCTCTCCCCTCCCCTTCCCCCCTTCACCTCTCTCCCCCTCACCTCTTCCCCCCTCCACCTCTCTCCCCTCACCTCTCTCCCCCTCCCTCTCTCCCCTCCCCTCCCCCCTCCCCTCTCTCCCCTCCCCTCCCGCCTCCTCCTCTCTCTACTCCCCTCCCTGCCCCTCTCTCCCCTCCCCCCTTCCCCTTTCCCTCCCCCCTTCCCCTCTCTCCCCTCCCTCCTCCCTCTATAAAGAAATGGTTCAATAACAAATCCAGATGTTGCTGATCATGTGAGTTATGCAACAGATGAACATTAATGATGAAGGCCGTTACGGATCAGCAACAAGCTGTTTGTTCACAAACTCTCCCTTACTCTCTCCCGCCCTCCCCTTCCCCTCTCTCCCCTCTCCTCCCCCACTTCCTCTCCTCTCCCCTCTCTCCCCCCACCTCCTCTCCCTCTCCCCACCTCCTCCCGCTCCTCCCTCCCCCCTCCTCCCCTCTTCTCCCCCTCTCACCCCCTCCTCCCGCTCTCCTCCCCCCTCCCTCCTCCCTCCCTCCCCCTCATCCCTCCCCCTCCTCCTCCCCCTCTTCCCTCTCCCTCCGCCCCTCCCTCTCCCTTCCCTCCCTCCCTCCTCCTCCCCTCCCTCCCCCCTCCTCCTCTCCTCTCCCTCCCCTCACCACCCTCCCTCCTCCCTCCCCTCCCTCCTCCCTCCTCCCCTCCTCCTCCCTCCTCTCTCCCTCCCTCCCCCCTCGCCCCTTCCCCCCTCCCCCTCGCCCCTTCCCTCCTCCCCCCGCCCCCTTCCCCTTGCCCCTTCCCCTTCCCTCCCTCCCCCCTCGCCCCGGCTTCCTCCCTCCACCGCTCGCCCCTTCCCCCTTCCCTTCCCTCGCCTCCCCCCCCCGGTACACTTACCGTACCCATATACCGTAATATAACCGTACACGTAACCGTACAATATACCAGTACACGTACCGAACACGTACATATACCGTATACACTTTCCGTTACACATTACTGACTAAGCCGTACATATACCGTACATATGCCGTAACTTTTCCGTACATCAGTGTGGCACAAAAGCGATGATCCGATAAACAGTTTATATAATTATCGAAGTTAACTTTTTTTCGGAAGTTAACTTCCATTTATCGTTATCGAACCAGTTAACTTCCGATAACTCGATTTTTTTTAGTCCCGATAATGTCCATTAATTTTTTTGTCCGATAACATTTTTATCGTTTAAACTTTTTTTCAGCCATCAGGTAAACATCACCGAATCCAGAACGATGAGACCGACCGCCGCCATGATTTAGGAAATAGAACAACACGACGAGTCAACTTCCCGCGAGAATTAACTTGCACCCAAGGGGGCGGAGCCTGTGCGTCAGCACAGTTTTTTTGCGCATGCGCACAGCACTGCCTCGATGGCGATGCGAGCCGACGCCAAAAATGCCGAGGCAGGCTGTATTAAGTAAAAGTACGAAGCCTGTAAAGAAGCCGTCGTTTACTGGCGGGAATACTCATCTTTACGTTTGATTACAAAAAAACGGTTCGTGTTTGTTGGAAATACATTAAAATTGAAGACCTAGAAAATAAAAATAAAAAAATTTAACCTGTACACTTACGCGTAATAGACCGTACAGTATAACGTACACTTAAACGTACAAATCGTTACACTTACGCGTACATATAAAGTAACACTTAGTACATATACCGTACACTTAACCGTACATAACGGTACACTTACCGTACATATACCGTACATATACGCGTACCTATACCGTACCTATACGTACCTATACCGTACCTTACCGTACAACTTACCGTACATATACCGTACATAACCAGGTACAGATACGGTACACTTACCGTACATATACCATACACTTATACCGTACATATAACTGTACAATATACCGTACACTACCTACATAAACCGTATAACTTACCGTACATATACTGTACACTTACCGTACATATACTGTACACTTACCGTACATTAAACCGTAAATAAACCGTACACAAAACTCCGTCCGGACGTAAACACCGTCCCAGACGCGTCAGAAGACAGCACCGCCTGGATGCATCCAGAGACAAACTACCGCCCGGTACGCGTCCAGGAGACAACACCGAACCGACGCATCCCAGAGAGACAGACACGACCAGACACGTCCAAGAGACAAACACCGCCCGGATGCGTCCAGAGACAGACAGCCGCCCAGACACGGGTCAGAGACAAACAACCGCCCGGGATGCAGTCCCAGAGACAGACCACCACCTGGACGCGTCCAGAGACAAACACCGCCGACACGTCAGAGACAGACACCACCTGACGCATCCAACGCCAAGCTGTGAGAGGGCAAACTCCTGCCTGGACATGTCCGGAGATAAACCCCCGTCGCAGACATGACACCGTTCCAAT
>CM068967.1:1936401-1947523 GCA_035128595.1 Eptatretus atami
TGAATGGGGGAAGGGGACAAGACACGAGCAAGGTAAAAGCACTACAACCGTCTATGATTATTATTTACAAACACTTACACAGTTCTACTTGGGGGACATGGCGCCACAACATTCACACAAATAAAAGCAAAGAAAGACCCCCTCAAAGGCAAGGGATCAACTGGAACACATCCTTTATTTCCAACGATCTGTTGACGACAAGGATCGACCCCGCACGTACCTCCACCCTCTGGTGATTGGTTGGACCACTCATACCTCGTCGACACACTCCACCGACTGACTGTTCACCAGGACGGGAGAACCTCACCCGTATCTCGAACTGCCCACCAACGAACCTCCACCGACCGACCAACAACCAACTCCCTTCGCTTCTCGACTCGGTTCTCTCCACGCAGGTCTCTACGCTGCGTCCAGCGCGCCCTTTTATTCCCAACGCTCCCGCCCCTCCCCTCGCGGCCCGCGGGGGGAAGAAGAATCTGCTGCCCTGGCCCCAAGGGGGTGGGGCGCCGGGCCTATTTTTCGCCCAAAAACAGGCCCCCACCCTACATGACCTTTGATCCCTGGTTCAATCTGCCCTTACCCCGTCCCGAAGCGTGGGAAAGCAGGAGGGAAAATCCCATGCGTGGTGTTGGAGCTCCTTCTTCTTTCTCTCCATTTTCAGTATGAGGTTTCTGATGCAAGGTGAGTCTGTGTGAGTTTGTGGTTTGTTGTGAATTGGCGTGTTTGGGCGTGGGTTGTTGTCGTTCCAGAGTGGGTTTGATTGGTCAAAAAAGTGGGTTGGGTCTCCAAAATACGAAGCAAGTGAATAACGGCTAACATCAAAATACGCCCTGTCCACACAATCAAATCCTTTAGACATACGTGGAAAATTAACTGGAACACAATAGCGATATAATGATCTTGGGGGATACTTTGTGTGTCCTGTAATTTCCACAGCGTAACATATATATACTTATCTTGGTTGTGTTATTATAATATAACATATATACTTATATATACTATATATATTATTATAATATATGTGTATCTATAAGTTCCTGAACGCAAAAGAAACTTTACCTACCATTTTAAACCTTCAAATAATTCAACAAACATGGGCGTGTATAAAATGTTGAACTTATTGTGACATATGTCCCACTGTTAGAAAAACGTATGATGTCACATTGAACCTTAATGGTCACATTCATATTCAAGCCTTTAACAGCCAGTTGAACGCTCAGGATAATACCAAAGGTACGGATTATTTAAATGAGTGCACTTAGTCTTGATACTTGGGTTTAAAAGGCAGTGCAAAATGTCATTTAATCACACCACTGTCAAGGATCAATCTCATTGTCTTGACATACTGGCATCAGGCGGATTGAGGCTACCGGAGTTTCACTCGCTTGCGTTCAACAGACGATTCGCCTGGTGTACCAGAGGACACCGCTCCACAACTCTCAGAATACAGACTTCGATAGAGGTCAAGAGTCACACCTGGCAAAGACAGCCAGATGGTCATAATCATATGGCTCAGAAAGTGTAGACGTAGTGGGGAACATGAATCCAATCAGCAATCCATCAAAACTGGAGTCCATACACGACATGCACTGCCTGTTATCCAAAAAAGGTCCACACACCTATTGACGGGACTGACACTTCAGCCCTTGCTGTTCTGTAACTGCAAAAAACTATGAAGATTGTTCTGGGCAAAAACTTACATTATCAATAAAATGCAATCGTTCAATTAAATTGTTGTTTTTTTAATTTGAACTTTAATTTTATTAATTCAAACAAGTGTAATTTCTTTGCGTTCATATATATATATATATATTAATATATATTTCATTATGTTATATTATTTATATAATAATATTATATAATACAGTAATCCTTATCGCTGGCTTCGTTCCAGACGCCCCTCCGCCCCCCGCGATACAGTGGAAAATCCCCATTAATGGATGCCTTCCCAAAAAATTCGACTCGTCTGTCTCTCGCTGTATGGATCGGTTTAGTCCTATAATCGGATCTCTGTCTGGTCTGGTCGCTTGGGATCGATTCGGTTTGATGGTCCGGAGTCACTTCGCTTGTTCTGGTGTTTGGCAGTTCGTCATACCGCGGCAAACTTTTCCTTCCGCGAAGACATCAGCACTTAACCTTCTCCTACGTAGGACCTCCTCTGGCCTATCGTTCCTTGCAAACCTCAGAATGCAGGCGTTTAGTGCGGCATTTTATCTTGGAGACAAAACACGTAGAAAATATTTCGAAGTCCAAGCGTAAACTTTTTGTCCCGTGTTTGTTACTGGTTGGTCATTCGCTTCCACGTTATAATTAATTGCTTAAATAACTTATATTTACATATTTTGCGCGATATTTCGGTGGAATCCGCAAAAAATATTTTAGTTCCAAGGGAAAACCGCGATGAATCGGGGGGGGCATAATAGTGAACGGGCGATACAACGGGAATTACTGACTATGTTACGATGTGCGCCCATTGCAGGGCTTGCATACGGCTGCGTAAACTCCAATGCAACGCTCCCAACGACAATTCATTCGACCTCATTGAACTACGCAAACTAGGCAAATCGGGTGGGGTTTAACCTCACACAGCATCCGCATTCTACCGTCAAATAGGTGATTGCCGAATGTCATATCCTAATACGCGCAGTAACCTCTGAGGGCTGCACCGCGCCGCAGTCGGCCTGCACATAACCTTAACGGTCGTTCCGTAACTACATATAACCAAGCGGGTTATCTCCTGACCTCTCTGAAGGATCTGATTCTCTTTACCAACTCGTGCGTTCAAGAACCCACTTACTTCATTCAATCATCAAGATGCTTTTCAAAAGAATAGAACACGAACTGAGGTACATGGGCACACAAGACATTTTTCACTATACAGCACAAACAAGTCAAGGGCATCATCAATATACATAGTAACAAATAGAATGTCAAAGCAATATCGACCGACTATAATTATTATTACAAAGCACATCACTTATACATTCTTTACTTAAAGACATCGCGCCACAGCATTGCATACAAAAACAAGGAAAGACCTCCATAGTCAGGGTGACGGTCCGGACCTCATAACTAGCCTTTGCTGACCGAAGCCACGAGACCCTGTGCATACCTGCCACCTTAGGTCGTCGATCGTGACGCCCCGCTCCCAGACAGCTAGGCGTGGACTCGCTTTCCGGCTCCCGCGTGCCCTGGCGAACTCTCTCTCACTCCTCTCCGACGCTCAGGGTCTCAACCACGCCAGCTGCGCTTCTGTCCGCGTCCCGATTGCACTGCCTCCACGGACCCGACCACATAACAGCTAACCCCTAGCAGCTGGAACCACCAGGAAAGCTTACAGCACTCGGACACAAATCTAGGCGATGTACCATGACGATAGTAACAAGACAGGACCACCTGGAGACAGGGAAAGATCATGAACACAGGAATCTCTCAGAGAGCCCCGTATCCTCGCATACTCCCGCTTCATAGCGCGGGGCTCGTCCTTCATAGCGCGAGGCTTCGCCCTTCCCTCCACCCCAATTTTCGCTCACCCCTTAGAGGCGTTTCGAAAGCCCCCGAAAAGACTGCCCCTCTCGCCCCCCTCTCCCGCCCGTGTCGGGGAAGTCGGTTTTTGCTCAGTCAAGAATTATTCCCCAAAAAGCCCCCAACCTTTTCTCACTTGTCGGCTCAGTCGCACTTTCCCACACAACGCGGGAAACTCAGGCGAGAAGCGGCCCGCCAGAGTCCTTCTTGTTCCCTCTCGTGTTCTCTGGACGTTTTCCTGATGCGAACAGGGGGTTGTAAGTGGTTCCGGAGATTGCTTTCGCAAGCTGGCGTATGTTAAATGGTGTGGTTGTTGTAATGTGATGTACGGTTGCGTTGTGGGAGTTGTGGGGTGGTTTGTGCGGATTTGTTGCAATGGTGGTTCAATATAACCATAATTAAACAAATAAACACTATCTTCAAGTGTACAGCCCGGCGAATTCACGAATAATTCCATTAAACAACGGGGTGAATCTAATGACACAGACTTAACTGGATAATACTGATCTATAGAAGTATAATTTATGAGATTTCCACACCGTAATAACACTTACTCCCCCCCTTTTACAGAACTCTCCAGTAGTAGAATTTCGTGTTCATCATTTAGTCTCCTAATATATTTACCCTTCGATCCTAGGACTCAGGTATTCAGTCCAAAATAAATAACCTACGGCTGACACTAACTAAACAACCCCTCATACAGACGACTTAATAATGCGGGGCGCTAACAAACATGCGGGGCGCAACTCATTTACATTTAACACCTTGACCTTATATATAACTACCCATGGCAGGTCTATTGACTCTATGGAAAATAAGATGACCAGCTGCTCACAACGCAGTCTCTGGCTCATAAAACATTGCAGGTGACATGGAATTCCCGCTACCAACGCAGTCCAAAGCGCTCCCCTTAAATGACCAGTAACACAATCTGTGCACATCCAATGCGCATTCCCGTGATGGCGGCTTCTACATGGCAAGTCCTGCATACCGCGAATCGATCTACCACAACAACTCACGGCCGCCATGGGTCCCTATCCTCGCCTACAGAGCATCCCTGCACGCATCGCGCGTGATACTGTGCCGCACTAATGTAATGGACAGGGCAAATGCAACAAGGCCATGCTGTCCATGACAATGCAGCAGTAGAGGCATGGCATGGCCAAACAAGGCCCTTTTTGAAGCTGACCGGCACAGCCTTGTAGCAACCCGAGACGATCTCACGGCAAATCAGGCTGCCAGCAAAACAGACAGCATACCGACCCAACATGCTTGCAGCAATAACACCGGCATATGAATTGGCCGGGCTCTTGGCCTTGTACTGGAAGTTTTGAGTGATTCGGTTGCTGGCACTCGTAAGCGGCTCGTACCTACCTAATGTCTCCTCCCAACCTATTGCCTTTGCTTCTCTGTCATACCACTCCTTATTTAACAAAAAAAATTTAGTCCAAATTTTTGTTTTATTTTTATTTTACTTCCATCTATAATTCTCTCTAACCGCCTTTACAGTCTTGTCCAGCAACTATACGTCACCTAGACGACTCCAACCCATTACGTCCTCCGGAGGGGAATGAGAGAGCACATCCTGTTTTCGAGCCGAACAAGCCTCAGAATGTTCCATCAGATTAATTTCACGATCTCAGCCCAAAGTGATCAGCGTCCCACAACGAACCGAAGGATGTTTGGGAGGTCATCTTCTAATCTACCTAAACTTTATCCTAAACTACCGGGCTTTCAACAAGCCCCTCTCGTTCTTACTTCGCTTCTAACACCAAATTCCGTCGTCCTGTTTGGGTGTCCCTCAAATTCGGGCCATGTCCCAATTTCCTACATGCCCTCTCCACGTTCCGACTGGACCGTGCCTCCCTGGCAGGAACTAATCCTTCCGATTCCCAACAATTCTATTCTCCTACCCGGGCACACACTCTTCCGGCCTAGCCAGCATCCCTAAAAACTGGGGACCCTGATTCCGCTACTCCCCCTCGATGCCCACAGCTGTTCTGCCCCGGGTCCCTTTCGTGGTCGCGCCGTGCCCAGAAACCCCCGTGCATATGCGCCCGGCTGCATTCATGCGCCACCAATGCACTACACTATCCGCCCCCACTGCCCCTGGCCTTACCGCGCCAACTATCCGTGCCCGGTACACCCACTCACATTACTCAACTGTTCTAGCTACGCTCCAGCCTTCAACAGTCTCTGCACTCCCTCCAAATGTTTTGAGCTTCATACCACCAACAGCAAAACACCCCATTTTGTAAAATTTGACTACCCTAACCACATTACAGCTGACCTCGGTCTTTGCGGAGTCATCTCCCTCCATCATCATCCACACATTCCACATTCACATCCATACATACGACCCCGGCCTCACTCACTCACATGTCTCCACCTCACAACTCTTCACAACCGCTGAATTACGCCATTCTGCTTCACAACACCCATTATAGTACTCGTGCTCCAGTCCCCTTAACTAAGACGTTCATTCTAACACTACGTAGCTAACTACGTCCTCTTACAACACTCAATCTGTCATTGTCCTCTAAAAATCCTCAATCATTCACATTTTTCAGGGGTCTTCCACCGCTAAGCTCGTAACTCAGCTTATTCTTCATCTCTGGGAAGGCAAGCTCCCATTGGTAAAAGTCCATATCACAGTTATTATTTATTAACTTTGGCGAGTGGGTGTCCTCAAAATGTCACGGCCACATCGCTTCAGGGCCTCACCCTATGTAGTTTTGAATGGGGCCTCTCATCCTCCGTGCTTCCCTTTTAGGCAGTACGGCTCGCATGCTCGACCTACCAGTCTACAGTCGCCAATAGAACGCGCGCGACCTGAGATTTTGTTTGGTCCTTGCCAATGCCGCGGGCGTACGTGCCCTGCTCAGAATTTGGGTCTTTAACCATCAAGAACTATTACCTACAAGAAGTCTTTCTGAGAATCTCCACATTCGGTACAAGATTTATCTCATGTCTAGGACACTGTAGCCCCATTTACGCTTTTGTTCGACGCCCGATGGGTGATCTCACTGCCCTCTTGTTTTCCTGACCCATTTAGTACACTGGCCCTATCACTGTAGTCTTTCCCGCTGAGTCTGCTCCATCCCAACCGCAAGTTCTCCCCCGCGTAGTGGCAAAGTTGGCTACCACCTGGGCCGCACGCTGGAGTTTTCTGGGTGTCGCCAATTGTCGCCCTCTCCTCATCCCGGGAATATTTGCATTTTTTCTCCCAGACATGGGCGAATAGAGCACTCGGCATTCCATAGAGCCTACCGGGCTCTATGCTACACTGAAATCTTACTGCCTGCATGACTTTTTTTCAACCCCTTGCAATTGGGCTCCGTTCCTTGAACGGTAATCATTGCAAGGAGAATGGTCATTTCGACAAAATTTCTCCGTAAATACGGTGGAAATATCATGCAGACAGCATAGCCAATACTCCTGCGATAACGCAATAATTTTCGTTCGGCCTACCATTTGCCCGACTGAATACCGATCATCTTTCCACCTCCCTGTTCTGGAACAAACTGCTTCAATCCTTCTGCTTGCATCCGTGTCAGTGGTTTACATCGCCGTATCGGCGGGTAGTACGCTAATAGGGTGTGGATGTCAAACACTTATTGAGGAAGGTCTGCTGGCATTCATCTGTCCAATAAATCTCACCCTTCTTTCCGTTAAACCGGTGGGGCCTGTATCTCCGCAAAATTTGCCACGAATCGCCGCTAGTAGGAGCAAAGACCCAAAAACCTCTACCTTTTAACATTTGTAGTACGGCACTCACTAACACGTAATTTTCCCTGGGTTCGGTTTTCACTCCCTTCTCGCCTTATCACTTCCGGATAGGCCCCTCTGTCGGCAACAAGTGATTTCTCCGCTCAACTTCACCCTGCTGCTGAGGCGCCCAAAATCCTGGTCAAATGGCTCTCGCCTGGGGAAATGTTCTTGCGTTCCCAAGGACGTCACCAAGTTAACCACATGTATTCCATTGAATGCCGCCAGCACACGCTCCCAACTTTCAAAGGTGCGGGGGGCGTTACACCTATCAACGATACGCAACACATGACTGATAACAGTCTCTTTTCTTAAAATGCCGTTTCCCCCATCGCTATCCTCCACCTCCAATACCAATCTTTATCAAAGTTTAGAACATTTTGACTGAACGGGGGCGTCGGAGTTTTCAATCTCTAGGAGGATGATCATTGATGCACATTGGTCAGCACATAGTCCACGAAAGCTGCCATCCTTCCTTTAAACCAGCCAACTAGGTGACTCAAAGCATTCTCCGTCTCATACACCTGCATTGAGCATCTCTTTTCAACCTGTTCATCAGCCCTCTTGCTACTCCATGGAGCCGAGCAGGCGAGGACAGCGGCCCCATCGTGTGGGATCTGATTTGCACCACCCGGTATCCAATATCCTCGGTGAGAAGTAAGATTCCCATATCGTCAGTTCGACCATTTCGTGTAGGCCTCCCGGCTCATCTCCAAATCTATACACTCTATCATTTACCATCCTCGTCAAATGGGGATCGGGCCACTTCTAACAATTCATGGAGACCCCCTCCGTGGCCGGTCGGCTCGATGTTTCGTCCGTCATTTTCCTCTGACTTCTATCACTGTGTGCAATCTCATCGTGCTCCTTGATAGTGCTTGTGTGCTAAATGTTATGACCCGAACGCACGTACCCGTCGGTGTTACTAGGGTGCGCCACACTAAGCCGGTTGATTGCCTGCCAGTATTCCTGCCACCGCAGAGCCTGCACGTGGTTCCGCACCGACGGGACCTACTGCTCTGCATCCAAGGGGGAATACCACGAGTCGGGAGCCTCCATCTCACCTTTCATCCTCCATAACCTAACGCACTTCTCACACCCATGCATTACTCATCGCCCATCGATTTTTGAAACCACCGGATGCCACACATCCAACTCTATTAGACATGTCCACACCTTTCGCACATCAAACCTCTATCTTCGTTTAACAGTGCTCAATTAAAGGCCACAAACCACTCCTATAATGGGCCGGTTACTCCTATTACGCAGAACTAATATTTGCAGAGTGATCTCATCCAACGTCTACACTCAAGACCTACACTGATGACGGTGGCGCTTGCTCTTGTCCACAAGGCTCTCACTACGCCAATTTGCACTGAATCTGTCAAACACATTTCTCAATTTGGCACAATTGGAGACCGCAGTTCTTAGGCTCTTTTCCATCTGAGTCTGCGAACACCCTACATTTCGTCACATTTAGTTCCTGTTATGGTGGGGGGGGGGGGGGGGTGATGTGGGGCCGCTATCCCTATCGGCCTTGGGATGTGTCTGATACCGGGTTCTTCCCTGCGCTGGGGCTTACTACTCCCCGCAGTGGTCCCGCCACAATATACACCTCCTCTTAAGGTCTGCATCCGTCGTCATTATACCTCCTCCCTCCTTTCCGGGAATGGGTACCCTGAGCCATCTCTTCTCTCCTGGCCCGACCGCTCCTTCACTCTCCGTTAACTCTCGCTTTATCATACCCGGATATCTTTGCATATAGCGCTGGCCCTCTATTGTCACCCGGATCCCAGCGCACCGTCCTCACACGGGCCCACTGCCGGCGCACACGCAAGTCGCCCTGCCCTCAGACTACTCTTTTGCTGCTCCAAACGCTGCAGCATCAGCGCCTCGGAGGTTTGGGGGCGCATGGCGGTTTAGCAATCGGGCCCAATCGGGTACATTCAATCCTAGAAGTGGCAGGAAGCTCCTTACCGGTACTTTCTGCTGGATTTGTGTTGCGATCTCCACCGAGGTCAATGTGTGTGCCAATTCTCCATCTATCCTGGAGGTGTTTGCCTGGCTCCACTGACTGAGCTTAACACTCTCTGCTGGTCCTGCAATCGCGTTTTTTTAGGGCCGCAATTAGATCTCCAGTTCGCCTTCCTCGGACCGGTGTCAGGACCTCTACATGCCGCACACCAGGCCGCGTGACGTGCCTGCCTGCAACCTGCCCACCCATTGGCTTCTGACACGCACGAACTGCTAGAAATGCCTCAGGTCCTCTTTGCCATCGTACGAGCAGGCACCCATTTTTGAGGTCCACCCCTCATTCCCCAGGGACAACCTGGAGGGGTGGACCCCATATCCCAATGTCCCACCCCGCAGGGCCGAGCCATTGCCACGGGGAACTACAATCCCGTCTGTGTCTGTGCGTGCTCCGCACCGTCTTGCCTACTCCCCATGCATCACCTCAATTCGCACAGACCGCTGGAACAGTCCACTGGGGCTACCGATTAGGCAAGAGACCTCCGCTCACCCCCCCCCAACTCGCATGCACCTCCTCATCATGAACTCCTACCTCGCTAGTAACGGGCCTCCAACTGCATAGATCTGCTTAGGACGTTATCCTCTCCCCTGTTCCGAAGGAGAACCTCCTCACACTGGTTCAACACATTTGCCACTTATTCCATCTCTATTTCCCCTTTGTTTCTTGCCTTCCTTATTTATAATTTCCCTTCGCCCCCTTCCCTTCCGTCTCCTGACAATTTTCCAACTCCTTTTACTGGCCATTTTCTCTTTGTCTTTGGGGGGGATACTCCTCCTCCATTTTTAAACTTGGTTTCTTTCCGTCTGTTTGTGTTTTCCTACCGTCTCCAGTTCCTCTTCTCCGTTTTTACTCCCTCCAATTATCAACTCTCTCCGTCATGTCTTGATTCTTTCTCCCCATCACATCGTTAGACTCATCCCCCTTTGCTCCTCCTGGCTTCCTTTAATTCTATTGCATTCGTGTTCTTCTTATTTTCCCCCCATCCCTAATCTTTTGTCCTTCTTACTTTACCCTATTCTTCAAACGTTCACCATTTTTTCTTTTTACGTTTCTCCCGCCTTCCCACCGCTCACTACTTTCTTTACATCTCTTTCAGTTACTCGTCACTAGTTTCCGCTCGTACGTTGATCTCCTTTTTCATTGTTTTCAACTCATCCATTTTATTAATTCGTTGCGCATCTCCATCCATTTGTTGTTAGTCCATTATTCATTTCCGCCAGCATTGCAAATTGCGCCATGTCAGTGCACTCGGCTGATCCGATTCGGCAAGATGGGGGGGTTGGCGAGAGGAAGGGGGAGTGTCATCCACCGCTCTGCCGCGCGCATTTCGGCCCTGATTTGTTGGGATAGTATCTGCCCAAAAGCATTTCCTGCTCGTGGATTCGTCCTGGCCATGAATCTACAATTTCCTTCCTCTTTATTTCCAATACCCCCGGCATCCTTTCGCCTTGAAAAGCCATCCTTTATTCCGTGGAATTTAATTAATAAAAGCTCGAAATTTAATGGAATCGGGGGTTGCTTGCACACCCTTCTCGATTCCCGTAATTGTTCTGAGACGGACAGAGTGTATCACTCCCAACACTGTAGAATCGCCCCAGATCGCGCGTGCGATCGGCCCGTACCAATCGCACGCGTCGCCCACCGGACGACAATTCAGTCGGACCTTCATGGAACTACTCACCCGGAACCATCACTGGGTGGGGTTTACCTCACCAGCATCCGCATCAACCCACTGGCAAATAGGTAATCGTGAATGTTGATATACCCTAATACCCTGTGTAACTACGATGGGCTGCG
>CM068967.1:1953484-1966262 GCA_035128595.1 Eptatretus atami
TTCACTTTAACCTTTACCCTGAAACTATGCTATAATCTTTACTCTTAAACTTCGCTTTAACCTTTACTCTGAAACTATGCTATAACCTTTACTCTTAAACTTCACTTTAACCTTTACTCTTAAACTTCGCTTTAACCTTTACATGTATAATAATAAAGTTAAAGATTTCTATTTAAAAAAAAAATACTTTTTTCTGTAACGTCTGCGCGTATTTTGACGTTTTCTCCTCCGAAACCGCTGCAGGAATATGCTATTTCCTTTACGGGTTTTCTAAATTGTGACGGACATGCGACTAAATTTCTAAGCTTGGAAAACTTGGATTGAAACAACGTGGGCTTCAACAAGATTTCAAGCCGCATTCGACGCCGCAGTTTATATTTCCGTTCCGGGTCGCCCATCGCTGACTGCTGCCTGTAAAGGGCTGACTCGTCTAATCCAAAAAATTATGAATCGAGTAAAGGGAACCATTGCAATCAAACACTGAACAAAACACAAACTGATAATAGAATTGTTTATAGCGAGACTATGAGCAATGGTTGTCATGTGTTTAAAAATCACTGTGAAGGAGGGGAACATTGAGCGCCAGGCTTTGCCACATGAAACCCGTTGCCCTCTTGTCCGGACTGAACACCCTCTTTAGACTGGTCAAATCTTGTGTTCGAAATTTCCAACGTACACAATCTAAAAAACACCGAAAATAGTTGCAATACGGCCTACCTCCAATAATCATCAAAGGCTATAATTGAAGTTAGGGAACCAGAGACGGGGTACTGAGTTCATCCCTTCATTCCCGCATTCTCTTCTTTTCTTTGTCTCTTCGAAAGCCGTTTGTTCCGGGGACAATACGATTCTGTACTTAATGCAGTGCGTGAAACTGTTTCAATTAAAGAGGTGGATTGTCGGACAACCCAAACACTTGCCGTTCCATTACCATATAATTGTCATATTCAAACCGCCATCCGTATCTGTGTGTGTCTTGCATGGTGTCTTCAAAAATTTTTTTAAATCGTCGAGCGGGTGTTGTGTTCGATCATCAGGAATGTGTGCGCCAAAAAGAAGTTGCCGTTCATTGGACAATTTGCATTTGATTTCATCCGGTCACACCCTCCACTGCTCCTGTCATTCTAGGCAGCCTATTACATTTTGAAACTTGCCCCATTCAGATGACCAAACCTTTCCAGTCACCACTGCAAGACTGCAGATTCCCAGTCAGCTCGCAACTCATGACGCATAAACAAATCCCAGGGCCAAACATTTGACAAACTCGAATATACCTCTTTCATCCCCTTGTCTCCCATGGGCCAACATTAGTTGTTGCTTTTCACTCAAATGAGGTTACTCTGATATCTATCAAAAGTGCAGACCAATAATTCTCTCACAAAGACTATCAGCAACAAGGACATCCATCCCCAAATATCAAATCTACAGGGAGGTCCTTTAGAAAAAAACTAAGAGATAACCATAAGTGCATCCACATCCTAATACACCTCCCCAAGCTTCCCCCATACGATCAAACTATTATCCCTCATCCACCTTTTGCCACCCATTTTTTCAAACTCGTGCGGACAACGGTAATATATGCTCAGTATCTAATCATAATAGTTATATACAGCTCCTACTAGGCCGTTAATGTTGGCAGCGTGTAACTCTTCCTTTTCGCCTACGCAGCGGTGTCCAAAAAAAGCCCGTTTATGTCTAACTTTTTGAAATCACTTATCAGACTATGATTGAATTAAAGTCTGTATCTGTCATCTCTAACGTCGTACTTCCGTTTTTTAACTGTCGGTTCATTTGTCCGTTCCGCGTTATAATGGGAACTCAAGTAAAATTACACCGTAACTCTTCACACGGAAAACCCTGCCCGTGAGAAGCACCGTTTATGGAATCGTGATGCGCGGCATTTTATAAATCCTGCGTTTCATGCTCAGTCAGCACCCCCCGTCCACATACATCTGAAGAGTGTTGACAGGCTGCGCAATCGCATTTTTTCTGCAGGGTAAAAGGTCTCGATCGAGGCTTTAGTGTGTTCGGAAAGATTGCGCCGATCATTTGTTTTTTATTATATTGGCTTGTTTTGTTTTTCTTTATCACGCAACCTCTCCACCCACTTTCACATAGCGGGGGATATTGTGTAGTTTCATACGGAAAAGATGTAGTTTTCATGTAATTTGTCCGTGTGGATTGGATGATCGGTTTCATTCCATATGAAGAAATAAAAACTCATTTTTCTATTCTTTTCCCAATGAATGAAATTTTTCTAACACCATTCATTCCACATTTATCGATTTCATGTCTTATGCCCACCGATTTATACGATTGGTCTTACGTTTTTGATTCATTAATCCTTTACTTTGAAGTGATCCAGAATCCATCTTCCCTTGTCATCACTTTTCCAACTCACCCACATGAACTCCCCACTATGCCCCGGCGAGGATTGTTTCCCTTTTGGTACACATACCGCCTAGAATTTGATTGCGCCCTCCACACGTACTGTCCAGCACGCGCGACTTCAATCCTTCACCATCATCAATGAAATGTTCGCAATTGGAGTAAGTCTCACATGTCTAAGTCGTCACTTTTTTCTCGGGTCTTCCGGATGGTACGACTTACGCCTTAGGTTCTTCTAACTAATATAATATTATATATATATATATATATATATATATAATATATTGTATATAATATATATGTATAATAGTATTAATATGTATATATGTTACATATGTATATTATATCGTATGAAGATATGTATATAATACAGTATAATACATGTATATATTATCATATATGATTATAATATATATGTATGAATATGTTAATTTAATATCAGATATATGTTATACTATATGTACTATATATGTATATGATATATTATATATATCATATATTACATTATGATATACAGACTTATGTGATATCATATGTATATTTTAATATGTACTGAATGTATAATATATGTATATATACGTATATGTTATCATGGGTACATATGTTATATATGTATATCATATAATGTATTATAACTGTATATATAGTATATAATGTATATGTATATATTATGATATATACAGGTATATGTATTATATATATATATATGGTATTTATTACGCAAGTACGCGAGTCTGCCGCACAGGAATTCCCTGTTTGGGATTGACGAGCCTTGAGGAGTTAGTGTCACATTAACATTGTTTAAAATGTTAGAGGCTTGCCACCATTATTATTTTTTTCATCACCCTATATATTATATTTCCCCCATGTTTATATGCAGAACTCGCGAGCTCACAAAAATGTTAAGATTTATTTGCCGCATCGAAATAAAAAACCATAACTGCCTCAACAATGGAGCTGTTTCATGTCATCATTTGCAGACTTATTATTCTCGATTCTTTAGCAAATTCCGCTAGTCCCTGTTCAATTCGCTGGTCTGAACTTTGAAAAATTAACGTTACGCAAATCAGGGTGAGGACGTCCCAATAATCTTCGGAAACCGGAAAGTCGGGAAGTCATTGCTTCAATTGACTGTTAGCCATTATTTTTCATTCTATTGCAAATGCGTTGCCCCATGTTCAATCGGCTGAACTTGAAAAAATAACGTACGAGATTCAGTGATGACGTTCATAATGTCGAAACCGCAAGTCGGAAAGTACCAATTCTTTCTTACTTCGGAACCACTCCCGGGGTACATGTTCTGTCGCATTGTGAGTTTGTGAGGATCAGTCCAGTACTTTTTCACGGCATCGGTCACAGACAACACCAACACACAGACAGACATACAGACACACTTCTCAACTTCTTTATATATATAGCATGCGCAGATATCATCAGCAGTTTAAGACGACACTCTCTCTCTCTCTCTCTCTCTCTCTCTCTCTCTTCTCTCTCTTCTCTCTCTCTCTCTCTCGTGCATCTTGGACTCCGCTTTCCGGCCTTCTCAGAGCAGATCGATCAGCAGTTAGCTGTTGCCGTCGCGTGCAGCGAGAATTCAAAATAACAGGAATGTGTTATGTTTAATAAGTCAACGATATACGAACATTTTGTATTTCAAAAAAACCCTAGCCGTTTTTAACAACCATGAAGCCTATTCTGTTATGACTTAAATCCGGCCGCACTATTCGAAAGCCACATTGTTTTTTCGAAGGAATATTCTATATATAGTACTATATATATTTTTTTTTTAATATATATTTTTCTTCATTTTTCATGGAGAGCCACCTAAGCGCATCCTATGAGTGAATTGTTAGGTCCTAATTGTGTTTTGTAAAGCTTCATCAATTATCCGTCAACTTCTAAGCTATTCTCACAAAAAGACCAGACATGACAAAGCACTGCATTTATATAGCTAGATGTATGTATATACCTATTGCATGGAAAATTAAGGATTAGCAAAAAATTAAAGGCGTTAAATTAAAGCTGACGTATGAGGATAGGTCGTTTCATTTTCAAAATCATCATTGCCAACACCGTGTTCCTTACCAACGTTTTGATGGAAGTGACTTGATGTGCTTAAGCCACTTGGCGAGCGCACTCTATAAACTGCTTATTAAATGAACTACACCCCAGTATGTAAATAGCTATAGCGATCATGCTCTACCAATGAGCCTAGTTACACTCAATCTGGCTAACCGAGGTATACTTCAGATTAAACTCCTCGGCGACGCAACTGAATATATGTTTCAAACAGTCAGAGATCTATGAACTTGAACCTGCAAGACATGTGAGATTAGGACGGGAATTATGTGTTACTTTAATTTTTACAGATAATGAAAACTTTCCTTATTTTAAACTATTATGCATGTGTAAATAAAAAATCATTTTTCAGCTCTTTCTTTCACAATTGTATGATCTATATAACTGTCACCTGTTTTGTACAGCCCTTGAATGTACGTCGCATTTCATTAAACCTAAGATAGAGCGAGATTAAATAAGACTGCATGTAAATTGCTGACAAGGAAAGATTCTAAAATTCGACCATCATGATGACGTATGCTTCTAAAACACAAAATACTAAAACTATTTTATCGTAATTAATAAGCAATAGCTGGCTGTTTAGTGCCTGATGTGAATCTACTACGTCATTTGCGAATCTAGACTTTTGAACTGGTCTGTACTCTGAACCTAGTACTGCTATAATCTTTACGTGCTTAAACTTCACTCTTTAGGACTGCTTGTACTCTTAAACTTCACTTGTAACCTTGTGCTCTGAAACATGGCTGTGGCTTATCACTCGTTAACTCACTAAGCTCTCTTAAACTTCACTTTAAGCGGCCGTTATGGCTTTCCTGTAAGCGACTCGCTTAGGCCCCTCCATACTCTTAAGACTATACGGCCAAGCTTGATCCGCATATAAAGCGCTCACCCACGAGTCGGCACATGCAAGGATATGGTATACGTCTCGGTGTCTCTTTTTTGAACACTTCGTTGCTGATTTTCAGATACCGTATTTCACTTTACTATCAGATAATGACATTCTGTCCTTCCGGTACAAGTCTTTGCTACTCCTCGAACACTGTCGATAATGCATGATGATGTTTGTTTAATTTATCTTCCTGTATAACCTATACTGGTCATATAAGTACCATCTGATCGCGTGTAGAGCCATGCGTTGAAAGCCGTGTTGTGACTGCTTAATATCGTTCGCTACGATATCTGCTTGAATCTCATCACTCACCACGGTTCCTCATCCCGCTTTCTCTATTCTAATACCATTCACCACCTTCCGGAAAACATCCAGTATATAATCAGAAGGATAGCCTCTACCCGCTCACGTCTATAATCTGCTTTAGACCTATAGAAGCGTGTACGGTCAACCCTTCTTAGCGTCAGGATACAACAATGCTCGACGTAGTCTGTGAGCGCATGCCGATACTTCCTCATCCCAGACGGACGCTGGCATGTGCAAGGGGGAGCAGGATAATGTCTGTAGGATGGGTTCAGCACTCTCTTCGAGTAACCCTGATTCTAGCGGCTTCTTTTACTTACACTACTTTAGCGCTCTATGAACCTTCGATCTTACGCTCTCTGAGTTACAGAACTCTATGAAACCCTGATCCACCAGAATGTGGGGCAGATGACAGACGAGTAATAAATAACAGCTGCATGAAATCGTCCGACTCGTATTTAACTTCACGACGCCGTCGCGCCTTAACCTTTACTCCTTATAGATAACACGCCTCCCCCCCCTCTCCAACTCCCCTTACTCTTGACAGGTAAACTGATCATGAATAACGAATTCAATCAAACCACTTACTCGATACTGACACACTATAGCTAAGCTCATGTAAAACCTTCAGGCTCTGCGCTAAATTGCTACACGCCTTACCTCAGTATCGCTTCATGGTTCATCCAACCCGCTTTAGTGAAATTCGTATTAACTTTATCTTATAACGCACATTCATCTAACCTTTACCTAATGCTATACTTATATACCTCCACTTGTTCATATCTCGCTGTATCTGTCTCGCTAACTAGAGCTTCGCAGTAAATTAATGCTATTGACCTCTGACTGATCTCCAGCCAATCTTACACTTATCAACTCCCAAGTATCCACTAGCTTCCAACATAGCTTTGCTAAGCTTTCATGGAACTCTACGTACCTATATATTTTACAAATCAAACCCAAACCTGACCATCTTCAAACTCAGATTGTCGTTAGCCACAAATGATGGGGGTGACTTTATTTAGTAAATCCCTCATTAGCTCTCTTTAATAACTCGAACAAGACAGCGATACAAATTTACTAACCTTACACATCTACTTTATCACTTATAGCACCTCTATACTCGTAACAAAATAACTAAAGGAGGCCTTAACAATGTATGAAATTGCGACAATAGCCTGTGTCATACTCTGCAATACTATCGTATCTTGTCTCATAATTTCTCTGTGTAGCTCCATGTATAACGTTAGTTATCGTCATTTCTTAACCTTTACTCACCAATCGACACACCCTATCCCGTCGCCTATGATTATCATCGAAAATGTAAAGGCTAGAAAACTCGTACTCAGTAACTTGTGGAAAGTGTCAAGTGCCTATTCTGCAGGAGCGCTCCTACCTCACTCTTTAATTAGAGTCTGAGTAAATGTACGGTCTGTTTAATACCTCTCTTCTCACTCTTGTAGAAGTCCTATCCGTTGCTCTTAAAGGGTATAAATAACTAAAATTACTCTTGAGAAGCTTCTTTTCGCTTTAACCGGGGAATTATATTCTCAATGATACTTTCGCTTCTGTAACGCGGCCTATACTCTGAAAAAAAAACAGCATAATAATAATCATATAAAGCTGCGTGTGGGAAAGCCCTTCGTTAACCTTTTTATCTTTCTGCATTACTTCAAGTGCGGATGGAGCACAAAAATATTAAACTCTTAGAGCAGCTGTTCGCTTTAACCGGTTAACGGTTCTCAATCTTACCCACTTACAACACCGCCTTCGACTACAAGATGTCTCTCATGTCGTTCATAACCTTTATACGGCACGCACTCGTAATAGCATGGACGTGAATGAGATCTATCTAGTTCCTAATTACACTTCACCGTCTTATTGTATTGTGCACGTTATTATCTGAGAACATATCACCTTCGACGACCAATTTCGACGAAACTTTTAGCTACGTGAAACGATTTATGTGCTAGTAATTCATATACTCATCCATTAGATACTTGGTCTCTGGTCTCAATAATCTCAATCTATCTGGCCGTCATGCCGTCTATACTTCTTAAAATAATTTGAAATCTTGCTCTTGCTTTATATCTCCTTATATCTCTGTAAGATAGATTATGCACCCATAAGAAAAAATAAAAACTGTTAAGAAAATAAATCATATTTAGCTAACCTTTTATAACTTCCATACACAATATTTCTCCGATTTTTATTCTCTTGCTATTCTGCATGCGTATAATTATCGAGCTCCAATCAAACTTTACATAAATAGAACCATTCCCAAAATCTATAATATGGACTCTGATTTTTACCATCTCAGGTGGTGATTAATAACTACTCCACTAATAATCAATTCCTTTGTACTTCAGGATCATCAGAATCTTCCGCTTAACCATGATCATCTATGAACTGTAGTAATATGCGTAAAATCTCATAACGCTAAAAGTTGAACTTCTGGCAACCTATATCTCTGGGTGAGTACAGTTGCACGTCACTGCGAAGAACTAAGACTTCACTCAGGTATATCACTTTAGCCAGCTTACCTAGCAAAATACTTTCGCTGCGGATAACCTGTTTTGCACTTACTCTTATCACAACGCTGTACTCCCTTACTCTACATCAGTTTGAGTTGCATCGCAACATTCATAGCTCTCACATGTGATTTGAACCTTCTATCGTCTGATAGAACTACCTGTAACCGTAATGTACAGGTCATATTACTGGCTAAACTTAGTAAACTAGTCTGGCTTGTTATGAACACACTACTCGTTTGTTAAACTGTTCGCATATGATAAACCTGTCTTCCATCTCTGATCGACCTACATGCCTATACATGCGTAGTGATGCTGATAATCATCTATCTTAAATATCCCTTCTAACATATGAGAGCACAGAGGCAATGTATTCCAACAGTTACACCGTCTCTCCGTATACGCTAGCTTCACTTAACCTTATGACATTCAGCTTGTTAAAGCGACAAAAGCATACTATGTCTTTATGCTTCTAACCCTCCTAGCTCCTTATCGTCTATCACACGTTGCACTCTCTACATCTCCCCCCTCGGCCCTCTAACCTTACTTCCTGAACTTCATCCTCCCCCTCCCTCCGCCTACCGTCTCATTCTCTAAACCTTCCTCGAGATCTCTTAGTCTTACACCCGCCTCCTCTAACCTCTTACCCCATAAACCCCTGCTATGCCTATATACTTTACCCTTCACAACCACTTACTTAACTCCCCCCCTACTCTAATCTAAAACTTCTTCCGATCCACCGTGCTTTCTACTCCAACTCTACTCATTATTTCATGTACACACAAACTGGTTGCTGCTTCGCTATCCTTACTGTAGTTCTGGGCTGGTACTCTGCTAACTTCACGTTGGATACGTCTTCACTCGTAGGTTCAAGTCTTTGGAACTGCTTGAAATTTCCTCTTGATACACCTTGACTCTTAAACTTCACACCTTTAGTGCAGGCAACACTATTGTCTACTATACTCTACTACCACTTACTACCATTCCCTTTTATCTCCCATGTGCCTATAACCGCCCTCCTTTTCGTCATATCCTCATATCTCCTCTTACATCACCTACATCGTGACTAAGTTATTCGCTCACAAACTTAACCTTTACGTGTAGCCGTACAGCACCTCCTTTCACTGATTTTGTCTGCATAGTCTACCGTTCAGGTTCCTAACCCGTCTGCACTATTAGCTGGCAATTTCTGCATTCTGGATGTGCGATGCATAATATAGTGCGTCCCTCATTCTACCGGGAATCTCGCAGATTTGTCCAGTTGTGTGCGAAACTGTTTGACCCCTTATTCTATGGTTCGGAGTTTTTTCAAAGTATTTACATATCGTGTCCCTTTTTAAATAACAAACAGTCGACTTGCAATTGAGTTGCACACGCTTGCCAAGTTCCAAATTCACTGCCCTAACCTCACAGACCAAGCCGCGCAATGATTTGAATCACTACACACTTCCAAATTGATCACCTACGCAATAAGCTCACTGAAAGTGCTCTTCCTTGACAGATACTCAAACATGGACAATAAAAAAATTGCTCAACGTTAAAAGGCAATGCGATCAAAATACCCGCCAATTAAAAAATCATCCCTGCGCATGTTTTGAACAGTGACAATTCCGATTATTATAACTGTATCGCGTTGAATAGGGCTAGATCCGTATGCAAAATTCAGTAATCACTATCTACTACTACTCCATTCACTACGTCTGGGCACAGTGATACCCCGTTGGTCTCTTATCATTGTCGATGATTTCACTTCTATTCATCTTGATAAGGCGTGCTCACTGTGAGTGTGAGGAGCAGGACCTTTGGAAATACTCTTTTTTTACAACACTATGCTAGTAGAATGCTCTACTATCTCTCTTCTAACGGAGCGATTCACCTGTTAAATCTTTATACGACTCCTCGCTAATAGACCTGCAGACCACGTACACTGCTTAACGGTTGTGTCCCAACTCTCTGTGACTGCTATCACGGACATATTCATCACATCTCTTCGTTCGTGTTAATCCTGTGTACTGAAAACATACTAGGGATACGGCACTATTAATCTTTTGTACTTCTTTCCACCTAAACATGCTATAATTCTTACTCTTAAACTTCACTTTAAATCTTTAACTTACACTTTCTAACCTTCCAACTGCTCTTTGTAGCTATTACACCTATGTGATCTTGGCACTCCATGACACTTCTAAGCTGGTGGTCAGGACGCCATTCTAACCGCACGTTATAGCGTGATCTCTTAAACCAGCTGCGTAAATACTTAATCGGACAATCAACTTAGCTACTAAACTGCTTGGTAGAACAGCATATCACGTTAATAAATAAATTCACATTACCTCTCCTATACCTATTACTACATCAACTATAGCCCTAGTAAATACAGTCTCGCCTACTAATTGTTCACCTATCGCCTTATCAATGCTTGTTACTCTTGTATACTGTCGCTTATACCTCTTTACAATCGCATAAGCAAAGCGTTAACGCTTAATCATTTACTCTTCAACTATTACCCATTCCTAATACCACTCTACTAACCTCCACTTCTTTAGACTACTGTACTTCTTAAAACCCTATGGTTGTAGAACCTACATGCACCTCCCAACTCTTGAGCGATGCCCACTAATCCATCTACCTCACCTAAGTCTGTCATTTTTATATATCTTATTAATATAAGCGTGAGCGGCTTATCGTAATATTGCGTATACAACTACACTGAACCTGGTCACTCTATGAACTTCCATTTCACAGCTGTAACTCTAATTACTCTTTAATACTTCACGCACGGGTTGACCTAATGTCTAGGTTGAGGCTCCTTCCTCACATGCCATGTCATGCTAAATAAGACTCGTCTTCCACTGCTTTCAAGTACGACGTCAACTCAACGCGAACAGATTACACTTCGACAGAGTAGATTTACCCAGAGTTTCTCAGTGGATGTACAAAGTCATGATTGTTGTCGAGTCCACACACACTGAACCAGGACAACCATGGTTCACTTTATTATTCAATAAAACCCTGAAAGCCAGTATTCGGATTTACCCTCTGTGTGTGTAACTTCCTGCTCCATCGAAGCCTGACATTTCGCTCATCACTTTAGTTACAATTGTTATTGTTCTTTATGCTTCGAAACGTCAGCTAGCACTCTAGCGTTTTCCCACTTTTTTCTTGTCCTAATATAATACTCTTCTCAAATTGTCCTATTGTGCGTATAATCTTTTGCTTATGTTGTTTACACATATCGACGACACCTCAGCCCTCCATCCCTGGTTTTTTCTCAGGATTTACATTTACACGACCACCTCACCCTCCCCTATTTTGCCATCAAATATCTTTATTGTTTTTTTCCGATGGCCTCCTACGATTCTTTCTGTCTCATTCTATCCTGTTTTCCCGACATGACCACTGCGCCACATGTTTCTTTCTGCAACCACGTTAAACTTTAATGTAGTCACCGAACTACGACTATTTCTTATTTTCCTCCCCAGTCGCCTCTTCCTTCTCGCTCTGTGAGCAGGATTTATCAAAAAGTTTCCGACTGATTGTAGTAAATTCTTGCGTGGCAGCTTCTGCGCTGCTGTGACGTTAGAGCGCACGAAACTTGATTTCAATTTTCTGGTGAAGATCGATCCCGGATCCGAGAATTTACTCTTTACCGATCCCTTACCCCTTGAGAGATGGTTGCAAAACCAATACCTACTTTTTATATCACCCCCTATACCTATACACAACTACCCTTATTTACCTATTATATACTATACCTCACCCTTTTTCGCCCCCTCCTTTCCCTTCCCCCTTCCCCCCCTTTTTTTTTTTTTCTCTCTATTTTTTTTTTCCCCCCTTGTTTTCCCCTTTTTTTTTTTTTTCTTCCCTTTTCCTTTTCCCCTTTTTCCCCCCCCTCGTCCTTTTCCTTTTCGCTTTTTCCTCACCTTTTCTTTTTTTCCCCTTCCCCCTTCCCTTTTTTTTACCTTCCCCTTAACACAACCCCCACCCTTCCCCTCCTTTTTCACTTTTTTTTCCCCCTCCCCCCCCTCTCCTTTTTTTTTTTTCTTTTTTCCTTTTTCCTCTTCCCTTTTTTTTTTTTCCCCCTCCCCTCCCTCTTTTCCCCTTCTTTTTTTTTCTTCTCCCTTCCTCTCTTTTTTTTTTTTTTTCCCCTCTTTTTTTTTTTTTTTTTTTTTTTCCCTTTCCCACTTCTTTTTTTTCTCCTTTTTTTTTTTTTCCCCTTTTCCTTTTCCTCCCCCCTTTCCTGCCCTCCCTTCCCTTCTTTTTTTTTCCTCCGTTTTTTCCCTTTTTTCCTTTTTTTTTCTACTTTTTTTTTTTTTTTTTCCCCTTTTTTTCCCCTTTTCCCCTTTCCTTTTTTTCTTCGCCCTCTTTCCCCCCCCCCTTTTTTTTTCCCCCGCCCTGGCCCCCCTCCCTTTTTTTTACACCCCCCCCCTTTTCTTTTTCCTTTTTTTTTTTTCCCCTACCCTTTTTTTTTTTTTTTTTTTTTCCCCCTTCCCCCTCCCCCCCGTTTTTTATCTTCTTTAAACCTATGCAAACCTTACTCTTATAACTTCCTTTAATCTACTCTGCAACTTCACTCTTAACTTCACTCATA
>CM068967.1:1973949-1989126 GCA_035128595.1 Eptatretus atami
GGTGTTTGTCTCTGGATGCATCCAGGCTGGTGTCTGTCTTGACGCGTCTGGGCGGTGTTTTCGTCCGGACGGGAGTTTGGTGTACGGTTTATTACGGTTTATGTACAGGTAAGTGATACACGTATATGTACGGAGGTGTTACAGTATAATGGTACGGTAAGTAGTACGGTTTATTGTATGGTAAGTGTACAGGTTATTTACAGTTTAGTACTGTTAAGGTGTATGTTTTTCGTTCGGTAAGTTGTACCGTATATGTACGAGTATATGTAGGTATATGTACGTAAGTGTAGGTTAGGTCGGATAGGCGGTATTAGGTACGTTGAGTATTGTTTGTACGGTTAAGAGTGTACTTTGTTTGTAGGTAGTGTACCTGGTATATGTACGATAAGTGTACGTTTATGTACGGTAGGTGTAACGGTATTATGTAGTAAGGTGTATATTCGGAGGTACTATATGTACTTAGTTGTACTTATGTACTGGCTATGTATGTAAGGTACGGGTAAATTTTTATATTTTTTATTTTTGGTCTTATTTTAATGTATTTCAACAATACACGAAACGTTTTTTTTGTAATCACGTAAATATTCGGTACTTGCCCGCCAGTAAACCGACGGCTCTTATACAGGCTCGTACTAACTTTATCAGCTCGGTCTCGCATTTATTTTGGCGTCGGCTTCGCATCGCCTACTCCGAGGAGTTGTTGCGCTATGCGCAAAAAACTGTTAATTTGTGAGCACAGGCTCCGCCTTGTGCAATTTAATTCTCGCGGGAAGTTGACTCGATCGTGTTGTTCTATTTCCTAAATCATGGGCGTCGGATCTCATCGTTGCTGGATGGTGATGTTACCATGATTGGTGAAAAAGTAAAACGATTAAAATGTTATCGGACATATAAAATTAACTGGAATTATCGTGACTAAAAAAATCCGCGTTATCGGAAGTTACATGGGTATGTAACGATTAATGTGAGTTATTAACTTCCGACTAAAAGTTAACTTCTAATTATATAAACTGTTATCGGATCATGCTTTTTGCCACACATGATTTACGGAAAGTGTACGGTATATGTACGGTATATGTACGGTATATGTACGTATGTGTACGGAAAGTGTTACGTATATGTACGTGTTCGGTACGTGTATGGTATATGTACAGGTACGTGTAGGGTATATTGTACGGTATTGTAAGGGTGTTCGCGGGGGGGAGGGCGAGGGGAATAGGGGAAGGGAAAGGGGGGGGGAGGGAGGGAAGGTGGGCGAGGGGGGAGGGAGGGAGGGGGAAGGGGAAGGGGTATGAGGGGCGAGGGGGGTGGAGGGAAGGGGCGAGCGGGGGGGAGGGCAGGAGGGGGCGAGGGCGGTGGGGGGGAGGGAGGGAGGGTAGTGGGACGTTGGAGGTGAGGGTGAGGGGGTGGGGGACGGGAGTGGGATGGGGAGGGAGGGGGTAGGAGGAGGGAGGCGTGAGGGGAGGCGAGGAGGGTGGGGAGGAGAGGGGGAGAGGGAGGGGGAGGAGGGGAGCGGGGCAGGGAGAGGGGAGAGGGGGGAGGAAGGGAGGGGATTGAGGGGATGGAGGGAGGGGGGGGATGGGAGGGGGAGAGGAGGGAGGAAGGAGGGGGGGAGAGGGGAGGAGGAGGGGAGAAGGGGAGGAGGTGGGACGGAAGGAGAGGGGGAGGAAGGGTGGGGGAGGAGAGGAGGTGGTGAGAAGGGATGAGGAGGAGGTTGAGAGGGAGAGGAGGAGAGGGGAAAGTGGGAAGGGGGCGAGATGGTTAAGGGGAGAGTTGTGGAACAACTAGCTTGTTGGTGATCCGTTAACGGGCCTTTCATCATTAATGTTCATAGCTGTTGCATAACTACCAATGTAGCAATCTGTGATTGTTATTGAACCTCTTCTTTTTTATAGAGGGAGGATGAGGAGGGAGTAGAGGGGAAGGGGAGGGGAGAGGTTGAGGGGGAGGGAGAGAGGGGAGGCGAGGGGGAGGGAGAGAAGGAGAGAGGGAGGGGAGGGGAGGTGGGGGAGAGAGGGGGGAGGGGAGTGGGGAGGATAAGGGGAGGGGGGAGGTGGTGAGGTGGGAGGAGAGAGGTGAGCGGGGAGAGGAGGTGGAGGGAGATAGGTGAGGGGGAAGGGGAGGGGGGAGAGAGGTGAGGGGGGAAGTGGTTTGGATAGAGGTGAGGGGAAGGTGAGGGTGGTGATGGGGGAGAATGGTGTATGGGGGAAGCGGGAGGGGGACGAGAGAGGCGAGGCGGGGAGAGAGGCTGAGGTGGAAGGGCAGGGGGTGGAGAGTGTGAAGGGGGAAGGGAGGGGGATGGGGAGGGGAGAGATGGTTGAGGGCGTAGGTGAGGAGAGGGGAATGTGGGTCGGGGAGAGAGGTGGGGTGAAGGGGGTGGCGAAGGGGAGCTGAGAGTGGGGATAGGCGGGACGAGGGAGTGAGAGGTGGGGTAGGGAGAGGGGGAGATAGGTGAGGGGGGGAGGGGAAGGGTGAGGCGGGAGAGAGGTGAGGGGTGGTGGAAGGGAGGGGGAAGGAGATGGGGGGAGGGGAAGGGGAGGGGGTGAGATGAGGTGAGGGGGGATGGCGGTAAGGGGAGGGGGGAGAGAGCTGATGGGGAGGAGGTAGAGAGGTTGGGGGGGTATAGGGTAGGGGGAGAGAGGTGATGGGTGGGAAGGGAGGGGGAGCGAGAGTGAGGGGGAGGGGGGGAGGGAAGGAGGGGTGAGATGAGGTGAGGGGGGAAGGGTGAGGTGGAGAGAGGGGTAGGGGGAGAGAGGTGAGGGTAGGGGAGGGGGTAAGAAAGGTTTGAGTGGGGCAGGGAGGAGAGGGAAGGGGTGGCTGGGAGAGGGGGTTAAGTGGTGGTGCGAGAAGAGGGTAGGTGGGGTGCGAGAGAGGCGAAGGGGCGAGAGAGGGAAGCGGGGCGGAGAGAGGGGAAGTGGGGCGAGAGAGGGAGGAAGAGGGGAGGAAGGGAGATGAGACGGAGAGAGGGTGAGGGGAGGGAGAGAGGTGGGAGATAGGGGAGGGGGAGGGATGAGGGGAGAGAGGGGAGGGGGGAGGGTAGGGGAGAGAGGGGGTAGGGGGAGTGCGAGGGGGAGAGAGGGGTATGGGAGGGGGAGGGGATGGGAGAGTAGGAGAGCAGAGGCGATGAGAGAGTGGGATAGAGGGGAGGATAGGGGGGTGAGAGAGGGGGGTGAGAGAGGGGAGGGGTGGAGAGAGGGGAGAGAGAGAGAGGTGAGGAGGCGAGAGAGGGGAAGGGCGCAGAGGGAGAGAATTGTGAGGAGGGGGGAGATGAGTGAGGGGAGGGGAGGGGAGAGAGAGGGGAGGGGAGGGTAGGAGGCGAGGGGAGGGTGAAGGGAGAGGAGGGAGATGAGGGGAGGGGAGGGGGAGGAGAGAGTGGGATGGGGAGGAGAGGGGGAGGGGAGGGGGAGGGGGGAGGGGAGGGGAGGGGGAGGGGAGGGGGGGGGAGAGAGGGGAGGGAGGGGGAGGGAGAGGGGGAGGGGAGGGTGGTCGAGGGTAGGAGGGGATGGGGAGGGGGAGGGGATAGGGGGAGGGTGGAGAGGGTGAGGGTGAGGGGAGGAGGCGAGAGAGGGGTAAGGGGGAGGAGAGAGGGGAAGGGGATGGAGAGAGGGGAGAGAGAGAGGGGAGGAGGGAGAGGCGGAGGCGGAGGGCGGTGGTGAGAGAGGGGAAATGGGGTGGTGAGAGAGGAGAGGTGAGAGGAGGGAGGAGGAGATGAGAGGGGAGGAGTGGAGGAGGTGAGGGTGAGGAGAGGAGGAGGCAGAGGGTGAGGAGAGGGAGGATGAGAGGGGAGAGTTGAGGGAGGAGGAGAAGACACACATACACGTGCTTGGCCGATATCGGCAATTTTTCGGTAATCGGCAGCTTGGAGTCAATGTGATTACCGACTACAAGTACTTACTGCATACAACCCAAAAGCCTTGAGTAGCTTCTACCGAAAAACAACATTATGTTTAAATGGACATTTCAGGGATATATTCACAAACATTCATTTTTATAAACATCTGCATGTGACGGGTGGAAAAAAAAATTTGACTCGCTAATTTAGAAAACGTTAATACGGCAAGCGGCTCGGAAATTGGGTGTTATTTCACAACCACTCGCTCAGAGGGAAAGTCGAACGGAAAACCGGGAGGGCCCACAGAACCATCCTGAAGATCAGAAGAGGCACAGGAACCACGTCTGTAGAGATACACGGGAGGACGGCACGTCGCGTCAGAGTATGACAGGCATGAAAATCGCTACAGGTTGATTGCACAGAGCACGAACCACTCGCTCGAGGATGATGGAGCGACCGACAGACTGACGCTCAGTGATATAGAGGTATGAACCATTCGCTCAGGATGAAGAGATCGAGAACCACTCGAGGTTCAGGATACGAGCGAACGCAGCTCGCTGAGGATGATGAGGCACGAAACCAGCTCCTCAGCTAAGGAGCGACGGAAACACTTCGCTGAGCGATGCGGAGCATGAACCAGCGCATAAGAAGTGAAGGAGCACGAACCCATGCTGAGGAATGAGGAGCACGAACCTTCGCTGAGGATGATGGAGAGCACCACTACGCTCAGCGATTATGAGCACGAACCACTCGCTTGAGGTTGACGGAGCACGTAAATACTCGCTAGGAACGAGGAGCGAACCACTCGCTCAGGATGAGGAGCACGAACATCTCGCTCAGGATGTAACGGAGTCACGAACAATCGTCAGGATGATGGAGCACAGAACCACTCGCTCAGGAATGACGAGCACGAACCATCTCGCTCAGGATGACGGAGCACGACCACTCGCTCAGGTTGGGAGACCGGAACCATCGCTCAGGATTATGGAGGCAGGAACCCTCGTTCAGGATAGGAGCACGAACACTCGCTCAGGATGACTGGAGTCACGAACACTCGCCAGGGATGCGGCAGCATCGAACCACTCGCGTCAGAGATGACGGAGCACGAACCATCGCGTCAGGATATGGAGACGACCACTCTCGTCAGGATGACGGAGCACGAACACTCGTCAGGATGACGGGCACGAATAACTTGCTCAGTGATGACGGAGCACGAACATCACGTAAGCGATGACAGGCATTGAACCAATCGCTCAGGAGAAGAGCACGAACCACTTCGCTCAGGATAGAACGAGGACGAACCACGTCGCTCAGGATACAGGCAACGAACCACTTCGTCAGGATGAAGAGACGAACCACTCGGCTCGAGGATGACTGGAGCACGAACCACTCGCTCAGGATTCTGAGCACAAAATCTCGCTGAGATTTGACGGAGCAGAACACTCGCTGAGGATGACGAGCACGAACCACTCGCGAGATGATGGAGCACAACCATTCGCTGAGGATGGGGCACGAACACTCGCTCAGAGATTATGGACAGAAACCCACTCGCGAGGATACCGAGCAACACGAATACTCCAACCGAAGACAGACCACCGCTCAGGATGACCGGATGCACGAACACTTCAGGTGAGAGCACGAACCACTCTCTCAGGATGACGGAGCACGAACACTCGCTCCAGGAGACGGAGCAGAGACACTCGCTCTAGATGAGGAGCGACAACCACTCGCGTCAGGATGACGGAGCACGACCACCTCGCTCAGGATTATGGAGCACGAAACCACTCTCTCAGGAGACGGAGCACGAACCCTCGCTCAGGATGACGGAGCAGAACCATTGCTCAGGATTGACGGAGCACGAACACACATCAGATACAGACATGAACCACTGCTTCAGTTATTGACAGAGCACTGAACCAACTCGCTGAGGATGACGAGCAGCAACCACTCGCATCAGATTAACGAGGACGACCACTCGCTCAGATGACAGACACGAACCACTCGCTCAGTGACGGAGCACGAACACTCCAGCTGAGGATGATGGAGCACGAACTCGCATCAGGATTATGGAGCAACGAAACACCGCTGAGGATGACGAGCATGAACCATCGCTGAGGATTGACGGAGCACGAACCCTCGCTGAGCGATGACGGGAGCACGAACTACTCGCTGAGGATGATGGAGCACAAACGCAGCTCGCTCAGGATTTGGGCCACGAACACTCGCTGAGTAGAGGAGCAACGAAATACTCGCTCAGGAAACGGAGGAAACCACTCCTCAGGATGACGAGCACAGGAACCACTCGCTCAATGACGGAGCAAAGAGCCAATCTTGCTCAGGATGCGGAGCACGACCACGTCGCTGCAGGATGACGGAGCACGAAACCACTCGCTCAGGATGACGGAGCAATCGAACCACTCGCTCAGGATACTGCGAGCAACCGAACCACTCTCTCAGGATGACGGAGCACGAACCACTCCTCAGGATGACGAGAGCACGAACACTCGCTCAGGATGACGGAGTCACGAACCACTCGCTCAGGATACGGAGCACAAACCACTCGTCAGGATTATGGACCGAAACCACTCTCTCAGGATACGTGAGCACGACACACTCGCTCAGAGATGAGACGAACCAACTTGCTAGAGACGCAAGCTCAGATACGGACAGACTCACTCAGGATTACAGAGCATGAACCACTGCTGGTAGAGCCACTGAGGATGACAGGAGCGACGACCACTCGGTCAGGATAACGGAGGACTGAACCATCTCGCATCAGGATGTAGAGCACGAACACTCGCTCGAGATAGAGCACGAACCACCCTGAGATGTTTAGCACGAACCGCCTGATATAGGAGCACGAATACACTCGCTGAGGATTGACGGAGCATGAACACTCGCTGAGTGATGAGGAGCAACTGAACCACCGCTGAGGATGATGGAGAAACCACTTCGCTAGATGATGGAGCACGAACCACTCGCTCAGATTATGGACAGAAACCACTCGCGAGGATCGACGAGCACGAAAATACTCGTCAGGAATAACGGACGAGCGAACCACTCGCTCAGATACGGAGCACGAACCACTCGCTCAGATACGGAGCACGAACCATCTCTCAGGATGACGAGAAACACCTACGTGAGGATGATGGAGCACGAACACCGCTTGAGGATGATGGAGCACAGAACCAATCGCTTAAGGGATTATGGAGCACAGAACACTCGCTGAGGTGACAACGTGAGCACGAAAGATACTCGCTCAGATAACGGTAGGCACGAACCACTCGCTCAGGATGACGGAGCACGAACCACTCGCTCCAGGATGACGGAGCACGAACCACTTGCTTGCATGGGGCATAGGAGCACGAACCCTCATCAGGATGACAGAGCATGCTTAGAGACGACACGAATGCGCGAGGGAGTCCAGGATGACAGAGCACGAACCACTCGCTCAGTGATGGAGACAGCAGCAACACGGAAGCCACTCGCTCGAGATGACTGGAGCACGAACCACTCGCTGACAGGATAAAATGGAGCACGAAACAGCCTGCTCGAGGATTGATCGGAGCACGAAACACCGCTGAGAGACGGAGCAGAACCACTCGCTGAGGATGCGGAGCACGAACCACTCGGCTGAGATGATGGAGCACGAACCACTCGCTGAGGATGTGATGCAGACCTCAGATAGACACGAACCACTCCTTGAGGATGAGAGCACGAAATACTCGTCAGGATACGGAGGACAACCACTCGCTCAGGATGCGAGCACGAACCACTCGGCTCAGGATGACGGGCAAACGAGCGCTCTCAGGATATGGAGCACGAACCACTCTCTCAGGAGACGGAGCATTCACCAACTCGCTCAGGATGACGGAGCAGACGAACCACTTGCTCAGGATGCCGAGCACGAACCACTCAGACTCAGATGAACAAGAGCATGAACACTTATGACCGACGCCCTGGGTGCGGAGAACGCTCCAGATGGACACGACCATCGCTAGAGCAGAGCCACACACTCGCTGCAAGATGACGGAGCACGAACCACTCGTGAGGATCGAGGGAACCGCTCAGGATGACAAGCACAACATCGCTCAGGATTAGTGGAGCACGAAAACTCGCTGAGTTGATGGACACGAATCGCCGTCAATATGGAGAGCAAACCTCGCTGAGGAGAGGAGCAGGAACCGCATCGCTGAGGATGAAGGAGCACGAACCACTCGCTGAGGATATGGAGCACGAACCCACTCGCTAGTGATGATGAGCACGGAACCACTCGCTAGGAAAGGAACGAACTCGCGAGATGCGAGCACGAAATACTCGCCCTCAGGATAACGGAGGACGAACACTCGCTCAGGATGAGAAGCACGAAACCACGCTCGCTCAGATGACGAGCACGAAACCACTCGCTGAGGATGACGAGCAACGAACCACCTCGCTCAGATAATGAGGACGAACACTCGCTCAGATGAAGAGCACGAAACCACTCGTCAAGAGACGGAAGCGAAACATCGCTGAGGATGAGGAGCACGACAACCACTCGCTCAGGATTATGGAGCACGAGACACTCGCCTCAGATAGGAGCACGAACCACCGCTCAGAGATTATGGATCACGAACCACTTCTCAGGGATGACGGAGCACGAACCACTTCGATCCAGGATGACGAGACGAACCCATCGCTTCAGATATGGAGCACGAACACTTCTCAGGATGACGGAGCAAACGAACCACTCGCAGGATGACGAGCACGAACCACCGCTGAGGATGACGGAGCACGAACACTCGCTCAGATAACGGAAGGAGAACACATCGCTCAGTATAACGGGACGAACCATTCGCTCAGGATGACAGAGCAACGAAACACTCGCTCAGGATGACGGAGCACGAACCACTCGCTGAGGATGAGGGAGCAACGAACCAACCTCGCTCAGGATATGGAGCACAAAACACTCGCGCTGAGGGATGACGGAGCATAACACTTCGCTGAGGATGACAGGAGCACAAACCACTCGCTGAGGATGACGGAGCCACGAACCACTCGCTCAGATATGAGCACGAACCACTCGCTCGGATTAGGAGCACGAACCACTCGCTGAGGATGACGGAGCACGAAAATAACTCGCTCAGTGATACGGAGCACGACCACTCGCTCAGGATGACGGAGCACGAACCACTCGCTCAGGATGACGGAGCACGAACCACTCGCACATAGGAGAATTGACGGACGACACGAACCACTCGCTCGAGGAGTTATGAGCACGAACCACTCTCTCAGATGACGGAGCACGAACCACTGCTCAGGATGACGGAGCACGAACACTCGCTCAGATGACTGAGACGAACCACTCGCTCAGGATGACGAGCACGAACCACTCGCTCAGGATACGGAGCACAACCATCGCTGCAGGATGACGAGCACGAACCGCTCGCCCAGGATCGACGGAGCACGAACCACTCGCTCAGGATTATGGAGCAGCGAACCACTCTCCTCAGGATGACGGAGCACGAACCACATGCTCAAGATACGGAGCACGGAACCACTTGGCTCAGAGTGAGGAGCAACGAACACTCAACTTCAGGAATGACAGAGCATGAACCACTCGCTCAGCGATTGACAGAGCACGAACACTCGCTGAGGTGAGACGGACATGAACCACTCGCTAGAGGATGATGGAGCCACGAACCCACTCGCTCAGGATTACAGAGCACGAACCAACGCCTGAGGATGACGAGCACGATACGCACTTGCTGAGGATGACGGAGCCTGAACACGCTCAGGAGAGGACACGCCAAACTCGCTGAGGATGGACGGAGACGAATCACTCGTCTCAGGAGTGAAGGAGACGACCACTCGCTCAGGATGACGGAGCACGACCACGCGCAGATAGACGGAGCACAACATCGTGAGGATTGACGGAGCACGATACACATCGCTCAGATGAGGAGCACAACCACTCGCCTGCAGGATGACGGAGCACGAAACCACGTCGCTCAGGATGACGGAGCATGAACACCGCTCAGGAATGAGGAGCAACGAACCACTCGCTCTGACTGGGTGGTGCGCCAAAAGCATCACAGCGAAGCGCCTAATTACAATAGCGTGGTACGCGATCGAACTCCAAAGCGCTCTGCAAGCGGCTTTCATACTCAAACAAGCACTCCAATTCAATGGTTGATAAGGAATGGCTGGCCAGGCGATGGCTGCACACCAAAAAGGATCCCTTTAACTTCAAAGCATGTCTTCATCACACACGCAGCAGTTAATGAAATAAAATGAAATCATTCAAATAATAACTCTATCCACAAAAGAGTTGCTGTTTAATGTAGAACAACCCTGGAGACATCGCAAAGTTTAATCACCCAGGAAATTAACATTGCAGATAATCCGCCACGTTACCTGCTCGTCTGTGCACACGCCACGTGGTACATCATTCACGGACCGCACAGACGTTGTAACTTTATTGTAAAACGTCCGTTTTTCACCAGATTTGCTTTGCTTCCCTGTAGAACACCTCGTGAAACTTCCAAAATACAGACACGGATATGGCGGATGCTATAGATAGGCAGTCCCTCTGGGGAACAGGGTGGGAGGTCGTCATGAATGCATTAAATAATATCGCTCAATGAAGCTTGTTAATTCTGAAATTTTTTGTTCACTCAATATAATTCTCCAAACAGGAGAAAAAGGTAAGTTTAATGCTTTGGAAATTTCACATTTTCTTGTGTATGTATGGAGAAGGAGGGAACATAGCCTTGATTGCATAAAGTAAATAGGTATATCGGCTTAGTTATAAGACTCGTTATATCTTTAGCTTATCAGATTTCACTCCAGATTTTGACACTTATTTAGTCCAGACGATATCCGATCCTGAAAGCCGAAATAATATTTCGATGTTATACTTTAATTAGTCCGTGAGAGTAGGTTGCATAAAATCGTATCATATAATGCATGAAATCGCTCCAAGCTCCAAATTTGAAAACTATAGCACTTACAAAAGTGATGTATACAACGAATCGTAGTGATGATGAAAAGGCATTCGATAATATAAGTGAGGAAAGTGAAAAAATAACTTTATCATGAAGAAATCGTTGCGGCCTGTTTCAAGTCAAGGCGTGGTTGAGCAGGCCAAAAAACATGGTGGCTTCAGACCCTGACAAAGTCAGCTAGGATAGGCCTTCCAACCTCAAAGAGAGCCATGACTGAAGATCCGCCAGATAAAATATATATAATAAAACAAGTCCGTTAATTATCCTCAAAAGGGATGTTTTAATTAACCCAAACACACAGTTTCATTCATGCACTACCTTGGAGTTCCTTTGGTATGCATGCAAAACAAAAACACACACACACACACACACACCACACACACACACACACACACACACACACACACACACACACACACACACACACACACACACACATATCTACACACAAACACACAAACACACACATACACACACTACACACAAACACACCACATACACACAAACACATACCACACATCTACACACAAACCACATACACATACACACCCTACATACACACACATATCTACACATACACACACACGCCTTTGTCATAAACAAACACACACACACATCTACACACAAACACACACACACATCTACACACAAACACACACACACACACATCTACACACATACACATTCACATTCACATTCACATACACATATACATATACATACACATACACATACACATACACATACACATACATATACATATTCACATACATATACATATACATATACATTCACATACATATACATACACATTCCCATACACATACACATACACATACACATACACATACACATACATATAAATATTCACATACATATACATATACATATACATTCACATACATATACATACACACAACACACATACTACACAGAACCACACAAAACAACACAACACCAATCTACACACAATCTACACACACAATCTACACACACACATCACACACACAACACACACACACACACATATCTACACAAAACACACAAACACACACACATATACACACATCTACACAAAACACACAACTACACACAAAAACACACATACACACATTACACACAACCACATACACATACACACCTACATCACACACATATCTACACATACACACAACACGCCTTCATACAAACACACACACAACACACATACACACACAAACACACACACAACACATCTACACCACATACACATCCCACACATTCACATACACATATACATATACAATACACTACACAACAAACACACACACACACACACATATCTACACACAAACACACAAACACACACACATATACACACATCTACACACAAACACACATCTACACACAACCACATACACATACACACCTACATACACACACATATCTACACATACACACACGCCTTCATACAAACACACACACACACACATCTACACACAAACACACACACATCTACATTCACATTCACATACACATATACATATACATACACATACACATACACATACACATACACATACACATACATATCGGTTAGTGTATAAGATCGTTATATCTTTAGCTTATCAGATTTCCTCCAGATTTTGACACTTATTTAGTCAGACGATATCCGATCCTGAAGCCGAAAATAATATTTCGATGTTATACTTTATTAGTCCTGAGGTAGGTTGCATAAATCTGTATCATATAATGCATGAATCACTCCAAGCTCCAATTTGAAAACTATAGCACTTACAAAGTGATGTATACAAAATCGTTAGTGATGATGAAAGGCATTCGATAATATAAGTGAGGAAAGTGAAAAAAATACTTTATCATGAAGATCGTTGCGGCCTGTTTCAAGTCAAGGCGTGGTTGAGCAGGCCAAAAACATGGTGGCTTCAGACCTGACAAAGTCAGTAGGATAGGCCTTCCAACCTCAAAGAGCCTGACTTGAAGATCCGCAGATAAATATATATAATAAAAAGTCCGTTAATTATCCTCAAAAGGGATGTTTTAATTAACCACACACAGTTTCATTCATGCACTACCTTGGAGTTCCTTTGTATGCATGCAAACAAAAACCACCACCACACACACACACACACACACACCACACACACAACACACACACACCACACACACATATCTACACAAAACACACACACACACTATACACACATCTACACACAAACACACACACATACACACAACACATACACACATCTACACACACACATACCATACACACCTACTACACACACATATTCTACACATACACACACAGCTTCAACAAAACAAACCACATACACACAAACACACACACATCTACACACAAACACACACACACACAACATCTACCCATACACATTCACATTCACATTCACATACACATATACATATACATCATACACATACACATACACAACACATACATATACATATTCACATATATACATTACATATACATTCACATACATATACATACACATTCCATACACATACACATACACATACACCATACACATACACATACATATAAATATTCACATACATTAATATACATATACATTCACATACTATACATACACATTTCCATAACATACACATACACATACACATTCACATTCACATTCACATTTCAACCATACACATACACATACACATACAAATACACACACAACTTCTACACACGAAACACACACACAACACACATATACACAAATCTACACACAACACACACACAACACACAAACAACACAAACATATCTACACACAAACACAAACACACACACATATCACACATCTACACCAACCACACACATACACACAAACACGACACATACACACATCTACACACAACACATACACTTACACCATACTAACACACATATCTACACATACACACACACGCCTTCTACAACACACACACCACATCTACACACAAACACACACACATCTACACACATACACTCACATACACATATCTATACATACACATACACACAACACACACACCACACACAATATTACACACAAACACAAACAACACATATTACACACATCTACACACAAACCACATTACACACAACCACATACACATCACACCTACATACACACACATATCTACACATACACCACACGCTTCTACAAAAACACACACACACATCTAACACAAAAAACACCACACATATACATCACATTCACATACATATACATATACTACACATACCATACACATACACATACACATACACATACATATACATATTCACATAAATTACATACATTCACATAATATACATACACTTCCATACACATACACATACACTACACTCACATTACACATTCACATTCACATTCACTCCATACACATACATAATACATATTCACATACATATACATATAATATACATACATATACTACACTACCATTACTATACACTACACATACATACCTACACTAACTACACATACACATACATCATACACTACATTAAATACACATACATACACATACACATACACATACACATCACATACACATACACATACACATTACACTACACATAACATACACATACACATACACATACAACATCACGTACACATACATATACATATACATTCACATACATATACATACAATTCCATACACATCACATAATATACATACACATACCAATACACAATACATACACATAACATACACATACACATACACATACATATACACATACATATACACATACACATTCACTACACATACACATACCATACACTAATACACATACACTACACATACTAAATATACACATACATATACATCACACATTCCCATACAATACACATATACATACACCATACATACACATACATCACATACACATACACATACCATTACACTACACATACATATACACATACAATATACACATACATCACCTACACATTCACATACACTACACTACACTATCACTACATACACATACAATAACACACATACACACATACACATATACACTACACATAACATACATAACATACACATACACATACACATACAATACATAACATACAATACATATCACAATACATAATACACATTAACACACATACACATACACTACATACTACATACACATCACATACATACACATACACTACATACAAATAACATACATATACACATACAATACACATACATACACATACACATTCACATAACATACACATACACATACACATACACATAACATACACATACAATACACACACATACCATACACATAACTCATACACATACACATACACATACACTACACTACACATACACAT